>SJYA01001592.1:0-46712 GCA_006410615.1 Neotragus moschatus
AGTCCAAACCATAATTACTTTTTCACCAACCTAATACATGCAATACTGTAGTGAACTTATATCTTGTCTTCCAGAACATTATTCCAGTTATCTGAACTGTATGAGACACCTCTCATTTCATTGATGATGAAAATAATTGTTTTTGAAACATTGTATATTTTAAACTTAAGAAAAATGGCATTTTTAAAAAATGCATTTCTTCTATTAAAATTAAAACCTCTTTCCCCCCAAAAATGCCTATTAACCATTTTTATTTCCTACTTTGTGAGTCAATGTTCCAAAATTACTTTTGTCCTGATGTTAAGTTTTTAACTTTTGTCCTGATGTTAAGTTTTTAACTTTTGTTTCTAAAAATTATTCTGCATAGTAAGAACATTAATTCACTATTTTCTACAAATATTATTAATTATTTTATGGTTTATTGTTTCTTTCTCTAATACTTGTATTGAAATCCATATTCTACTTAAAGTATAATTATGCATTATTTAAATTTGAAACTAATAATGACAGTAGTACATTTTATATATATATGCTTGCTCCTTGGAAGAAAAGCTATGACCAACCCAGACAACATATTAAAAAGCAGAGACATTACTTTGCCAACAAAGGTCCATCTAGTCAAAGCTATGGCTTTTCCAATAGTCATGTATAAGTATGAGAGTTGGACCATAAAGAAAGCTGAGCACCAATGCTTTTGAACTGTGGTGTTGGAGAAGACTCTTGGGAGTCCCTTGGACTTCAAGGAGATCCAACCAGTCCATTAAAGGAAATCAGTCCTGAGCATTCATTGCAAGGACTGATGCTGAAGCTGAAACTCCAGTACTTTGGCCACCTGACACAAAGAGCTGACTCATTGGAAAAGACCCTGATGCTGGGAAAGATTGAGGGCACGAGGAGAAGTGGATGACAAGGGATGAGATGGTTGGATGGCATCACCAACTCAACAGATATGAGTTTGAGTAAGCTCCAGGAGTTGGTGTTGGACAGGGAAGCCTGGAATGTGCTGCAGTCCATGAGGTCACAAAGATTCGGACACGACTGAGCAACTGAACTGAACTGATATATTTTTATAAAAGAAAAAACTCACAAATATGCCCAGAATGAGTCTCTTGATGAATATTTTTATCAGTATTAATGTCCTCTGAGTTGCTCCCATGCTATGTATGGTCTGGATCATGATTACAGCTGAAACCACTTACACTTTTATAGTATCTAGAACGTTATACAAATACAGTTCAGACATCAAGCTTTCTCTACTCACCAGCACCACAGAAACCACTTATGATCACATACTGGAACCATCAGGTATATGTTAAAATGTTTAAACTTAGCTCAGCTAATTTAAGTCCTAAGATGTGACTTACTTATGAAGTCTATTTCTCTTTAGCTGTATTTATCAATGTAAGAAGATTATTAGGAGAAAGGGTATGGACTTTTCCTCTATTGACAGATGGTGGGGATAGTGAAATGCCTATGATACATTGAACTTTCTGACTTTGTACTCAAAAAGTCTGCCTCTCAAAGGAGACTTGCTTTGGCAGGTAGAGTGACTGCCAAAAGCTTCAAGGGGGACAATATATTTCTTTGACATTATATCTGAATTTATTGCCCTGAAGTTGGGCAGGGCACTTGTATGTGTGAGCACTTAAGGCTTTCAAATAGAAAGCAGGCCTCAAGTTTCAGAGACATTTATTAAGAGTTATGAATTTTACTTTCTCATGAATTGCTGAAGACAAAACATTCTAATACAATAAAAAAAAGTGAAACTATGGCATAAAAGTGCATTCAGAAAACATATAATTGTCACACCAAAAATTAATGAAAGTGTCAAAGAACTAAGTCATAAGTCATATTTGGAACACAGCCAAGCTCTGGATGCAGACAAACTAATAAATGAATTCTAAAGTGTTTCCTTGAGTCTCCTTTGAGTATTCACTCTTTTGTAATGTGTTAGTTTTGAAGACAGAAATGGCTAGTCTTTTTTTCTAACCAAGCTTAATCTAAGAACAACCCTTTGCATCAATTCTTTCTCTAATAAATATTACAAATGAGTTTTGTGTATATAGAACATTCTCAAAAATAAAATCTTCAAATTCAGTCATATGTGTGTATTGAGTACTTACTATGTTCTAAGCTCTCACTTAGATGTTAGAGTTAAAATATATATATCCATGGACAATGAAAAGTACAGTTTCTTAGATTGTTCGTGTGGTTGAGACTGGCTTTCTTTCAATTTATAATTCTAGGTCATACTTGTCGTTGCTTCCATCAGTTTAGGTATGGCNTCACTTAGATGTTAGAGTTAAAATATATATATCCATGGACAATGAAAAGTACAGTTTCTTAGATTGTTCGTGTGGTTGAGACTGGCTTTCTTTCAATTTATAATTCTAGGTCATACTTGTCGTTGCTTCCATCAGTTTAGGTATGGCTATGTCAGGTCAGTGCCTCCTCACCTATAAGCTTTGTTAACCCATCCCACCATCTCTACAATTTCACAGAGACTTCAATATGTATACAGCCTGATCTTAGCTGGACCTCTAATGACATAAATGGCCTGACTAGGAAAATCTACGTGCATTTAGACAAGGAAATCTTGATAGATGGTTAATGAAAGATTCTTCTCAATTGAGATGAACAATAACAGTTTTAACCAATAGCAATATCATGCCTGTGTGTGTTAGTGGCTCAGTCATGTCTGACTCTGCAGCCCCACAGACTGCAGCCCGCCAGGCTTCTCCATCCGTGGGATTCTCCAGGCAAGAATACTGGAGCAGATTGCTGTTCCCTTCTCCAGAGGATCTTCCCAACCCAGGGATTGAACCCTGATCTCCAGCATTGCAAGCAGATTCTTTACCATTTAGGCTACAGGAAAGTCCTCTTATCATGCTTAGTGGTGNTCACTTAGATGTTAGAGTTAAAATATATATATCCATGGACAATGAAAAGTACAGTTTCTTAGATTGTTCATGTGGTTGAGACTGGCTTTCTTTAGATTTATAATTCTAGGTCATACTTGTCGTTGTTTCCATCAGTTTAGGTATGGCTATGTCAGGTCAGTGCCTCCTCACCGATAAGCTTTGTTAACCCATCCTACCATCTCTACAATTTCACAGAGACTTTAATATGTATACAGCCTGATCTTAGCTGGACCACTAATGACATAAATGTCCTGACTAGGAAAAACTACATGAATTTGGACAAGGAAATCTTGATAGATGGTTAATGAAAGATTCTTCTCAATTATGATGAGCAATAACAGTTTTAACCAATAGCATTATCATGCCTGCATGTGTTAGTGGCTCAGTCATGTCTGACTCTGAAGCCCCACAGACTACAGCCCCCCAGGCTTCTCCATCCGTGGGATTCTCCAGGCAAGAATACTGGAGCAGATTGCCGTTCCCTTCTCCAGAGGATCTTCCCAACCCAGGGATTGAACCCTGGTCTCCAGCATTGCAAGCAGATTCTTTACCATTTAGGCTACAGGAAAGTCCTCTTATCATGCTTAGTGGTGAAATTAAGTGGGCATTTTAATTATATTGGGACCCATGAACTATACAAACCATGGAATTCTCCAGACCAGAATACTGGAGTGGGTAGCTGTTCCCTTCTCCCGGGGATCTTCCCAACCAAGGGGTCAAACTCAGGTCTCTCACATTGCATGCAGATTCGTTACCAGCTGAGCCACCCATGAAGCCCATTGGGAAACCAGATAAGGTCAACTAGTGTCTCCACCTTTCTTCAATAGTGTTTCAGAAGTTTTAGCTGAGGGAACAAAATAAAAAAAGAAATTTGAAGTATTACTGTGATGACAATGTGATTATTATTTTTAGATAATATAAGATTAAACTGGTAAACCAAAGAGACTCATAAAGAGGCAAGTACTTTGTGTAGAAAAAAAGTGAATGTATAAATATCAATAATTTCCATATACCAAAAATATTCCATTTAAAAATGTAATAGAGATGTACCATACTTATATGTATGACATATCTCTGATCAAGATAATTGCAACATATTTATTAAGTACTTTAAGAAGATATAGGTGAGAAAAATTGCAAATGACTTAAACAAATGAACAAATGATAGAAACAAGTTAAAAACAGTCTAGTGAAAATATGAGGACATAGACATTCTCACAGACCATTTGTCAACACAAAAAATTTAAAAATTGTAATTATTCACTGGTAATACAGTTTTTCAGAATGTACTTTAAACAAAAAAAAATAAGCCTGTATGCAAGATCTTCTCTATATGAAACATTAATTTTATTACTGAGAACTGGAAGCAGTAAAAAAAAGTCTAGAATCAGGAGACAGATTAAACACATTACAGAGTTCTAGTAACACAAAGCTTGTTGCAACGTTAGATCTCAGGTTACTCTAAGATGCTTATTGCTGTGGAAATATGATCATGCATTTTACATGGAAAACTAACTATAAAACATGCACTGTGGGAATTTCAGTTCTGGGATGATATATGAGACAGACATGTGAATATCTAATAGGCATTCCAAACAATGTAGCCGAGGAAGAAAAAGAGTTGATTCCTAATATCCATTCTTCTTTCTTCCTGCAGGCATTAAGATCCTAAATTTTAGCTGATCACAAGCTGCCTAGCTAAGGTCTGTATAATCCAGTCTCCTCAAGTAGTTGTAGTCTGGTGACTAAGTTCTGGGCATTGGTATGTGTGTGGAAGTGATATGGACAAATTCCAAGTCATTTCTTTAAAGAAAGGGAACGTTCTTCCCTTTCCTCCTTCATCTTCCTTTCTGGTATTTGGATGTAGTCTTAAAACATCTTCAACCAGGTGGAGGACATAAGAAAATGTATATTCAAAAAATTTATATATAGGGAAATGGGAAGGTAGAAGGGAAGTAGTACAAAAAAACAGTGAAGAAAAATTAGCGATAGAAACAGAAGTCAGAAGTAGTGTGGAGAGAAGGAAAATGCCATTGTTTTGACATTTTAAAAATTAAGTGTGGAAACCAAAATGTTTTCCACTTTGGAAAGCTGTGGGGAAAGCCCCTCAGTTTTTCCACCTCGCTCTACCATGGCCCTCCCACCCACAACTTCCCCACTGCAAACACAATTTTAAACTAAGTGTGTGGTCCTTGTCTTACATTTATTTTCTAGTTATTTTTCTTCTGTTTAACAGAAATATAGCTAAGGCTACCCTGATAGCTCAGTTCCTAAAGAATCCGCCTGCACCACTGGAGACCTGGGTTCAATCCCTGGGTTGGGAAGATTCCCTGGAGAAGGGAATGGCTATCCCCTCAAGTATTCTTGTCTGGAGCATTCCTCAGACAGAGTAGCCTGGCAGGATACAGGCCATGGGTTGCAAAGAGTCAGACACGACTGAGCAACTAGGCATATACACATAACTAAGGCTAGATTCTGATAGCCAGACAGTTCTTTCAGATTTTGCAGCCATAAGGATAAATCTATTCCTTGCATTTGCTGCCATCTGCTGGCTTTGTTTGTGCTAGCATACTCAGTACTTGTGTCTGCTTATTCCTGCACTTGGGAGAAGGCAATGGCAACCCACTCCAGTACTCTTGCCTGGAAAATCCCATGGACGGAGGAATCTGGCAGGCTGCAGTCCATGGGGTCCCTAGGAGTCGGACACGATTGAGCGACTTCTCACTTTCCGGCATTGGAGAAGGAAATGGCAACCCCCCTCCAGTATTCTTGCCTGGAGAATCCCAGGTACGGAGGAGCCTGGTGGGCTGCCGTCTGTGGGGTCGGACACGACTGAAGTGACTTAGCAGCAGCAGCAGCAGCATTCCTGCATTTGAGGTAGTCCAGGTTCTGTGATTTTCTTTATGTTATTTGCTGCTGTTCAGTAGCTAAGTCATGTCTGACTCTTTGTAACCCCATGGATTGCAGCACTCCAGACTTCCCGGTCCTTCACTGTCTCCCAGAGTTTGGTGAAACTCAAGTCCATTGAGTCCATGATATCATTCAGCCATCTAAGTTGTTGCTTTCTCTTTCTGCTCTTAATCTTTCACAGCATCAGGGTTTTTCCAGTGAGTCAGTTCTTTGCATCACGTGGCCAAAGTACTGGAGGTTCAGCTTCAGCATCAGTCCTTTCAGTGAATATTCAAGGTTGATTTCCTTTAGGATTGACAGGTTTGATCTCCTTGCTGTCCAAGGAACTGTTAAGAGTCTTCTCCAGCACCACAGTTTGAGAGCATCTATTTTTCAGCACTCAGTCTTCTCAGTGGTCCAACTCTCACATCCATTCACGACTATTGGTAAAACCATAGATTTAACTAGATGGACTTTGGTCAGCAAAGTGATATCTCTGCTTTTTAATATACTGTCTAGGTTTGTCATGGCTTTTCTTCCAAGGAGCATCTTTTAATTTTATGGCTGCAGTCACCATTCACAGTGATTTTGGAGCCCAAGAAAATAAAGCTTGCCACTGTTTCCATTGTTTCTCAATCTATTTGCCATGAAGTGACGGGATCAGATGCCTTGATCTTATTTTTTTGAACGTTGACTTTTAAGCCAGCTTTTAACTCTCCTCTTTCACCTTCATCAAGAGGCTCTTTAGTTCCTCTTCACTNTGGAGCCCAAGAAAATAAAGCTTGCCACTGTTTCCATTGTTTCTCAATCTATTTGCCATGAAGTGACGGGATCAGATGCCTTGATCTTATTTTTTTGAACGTTGACTTTTAAGCCAGCTTTTAACTCTCCTCTTTCACCTTCATCAAGAGGCTCTTTAGTTCCTCTTCACTTCTGCCATTAGAGTGGTATCATCTGCATATCTGAGGTTGTTGATATTTCTCCCAGCAATCTTGATTCCACTTGTAATTCATCCAGTCCAGAATTTTGCATGAGGTAGTCCACATATAAGTTAAATAAACAGAGTGACAATATACAGCCTTGACGTACTCTTTTCCCAATTTTGAACCAGTTCATTGTTTCATGTCAATTTTTAACTGTTGCTTCTTGACCTCCTCTGGTTTCTCAGGAGGCAGGTAAGGTGTTCTGGTATTGCCATCTATTTCAGAATTTTCTACAGTTTATTGTGATCCACACAGACAAAGGCTTTAGGATAGTCAATAAAGCAGAACTAGATGTTTCTTTCTGGAATTCTCTTGCTTTCTCTATGATCCAAAAGATGTTGGCAATCTCTGGTTCTTCTGTCTTTTCTATTTACCTGCCTTTCATTCTTGATTAAGTAATTTCGAAAAGTCAGAGTCTTTCTTAACCCTGGTTTCCTCATCCATAAAGTAAGAATTATAATAAAGTTTGCTTTACAGTTTTGTTTATCAGCCACTAAGATAATGGTTTGCAAAATTCTAAACAAACAGCTGTTTTTAGAATGTCAGGGTATCTTGACTGCGATACCAGGCACAGTCACTTTTTAAAGTATTATTAATATAATACCAACAACAATTCAACATAGCTCTAAAGTTTCACCTGAATAGTTCCAAGTTATAAAACATTCAGAACATAAAAAGATAGAAAAAGAAAGCACTGAATGCTATCACAGAACCATTAAACTTTACGTGTAAATCTGGATCTCATATGAAAAAAATCAATTCAATTTCAGGGCTCGGTCTGCTTTTAATAAGTGTCCACCTTAGTAGGGAGTGGCTATGACACATTATCAAATATTATCAATATGTACCAGGGACACAATTCCTTCATTTTTTGAATATTAATCAAATAGAAAACAAATCACAGCTTTGTTTAAGCTGCTGATGAAACTAGCTTTAAATGTACTACAGAAGTTAGAAAGAAGTTGATGGAATCTAGAGCATAAAGCAAAATTGTGAAAGACCTTTGGGGAACAGAAAGTAAGTTGGTAGGGTATTTATGAGGGAAGTAACTGGGGACCTGAGGTGGGGCAGGGCCAAAAGCCAAATGAGACAACATACTGTGGAAGTGCTTTCTGGTGTGTTCCACTTTTTCTTCATCAGTGTCAACAAAGAGAACATTACAGTGTAAACTAAAGTAGTCCAGCTGGGGTAGAAGACAGATTTCTTGCAGTGATCCTGTCCCACCCCAGGAGTCACACAATGTCAACCTACGGAAAGAGCACTTTGAAAATAGGAGCGGATGTATTTGATGGTCTTTGATGGGAAAGGTCACTTAAAATGAGTTGAGACTTGATGGGAATGCAAGAGATCCTTGGCCCTGAAGTATTATCCCAAAGACACTTTTAAACTCACTTTGACAGGCCTAGCATAGAACTGTGGCATCCAGGTTTACAATCAAGACAAGATATGCCATTTGCAGCAACATGGAAAGACCTAGAGATTGTCATACTGAGTGAAACAAGTTAAATAGAAAAAGAGAAATATGTTATCTATCACTTACACGCAGTCTTAAAAAGTGATGTAAATGAATTTATTTATGAAACAGAAACAGACTCACAGACTTAGAGAACAAGCTTATGGTTACCAAGGCAAAAGGGTTGGGAGGAGGGATAGGGAGTCTGGAACTGACACGTATATACTGCTCTATTTAAAATGGATAATCATCAAGGACCTGCTGTAAATCACAAGGAACTCTGCTGAATATAATGTAACAACCAAAATGAGGAAAGAATTTGAAAAAGAATAGATACATGTATATCCATAACTGAATCACTTTGCTGTACACTTTAACACAATATTGTTAATCAATTATACTCCAACGTAAAATAAAATTTTTTAAAAAATGAAACGCTTCAAATAAAGATAAGATAACTGACACCAAAAAGCAATAAGAAATCATAGGGGAAATGACAAGACTAAGGTCTATGAAAGAAATAAGAGAATGAATAAATTTTCAGAAAAATAATAAGCTTACAAATTTTGAACTTAAAAAGCACAGCATATAATTCTTTTAGATAGGATATAAAATTGGTAGCAGACATGTAAGTATATAAAAAAACAATTTACAATATAGGTATGAAGAATATAAAATAGGAAAGAACTAAAAATAGAATAAAGAAAAAAATCAATAACTGGAAGCTGAGATCATGTAATATTTTATAGAAAGCACAGAAAAAGATTAAAAAGTTGGCAAAATAAAAGATAAGTCTAGAGCTGTGAAATATAAAAATAGAAGAGCCATCATCCATAGACTGCTTGTATCAGACAGAGAAAAGAATGTAGAAAGGAATATTTGAAACAATATATGTGGTACATTTACACAATGGAGTATTACTCAGCCATTAAAAAGAATACATTTGAATCAGTTCTAATGAGGTGGATGAAACTGGAGCCGATTATACAGAGTGAAGTAAGCCAGAAAGAAAAACACCAATACAGTATACTAACACATATATATGGAATTTAGAAAGATGGNGCTTTCTTTATAGTCCAACTCTCTCATCCATACATGACCACTGGAAAAACCATAGCCTTGACTAGATGGGCCTTCGTTGACAAAGTAATGTCTCTGCTTTTTAACATGCTGTCTAGGTTGGACATAACTTTCCTTCCAAGGAGTAAGCATCTTAATTTCATGGCTGCAGTCTCCATCTGCAGTGATTTTGGAGCCGAAAAATATAAAGTCTGCTACTGTTTCCACTGTTTCTCCATCTATTTGCCGTGAAGTGATGGGACCAGATACCATGATCTTAGTTTTCTGAATTTTGAGCTTTAAGCCAACTTTTTCACTCTCCTGTTTCGCCTTCATCAAGAGACTCTTTAATTTTTCTTCACTTTCCACCATAGAGGTGGTGTTATCTACATATCTGAGGTTATTGGTATTTCTCCCAGCAATCTTGATGCTGTGCTTCATCCAGTCCAGCATTTCTCATGATGTACACTGCATAGAAGTTAAATAAGCAGAGTGACAATATACAGCCTTGATGTACTCCTTTTCCTATTTGGAACCAGTCTGTTGTTCCATGCCCAGTTCGAACCATTGCTTCTTGACCTGCATATAGGTTTCTCAAGAGGCAGATTAGGTGGTCTGATATTCTCATCTCCTTCAGAACTTTCCACAGTTTATTGTGATCCATACAGTCAAAGGCTTTGGCATAGTCAATGAAGGAGAAATAGAGATGTTTTTCTGGAACTCTGTTGCTTTTTCTATGAACAGACTGGTGCACCATTCAAATGCATTCTATATAATATTTCTTACTAGATGCTATTCTCCTAATTGCTGATATGTCTTTGCCTAAAACTGTAATGTCAAAATATCACATCTTTTAGTTTATCAATTTAGTGTGTTTCAGATGAAACTGCTGATAATTTTAGAAAAGATCAAGTTTGGCATAAAGTTGCAAACTGGACAATGAAGTAAATTTGTAGTGTATNTATTCTCCTAATTGCTGATATGTCTTTGCCTAAAACTGTAATGTCAAAATATCACATCTTTTAGTTTATCAATTTAGTGTGTTTCAGATGAAACTGCTGATAATTTTAGAAAAGATCAAGTTTGGCATAAAGTTGCAAACTGGACAATGAAGTAAATTTGTAGTGTATAAACAAAATTTATATGAACTGAGAACTTCTAGATGTACAAGATAGATTTATAAAAGGCAGAAGACCCAACATCTATTGGATCATAGATAAAGCAAGATAATTCCAGGAAAACATCTACTTCTGTTTCATTCACTATGCTAAACCCTTTGACTGTGTGGATCACAACAAACTGTGGAAAATTCTTTAAAAAATGAGAATAGGAGACCACCTGATCTGCCTCCTGAGAAATCTGAATGCAAGTAAAGAAACAGTAGTTAGAATTGGACATGGAACAATGGACTGGTTCCAAATTGGGAAAGGAGCACATCAATGCTATATACTGTCCCCCTGTTTATTTAACTTATATGCAGAGTACATCATGCTAAATGCTGGACTGGATGAAGCAAAAGCTGAAATCAAGATTGCCAGGAGAAATATCAATAGCTTTAGATATGAAGATGACATGATCCTTATGACTGAAAGTGGAGAGGGACTAAGCCTTTTGATAAAAGTTAAAGAGGAGAGTGAAAAGGCTGTCTTAAAACTAAAAAAAAAAAACAAAGATCATGATATCTGGTCCCATCACTTCATGGCAAATAGACGGGGAGACAATGGAGGGAAACAGTGAGATTATATTTTCTTGGGCTCCAGAATCATTGTGGATGGTGACTACAGTCATGAAATTAAAAGATCTTGCTCCTTGGAAGAAATTAGACACTTCTTGTCCTGTGACAAAACTAGACAACATATTTAAAAGCAAAGGCATCATTTTGCCAATAAAGATCCACTTAGTCAAAGCTATGATGCTTTTGAACTGTGGTGTTGGAGAAGACTCTTGAGAGTCCCTTGGACTGCAAGGAGATCAAACCAGTTAATCTAAAGGAAATCAATCCTGAATATTCGTTGGAAGGACTGATGCTGAAGCTCCAATACTTTGTCCACATGATGCAAAGAGCTGAGTCATTAGAAAAGACCCTGATTCTGGGAAAGGTTGAAGGCAGGAGGAAAACGGGATGCCAAAGGACAAGATGGTTGGATGGCATCACCAACTCAATGGACATGAGTTTGAGCAAGCTTCAGTTGATAGTGAAGGACAGGGAAGCCTGGCGTGCTACAGTCCATGGGGTCACAAAGAGTCAGACATGACTGAGTGATTGAACAGCAATAGATTTTTCCAGTAGTCATGTATGAATGTGAGATTTGGACCATAAAGAAAGCTGAGAACTGAAGAAATGATGTTTTTGAACTGTGGTGTTGGCGAAAACTCTTGAGAGTTCCTTGAACTACAAGGAGTTCCAACCAGCCAATCATAAAGGAAATCAACCCTGAATATTCATTGAAAGGACTGATGCTAAAGCTGTATCTCCAACAATTTGGCCACCTGATCTGAAGAGCCAATTCATTGGAAAAGACCGTGATGCTGGGAAAGATCAAAGGCAGGAGGAGAAAGGGCAACAGAGGATGAGATGGATAGCATCACCAACTCAAAGGAGGTGAGTTTGAACCAGCTACGGAACATAGTGAAAGACAAGGAAGTCTACCGTGCTGCAGTCTGTGTGGTGGCAAAGATTCAAACACGACCGAACAGCTGAATAACAACAGCAATATACAAAAGTTAACCCCACACTGGTTACAAATTATTTCTCTGATTTGACTACTCTGTCCTTTTCAGAGCTTTAAATTTCTCACAACCCTCATATTATGCCTATACCTTTTTTCCTAGACAAAAATCCTGTTTCTCTAAATTTAAAATATATTTCTGTCTGAAGATCCTTTCCCATCTCAGAGTGTGGTTAGAAATGTGTCCTCTGTTACCTATAGAGCTTTTTGTAAGTGATTATCATAAGTAATAACATAATGTACTATGATTGCCCAGTACCAGTCTCAGCTTCACACATGTGAGCACATATACAATTGTGCAAAAGCTTTGAGCTCCTTGCAAAATAGAATCAGAACAATTAGCCCTGTGTATCTAGTGTTTCTCAAGTTGTAGCTGTTAAACATCAATTTTATGCAATTTATGTTTAAAAAACCAAAACAATGAAAAGATATCACATGTAAAGTAGTAGAATCCCCACAACTTTATATCGTTACATGTATGTATTTGTAGTGAATTTGTCTACTTGCTGCCTATTTGTCTTTAACTAGTCTAAGAACTGGTAGAATATTCTAACATTTCCACTTCCTTACAGAATGTCCATGAACTTAGTCTATCTTAACATAATAAATACTCAGGGTGATTATGAAGAAGTAATAGGACCATATAACAAACAAGTATATATGTACTTTGTATTATGTATAGAATATGCCGTTTATATTTTAATTTGCCTTCTCTGTCTTTCCAACGCTTACATAGATCTCAAGGGGCCAGTTTATACACCGTGTGCCAATATCACCAAGTGAAAGAAAATATACATCTGTGTCTCTTTTGCTGTCTTGCAAAGGGTGGGATGATTTGGGAGAATGGCATTGAAACATGTATAATATCATTTAAGAAATGAAACACCAGTCCAGGTTTGATACAAGATACAGGATGCTTGGGGCTGGTGCACTGGGATGACCCAGAGGGATGGCACGGGGAGAGAGGTAGGAGGGGGATTTAGGATGGGGAACATGTGTGCACCCGTGGCGGATTCATGTTGACGTCTGGCAGAACCAATTCAATACTGTAAAGTAATTAGTCTCCAATTAAAATAAATTTAAATTAAAAAAAAGAAAAGATAGTGTTTACCTGAATGTCATTATTACCCACATTTCCCTGTTGACCCATATTTTGTTTTAGTCCAAAATTACTCTTTTAGTCATTTCCTTATTCCACCTCTCTGAATTAAATAAAAATTAACATGTTAGAGTGAATATATTAGATTGGTTAAAATAGAGTTTTCAGTCTGGCTCGGCAGCGTGGCAAACTCAAGCCTCCTCTAGATTCTTAAAATGAGATTTTCAAGTGTATCATTGTGAACCACCATGACCCCAGGGTACTGTTATGGACTGTGATTTTGTGTCAGTGATATATTGATTTCAGAAATGACACAAATCTAGTTTTGATTGTGGCATCTTGTAACCTGTAACTTCTCTGTAACAGTGATAAATCTTAAGGTTATAATTTACCTCCTNCCGTGGTGGATTCATGTCAATGTATGGCAAAACCAATACAGTATTGTAAAGTAAAGTAAAAATAAAAATTAAAAATAAATAAATAAAAGAAGACAAAAAATGAAATATAACTTTAATCTTAAAGGTAAAAACCCACTCACATATATATATTACTATAATATTTGAGATCTCCCAATGAAGAAAATATTCTAAAGGCTTCCAGAGAGGAAAATACAGATAGCCTACAAAAGTATAAGTATCAGATTAAAATCATATTTCCCAACAACTGCACTGGATGCCAGAAAGCAATAGAACAATATTATTTAAGAATTGATGGAAGATAAATCTGACATAAATTTTTTTATCAAGTAAAGCTATAATATAAATGTGAGGGCAAAATATTGTCCTCAGGCATATGAAACTGCATAAAATTTAATATGCAAAATTTTCTTTCAAAACACTTTTGGAGGAAGTACTCAAAAATAGAAACAGACTCAGGAAGAAACAAAATTTAGAAGATAACATTGGATAAGTGAGTTTTAAAAGCTTTAAAGTGGTCTAAATAAATAATATCCCCAAATTAAGAAAGGTCATAAAAATATACTTGGTGAGGTATCTACTTATCAGAAGGAAGAAAGAAATGAATATTTTCCTTAAGAGATGGGAAGAAATACACATAAGTATACATAAAATTAAATATGTGTATGAGTCACCAAGACTAAAATCAAATGAACAAACTTTTAAATCAGAAGAGAAAGAAAATTTAAATTATTGAATGCTGTTAAGAGTGAAGAAGGAACACAAAGTAACTAGAGTCTGAAATAAATATGATATATAGAAAATTGGACATACAAAAGCAGAAGTCCTAATATAACTGTAAATATAATAAATGTAAAAGGATTAGACTGCAAATTTAAAAGATAAAGGCTCTCTGTATAAACCAAATACAGGTCAGCCATGATAACAGTCTAAATATTAGGGAAAAGTATAATTTTAGGTGATAAATAGCAAAGAGAAAATGAGAGGAATACTATACTAGCTAAAAGAATAATTTAAAAAAGATTATCAAAAAATCTGAATGTATATAAATTTTAAAATACAATCATAAATAAATCAATATCTGTTAGAATTCAGAAAATTTAATATCATATTCTAATACTTAGAAGCTGATGTATCAAAAAGATGTAAATTAATCAAGCGGTTTAGAATATAAAAGCGAGATATAACATTTTCAAAAAATGAATCTGTTGAGAATCACAAAATACACCACATATTGTCTCTCTCTCTAAAGATATATATATGTATGTATATCACCATAATGCAATAATATTAGAATCCAATAACTATAAAAACTTATGTATTAAAGCTAAACAATTCCACATACTGAAAAACTTATACTAAATAATTCTTTTTGCTGTTTTTTATTTTTAATTGAGTGATGATTGGTTTACAATATTGGTTTGATTTCTGTCATACATCAAAATGAATTGACCATAGGTGTATATCTGTCCCCTTCCTCTTGAATCTCCCTCCCATCTTCTTCATTGAAGAAGAAAGACAATAGAATATTGAATAAAAAGTAGTAATTTAAATTAAAAGCATGATATATAGCTAAGGTTTTCAGAAGAATATTAGTGAAACTGACAGTGAGTAGAAAGGTAAATGCCAAGAAGTAGCAAGGACAAAAATAATAAGAAATTATTAATAAGGGTAAAAGTAGAAAATTAAGAATTATTTTGAATCTTTGCTATATAAACTAAGGAGAAGAACAGATTGCCTAGTAAGGCATAATTTTATTAATCAACTTTTAAAGTACATAATATTGTACAGAGCACATAATATAACACTGTGTAGATTTTATCTCTGGGAAAGTTAGACATCAGAAACTATGTTTATGTACATTATCCTTTAGGTGGAAAAAGGAGAAAACAGTACAATCATTTCACTGAGGCAAGAAAAGCATTTGATAAGATCAACCCTAGTCGTCTCTGAAAGAAAATTCCAGAATATAAGAAATAAAAGGGAATCTTTTTATTTTGAAAAAGAAATAACCTACCCTGATGATAATGGTCATGGCATCTGGTCCCATCACTTCATGGCAAATAGATGGGGAAACAGTGGAAACAGTGTCAGACTTTATTTTGGGAGGCTCCAAAATCACTGCATAAGGTGATTGCAGCCATGAAAGTAAAAGACGATTACTCCTTGGAAGGAAAGTTATGACCAACTAAGATAGCATATTAAAAAACAGAGACATTACTTTGCAAACAAAGGTCCATCTAGTCAAGGCTATGGTTTTTCCAGTGGTTAATATCATTTCCAGATATTAAGAAGAGGTGACAAGAATACACAGAAAAACTGTACAAAAAAGATCTTCACTACCTAAATAATCACGATGGTGTGCTCACTCACCTAGAGCCAGACATCCTGGAATGTGAAGTCAAGTGGGCCTTAGGAAGCATCTCTATGATCAAAGCTAGTAGAAGTAACAGAATTCCAGTTGAGCTATTTCAAATCCTGAAAGATGATGCTGTGAAAGTGCTGCACTCAATATTCCAGCAAATATGGAAAACTCAGCAGTGGCTACAGGACTGGAAAAGGTCAGTTTGCATTCCAATCCCAAAAAAAGACAATGTCAAAGAATGCTCAAACAACCGCACAGTTGCACTCATTTCACACACTACTGAAGTAATGCTCAAAATTCTCCAAGCCAGGCTTCAGCAATACGTGAACAACTTCTAGATGTTCAAGATGGTTTTAGAAAAGGCAGAGGAACCAGAGATCAAATTGCCAACATGCACTGGATCATCCAAAAGGCAAGAAAGTTCTAGAAAAACATCTATTTCTGCTTTATTGACTATGTCAATGCCTTTGACTGTGTGGATCACAATAAACTGTGGAAATTCTTCAAGAGATGGGAATACCAGACCACCTGACCTGTCTCTTGAGAAACCTGTATGCAGGTCAGGAAGCAAGTTAGAACTGGACATGGGACAACAGACTGGTTCCAAATAGGCAAAGGAGTACGTCAAGGTAACAAGTATTGTCACCCTGCTTATTTAACTTCTATGCAGAATACATCATGAGAAACACTGTGCTGTGAGAAACACTGTGCTATAAGAAACACAAGCTAGAATCAAGATTGCTGGGAGAAATATCAATAACCTCAGATATGCAGATGACACCAGCCTCTTGATGAAAGTAAAAGAGGAGGGCAAAAAAGGTGGCTTAAAGCAAAACATTCAGAAAACTAAGATCATGGCATCCAGTCCCATCACTTCATGGCAGATAGATGGGAAAACAGTGACTGATTTTATTTTTCTGGGCTCCAAAATCACTGCAGATGGCGATTACAGCAACGAAATTAAAAGACCCTTCCTCTTTGGAAGGAAAGTTATGACCAACCTAGACAGCATATTCAAAAGCAGAGACATTACTTTGCCAACAAACGTCCATCTAGTCAAGGATATGGTTTTTCCAGTAGTCATGTATGGATGTGAGGGTTGGACTGTGAAGAAAGCTGAGCACCAAAGAATTGATGCTTTTGAACTGTGGTGCTGGAGAAGACTCTTGAGAGTCCCTTGGACTGCAAGGAGATCCAACCAGTCCATCCTAAAGGAGATCAGTCAGGGTGTTCATTGAAAGGACTGATGTTGTGGCTGAAACTCCAATATTTTGGCCACCTGATGTGAAGAGTTGACTGATTGGAAAAGACCCTGATGCTGGGAAGGATTGAGGGCAGGAGGAGAAAGGGATGACAGAGGATGAGATGGTTGGATGGCATCATCGACTCTATGGACATGGGTTTTTGTGGACTCTGGGAGTTGGTGATATACAGGGAGGCCTGGCATGCTGCTGTTCATGGGATCACAAAGAGTCAGATATGACTGAGGGACTGAACTGGACTGAACTGATGATAATGAGTTCAGTGCTCAGCTGTGTCTGACTCTGTGCGACCCCATGAACCACAGCACACCAGGCCTTCCTGTCCATCACCAACTCCCGGAGCCTACACAAACTCATGTCCATTGAGTCGATGATGCCATCCAACCATCTCTTCCTCTGTTGTCCCCATCTCTTCCACCTTCAATCTTTCCAGCATCAGGGTCTTTTCCAATCAGTCAGCTCTTCACATCAGGTGGCCAAATATTGGAGTTTTAGCTTCAGCATCAGTCTTTCCAATGAATATTCAGGACTGATTTCCTTTAGGATGGACTAGTTGGTTTTCCTTGCAGTCCAAGGGACTCTCAAAAGTCTTCTCCAACACCACACTTAAAAAGCATCAATTCTTCACTGCTCAGCTTTCTTCACAGTCCAATTCTCACATCCATACATGACTACTGGAAAAACCATAGCTTTGACTAGACGGACCTTTGTTGACAAAGTAATGTCTCTGCTTTTTAATATGCTATCTAGGTTGGTCATAACTTTTCTTCCAAGGAGCAAGTGTCTTTTAATTTCGTGGCTGCAGTCACCATCTGCAGTGACCTTGGAGCCCAGAAAAATAAAATCTGTCACTGTTTCCACTGTTTCCCCATCTATTTGCCATGAAGTGATGGGACCAGATGCCATGATCTGAGTTTTCTGAATGTTGAGCTTTAAGCCAACTTTTTCACTCTCCTCTTTCACTTTCATGAAGAGGCTCTTTAGTTCTTATGATAATAGCAAAACTTTTAATGCATTACATTAGGATGAGATATCAACATCCTCAGATATGCAGATAATATCACTCTAATGGCAGAAAGTGGAGAGGAACAAAAGAGAGTCTTGATGGGGGAAAAAGGAGGAGAGTGAAAAAGCTGGCTTAAAACTCGGCATTCAAAAAACTAAGATCGTGGCATCAAGTCCCATCATTTCATGGCAATAGATGGAGAAAAAGTGAAAACAGTAGCATAATTTATTTTCTTTGGCTTCAGAATCACTGCAGACGGTGACTGCAGCCACAAAATTAAGAGGCTTGCTCCTTGAAACAAAAGCTATGACAAAACCTAGACAGCATATTAAAAAGCAGAGATATCACTTTGCCAACAAAGGTCCATATCATCAAAGCTATAGTTTTTCCAGTAGTCATCTACAGATGTGAGAGTTGGACCTTAAAGAAGGCTGAGAGCCAAAGAATTGATGCTTTCAAACTGTGGTGCTGGAGAAGACTCTTGAGAGATCTTTGGACAGCAAGGAGATCAAACCAGTCAATTCTAAAAGAAATCAACCCTGAATATTCAATGGAAGGACAGATGCTGAAGCTGAAAATCCAATATTTGGCCACCTGATATGAATAACTGATTCATTGGTAAAGACCCTGATGCTGTGAAATATTGAAGGTAGGAAGAGAAGGGGATGACAGAAGATGAGACGGTTGGATGGCATCGCCAACTCAATGAACATGAGTTTGACCAAATGTTGGGAGACAGTGAAGGACAGGGAAGCTTGGTGTGCTGCATGGAGTTGCAGAGTCAGGCATGACTTGGCCACTGAACAAAAATAACAGGATGAGATACAGGGAATTTCCTGGTATCATGATGTGGAGTGGGGAACTGAAAACAATTTATATATCTATTACTATGGTAAATAATAGTAGAATTTCTTTTCTTTGTAAAGGATGGAATACTATAAAGTGTTCTAAAATAAGTAAAATTTATACAGCACCATGATTAGATTTTTTAAAGAGTAATAAGTTTAAAGTAAGAAAGCCTACTACTGTTAATTTTTAAAACTTGCAAGTATCAGCATATACTTTTCAACAACATATGCATAACTTAAAATATATTTTAAATATTCTAGATTTGATGTGTATAGAGTCAGACTCCAGTCAAGAAAATGGAATCCATGCCAGGTAGTTTAATATAGAGAGACAAGGAGGAAAATCACCTGCATTTTCCCCTTCTCTCCTTTCTCATGCCTCCTATTGACCCAGCCTAACATGACACCAGAAGATAAGGGAGGCTGGACATGTATTCTGTAGAGGGTCTGTTCCTTGTTTAAAATACAGGCCAAGGGAATGCAGGGGGAATGCAGACTTGTTGGATCTGAGGAGCAACCGGTAATGACTAGCCCAAGGCCTTTACAGGAGAGGGAAATAAGTAGATAGGTGATACTGAAATGAAATAATAACATTAAAATGACTGAAAAGTTTGCCAACCAATGCTTCCAGTGTACCATGAACCAAGCAATTTTGTGTATCTGAGATAAATTATAATGAAACAGAAATATTATTAAGCACAAAAATAATATTAATGGAGTGGAAACTTTTTAAACTAGTCAATCTGCTGTAATGCTTACTTATTTGAGATTTGATGTGGTGGAGATCACAGAGCAATTGCTCTGCATTCTCATAAATCCCCAGTATGTCCACGGTACCGTATCATTTCTGTTAGCTAAAGACTATACCCAAGCTGGGTGTAAACTAGCAGTAATTTAGATGAGACAATAAACTTGATGTTGTGAAATGATTAATCATTTCTCTAAGTAAAGAAATGTTCAGAGATTTCTGTTCTGACAGAAACACAGATTATTCAACCAGTTAAAGAGAGAAAGAGAATGATAAAAGACAAACACACCCAGTACACAGCACGTGCTAGACCCTCCTTGGCATGTGCTGACTCATTTAATCATCTCTGCAACACTCTGAGGGAAGCTCTAAGTAGTAGCCTCAATTTACAGATGAGGAAACTGATGGTCAGGATAGCTTAAAGTATAACCATATACACCACTATGAATGACAGGAACAGGATTTTAACTCATTCATCCTGGAGCTAAATGAGTTAGAAAGATAAGAGACTGACCAGTTGACAGGTGGCTTTTACCTTAAAAATTCGATCTCATCTTCTTTCTAAGTAAACATGCTTGCTCACATACTAGAGGATCTAAGAAATATTCTTGCCTCTTAGCTTAGAGAGGAGTCAGGACAAACAGTTCAGTTCAGTAACTCAGTCATGTCCAACTCTGCGACCCCATGAACTGCAGCACACCAGGCTTCCCTGTCCATCACCAACTCCCGGAGTTTACCCAAACTCGTATCCATTGAGTTGGTGATGCCATCCAACTATCTCATCCTCTGTTGTCCCTTATCTTCCTGCCCTCAATCTTTCCCAGTATCAAGGTCTTTACAAATGAGTCAGCTCTTCGCATGAGGTGGCCAAAGTATTAGAGTTTCAGCTCCAGCATCAGTCCTCCCGAAGAATACCAGGACTGATCTCCTTTAGGATGGACTGGTTGGATCTCCTTGCAGTCCAAGGGACTCTCAAGACTCTTCTCCAACACCACAGTTCAAANTTTTTCATTTATTTCTGTTCTAATCATTATGATTTCTTTCCTTCTACTAAGTTTTTTTCCTTTTTTTTTTTTTCTACTTTCTCTAATTGGTTCAGGTGTAATGTTAGTTGAGTGAGGTTTTTCTTATTTATTGAGGTAGGATTGTATTACTATAAACTTCTCTCTTAGAATAGCTTTTGTTGCATTCCATAGGTTTAGGGTCATTATGTTTCCATTGTCATTTTTTCTAAGTAGTTTCTAGTGACCTCTTAGTTATTTCGTAGTACATTGTTTAGCCTCTGTGTGTCTGTTTTTTACAGTTTTATTCCTACAATTGATATCTAATGTCGCAACACTGTGTGGTCCTAACAGATGTTGATATGATTTCAATTTTCTTAAATTTATTGAGGCTTAATTTGTGACCAAAGATGTGATGTATTCTCGAGAATGTTCCATGTACACTTAAGAAAGTGTATTCTACTGCTTTTGGATGGAGTGTCTTATAAATATCAATTAAGACTAGCTAATCTAATGTGCCATTTAAGGTTTGTGCTTCTTTTCTGACTTTCTGTCTGGAAGATCTATCCATTCATGTAAGTGGGATCTTAAGGTCCATTATTATTAATGTGCTACTGTGAATTTCCCCTTGTATGCCTGTTAGCATATGCCTTATGTATTGAGCTGCTTGTATGTCGGGTGTATAAATGTTTTCAATTGTTATGTCTTCTTTTTGGATTGATCTCTTGATCACTATATAGTGTCCTTCCTTGTCTTTTGCAACAGTCTTTGTTTTAAACTGCATTTCATCTGATATGAGTATTACTACTCCAACTTTCTTTTAATTTATATTTGCATGTAATATCTTTTTCCAACTCCTCACTTTAAATCTGTATGTATTACCTATGTCTTAAATGTGTCTCCTGTAGATAGCATATATACAAGTCTTATTTTTGTAACCATTCAGCCAGTCTGTGTCTTTTGGTTGGGGCATTTAATCAATTTACATTTAAGACAGTTATCTAGATGTATGTTCCTATCACCATTTTCTTATTTGCTTGGGTTTGTCCTCGTAGGTCTTTTCCTTTTCTTGTGTTTCCTGCCAGAATTTCCTTTAGCATTTGTTGCAAAGTTGGTTTAGTGATGCTGAATTTTCTTAACTTTTGCTTATCTGTAAAGCTTTTGATTTCTTCATCAAATCTAAATGAGATTCTTGCCGAGGAATGTAATATTTGTAGGTTGTAGGTTTTCCCTTTCATCAGTTTCAATATATCCTGCAACTCCCTTCTGGCCTACAGAGTTTCTGCCGAAAGATCATCTGTTAACCTTTTCGAGATTCAGTTGTATGCTATTTGTTGGTTATCTCTTGCTGTTTTTGTTAGTTTGACTAATATATGTCTTGGCGTTTTTCTTTCTTGGATTTACCCTGTAAAATAAGTTTCGCTGTGCTTCCTGGACGTGATTGACTACTTCCTTTCCCATGTTAGGGAAATTTAACTATAATGTCTTTATATTTTTTCACAGAAACTTTCTCTTCTTCTTCTGTGACCCCCTATAACTCAAATGTTGGTGCATTTAATATTGTCTCAGAGGTCTCTGAGACTGTCCTCATTTCTTTTTTATTTATTCTGCTCTACTTTGGTTATTTCCACCATTTTTTCCTCCAGCTCACTTACCTGTTCTTCCTCAGTTATTCGGCTATTGATTCCTTCTAGTATATTTTTCATATCAATTATTGTGCTATTCATCACTGATTGTTTTTGAATTCTTCTAAGTTGTTGTTAAACATTTCTTGTATCTTCTCGATCTGTGCCACCATTCTATTTCTGAGACTTTGGATCATCTTTACTATCATTACTCTGAATTATTTTTCAGGTAGATTGCCTTTTCCCTCTTCATTTACTTGGCCATGTGGATTTTTAACTTGATCTTCCATCTGATACATATTTTTCTGTCTTCTCATTTTGTTTAACTGTGTTTGTGGTCTCATTTCCGCAGACTGCAAGATTGTAGTTCCTCTTGATTCTGGTCTCTGCCCCTAGTGGGTGAGATTGGTCCAGTGGCTTGTGTAGGCTTCCTGGGAGAAGGGACTGGTGTTTGTTTTCCAGTGGGTGCAGCTGAGTTTTTTTCCTTCTGATGGGCAGGGCTGTGTCAGCTGGTGTGTACTGGCATGTCTGTGAGCTTAGTATAAGTTTAGATAGCCTGTCTACTGATGAGTAATTTTGCTTTCCTGTCTTGTTTGTTGTGTGGTGTGAGGTGTCCAGCACTGGGGCTTGCAGGTAGCTGGATTGAACTGGGTCTTGGATTTGAGGTAGAGACCTCAATGAGAGCACTCACCAATTAATATTCCTTTGGGCTTGGAGATTTGCTCCCACCCCAGAGCTTCAGGCCAAACATCTGTTTGGGGAACCAGCACCATGAAAGCCTCTAGGCATGGCAATAAAGATTTTTTTTTTTAAGTTAAATTATGGAATTAATTTTTCTAATTCTATGAAAAATGCCATTGGTAATTTTATATGGTTTGCATTGAATCTATAGATTGCTTTGAGTAGTATATTCATTTTCATAATATTAATTCTTCCAATCCAAGAACATGGTATATCTCTCAATCTGTTTGTGTCATCTTTGATTACTTTCATCACTGTCATAGTTCTCTCCATACAGATCTTTTTTCTATTTAGGTAAATTTATTCCTATGTATTAATATACTTATATATCTGCTACTGCTGCTGCTAAGTCACTTCAGTCATGTCTGACTCTGTGAGACCCCATAGATGGAAGCCCACCAGGCTCCCCCCATCCCTGGGATTCTCCAGGAAGGAACACTGGAGTGGGGTGCCATTGCCTTCTCCATACTTATATACAATATATAGCAAAAAGAATAATTTCTCTTTGCTACAATGGTGAATGGGATTTTTTCCTTAATTTCTCTGATTTTTTCATTCTTAGAGTATAGGAATGAAAGGAATTTCTGTGTATTAATTTTATATCCTGTGGCTTTACTATATTCATTGATTAGCTCTAGTCATTTTATGGTGGCATTTTTAGGGTTTTCTATGTAAAGAATCAGATAGCAAGTGAAGTAAATAACAAAGGATTAATTTCCAAAACATACAAACTACACCTCCAGCTCAATATCTGAAAAACAAACAACCCAACCAAAAAGTGATCAGAAGACATTTCTCTAAAGAAGAATGTCTGTCCTAAACAGACATTTCTCCAAAGAAGACATACAGATGGCTAATTAAACACATGAAAAGGTGCTCAACACCACTCATAATTAGAGCAACGAAAATCAAAACTACAACTAAGGAGCATCTCACAATTGTCAGAATGGCCATCATCAGAGTGTTTATAAAAAATGAATTCTGGAGAAGATGTGCAGAAAAGAGAAGCCCCTTGCACTGTTGGTGGGAATGCAAATGGATACAGCTACTATGAAGAACAGTATGGAGATTCCTTTAAAAACCAAGAAGAAAACTACTTTATGATCCAGCAATCTCACTACTGGTCATACACCCTGAGGAAACCAGAACTGAAAAAACACATGCATCCCAGTATTCATTGCAGCACTATTTACAATAGCTAGGACATAGAAGCAACCTAGATGTCCATCAACTAATGAATGGATAAAGAAGTTGCGATATATACACACAATGGAATATTACTCAGTTATAAAAAGGAATATACTTGAGTAAGTTCTGATGAGATGGGTGAACCTAGAGCCTATTATACAGAGTGAATTAAGTCAGAAAAATAAAGAAAAATATTATATATTAAGGCATATATATGGAAACTAGAAAGATGGTACTGATGATCCTATTTGTAGGTCAGCAAAGAAGATGGGAAAATTGTCCTCAGAGACCCATTACGTGGGGATCTTTACAGTCCTTTCCAGTGTTCACAGTTCCCTAATAGTATTCATTCGGTGTTCTATGGTAATAGTTGCATCTCTAGATGTATTCCCGGTGCATTCGTGGAGAGAGAGATTTTCTGTATCCTCCTTCTGCTTGCTCAATTTTGCATCCACAAAGGAACTGAGAAGTCCAACTCCAGGCAAAAATCTTATGTGTAAATGATCTAGCTTAATCATAGGCAATGATAAGGTTTAATGTGGCAGATCTCAAGGAAAGCTGGATTTCATTTTTGCCACCTGACTATACTATCACAGGAAGTGAAGAAAGGCTTGATTGTAACTTCCAGTATGGTTCACTGTCCTAGCTAGTCTACTAGTACCATGACTGCTCAGCACTACTAGGTGTTTCTTTTCTGAAACTTTCAAATTACAGTTAAATACTGTCTCTCACATTTTTTTAAGTTTCCCAGTGGAATAGAGGGAAAAAATAAATACGAATTCAATTAAAAATGAAATGGATGGATTAGTGAGATTAATATTTAGGAGGCAACTGCACTTTTTGAAGAATCATTCTAGGCATTTTAATCTAAATATCACATTCAATTTATATTTATATTCTCATGCAGTCTTCACAAACATTTTATTAGGGAGGTATTATTTACCCACTTCACGAATAGGAAAAGTTAGGTGTCAAATAAAACAACCTCTTGAAAATGCCTAACTGTCTCCATGTAGCAATAAATCTGAGTAAAATTCCTCTTGGCAGGCAATGAAATATTTTAGAGTAAAGTTTCTATATTTCTTATTACATTTAAAGATTGTATGTATAAACAAATACTGAAGATCAACATACATTTACTTTGAGTTGATGGCACCAAGTAAAGCAGCATTCTAGTTTTTTCCTCAGAAAAAAACTTGCCCTTGGGGAGACAAGATCTTCAGGGCAAGTGAAATAAAATCCTGACTTTCATTCTTACATCGTGTTTCCTACTCCAGTTGAAAGTAATCATCAGGGGAACTTTTTTCTTCACAGGAATTAAGCATATTTACTTCCTGTCAAGTTGAATCAAAAACTCAAACAGATGGAAAGAACACGGTAGAATACTGTAAGTAATACACCTGCTTGTTGGTCTCACATGCTTTTAGTATTTTCAGTTATTCACGAAAAACTACCGACATTATATAAGTTTATCATTCAAGAGTGCTGCTGCTGCTGCTAAGTCGCTTCAGTCGTGTCCGACTCTGTGCGACCCCATAGACGGTAGCCCACCAGGCTTCCCTGTCCCTGGGATTCTCCAGGCAAGAATACTGGAGTGGGTTGCCATTTCCTTCTTCAATGCATGAAAGCGAGAAGTGAAAGTGAAGTCGCTCAGTCCTGTCCGACTCTTAGCGACCCCATGGACTGCAGCCTACCAGGCTCCTCCGCCCATGGGATTTTCCAGGCAAGAGTACTGGAGTGGGGTGCCATTGCCTTCTCCATTATTCAAGAGTAAAAGACATTAAAATATTTAGAAGATACTTCTAAGAGACAAAACAACTTGAGGCATGAGCTTTGGAGAGGCCAGTGAGATAAAATATAAAATGGATTCACTAATCATGACAGGTGGGTTTACTGGTCTGCAACTCTAAGAAATGTTCATCTGTTTGCTATATATTTATCCCCATTCTTCTATTTCACAGGTTTATATTTGATAAAGCCCCTCAAAAATGGCATAGAAAATGATTTTTATAATGATTGCTGAAGGAAATTCCTGGAGTTACATGGGTTATGCTTGTGCTCTGTACTTCAGTGATTAAATAAATTTATTTGCTTCTCAGTGGTGGCTTGA
Source organism: Neotragus moschatus (assembly GCA_006410615.1). Lineage (NCBI taxonomy): Eukaryota > Metazoa > Chordata > Mammalia > Artiodactyla > Bovidae > Neotragus > Neotragus moschatus. The sequence continues at coordinate 26,444 of SJYA01001592.1, forward strand.
ATGTGCCTTAAATTTAAGTTAGATATTTCAGGATCTTGCTAGGCTAATTAATTTATTTAATTTTGAATATGTTTAAGAGCCAACATTAGCTCTGTANTTGCCATCTCCTGTTTGACCACTTCCAATTTGCCTTGATTCATGGACCTGACATTCCAGGTTCCTATGCAATATTGCTCTTTACAGCATCGGACCTTGCTTCTATCACCAGTCACATCCACAACTGCATATTGTTTTTGCTTTGGCTCCATACCTTCATTCTTTCTGGAGTTATTTCTCCACTGATCTTCAGCAGCATATTGGGCACCTCCTTCCAAGAAGCAGCAGCTGTATGGGCACAGGAGGGCTGAGAGAAGCTACTCCACATTCAAGGTCAGGAGGGGCGGCCGTGAGGAGATACCCCTCGTCCAAGGTAAGGAGCAGCAGCTGCACTTTGCTGGAGCGGCCGTGAAGAGATACCCCACATCCAAGGTAAGAGAAACCCAAGTAAGACAGTAAGTGTTGCAAGAGGGCATCAGAGGGCAGACCCACTGAAACCATAATTACAGAAAACTAGCCAATCTGATCATACAGCCCACAGCCTTGTCTAACTCAATGAAACTAAGCCATGCCATGTGGGGCCACCCAAGACAGACGGGTTATGGTGGAGAGGGCTGACAGAATGTGGTCCACTGGAGAAGGGAATGGCAAACCACTTCAGTATTCTAGCCTTGAGAACCCCATGAACTGTATGAAAAGTGAGAGGTCACTTGGGGCTAAACAACTAACAGGGAGGGAACACAGACCTGTTAGTCGTTTAACCTGAGGTGACCCACTAGCAGAAAAGTCGATTAAAGTTTTACTGAACATGATTCTGCCCACCAGAGCAAGACTCTGCTCTATCCATCAAAAATCTCTTTAGGAAGCTTGCACAAGCCTCTCAGATAGCCTCATCCACTAGAGGGCAGACAGTATAAACAAGAAGAATTGCAATCCTTGCAGCCTGAAGAATGAAAGTCACAATCACAGTAAGTTAGGTAAAATGAAAAGGCAGAGGATTAAGTCTCAGATGAAAGAACAGCATAAAATCCCAGAAAAACAATTAAATGAGGTGCTTATAGACAACCATCCAGAAAAACATTTGAGAGTAATAGTAGTGAAGATGATCCAGGATCTAAGAAAAAGAATGGAGGAAAGGATCTAGAGAATGTAAAACATGTTTAATAAAGACCTAGAAGAACTAAAGAACAAACAAACAGAGATGAAAAATTCAAATGAAAATACACACTGAAAGAATTAATAGCAAAATAACTGAAGAAAAAGAACAGATAAATAGCCTAAGATGCAGAATGGTGGAAACACTACTAAGGAATAGAACAAAGAAAAATAAATGAAAAGTAATGAGGACAGAATAAGAGAACTCTGGGCAACACTGCATATACTGACATTTACAACTTAGGAATCCTGGAAGAAGAAGAGAGAGAGAAAGGACCCAAGGAAATACTTGCAGCGATAATAGCTAAAAATTTCCCTAACACGGTAAGGAAATATTCAACAGAAAGAGCAAAAGGTCCAAGGCAAAATAAACTGAACTATAAACAAACTAAGAAATATAACAGTCCAACTGATGAAAATTAAAAACAAAGAAACTATATTAAAAGCAGCAAATGAAACATGACAAATAGCATACTCCCGCAAGGTTATCTGCTGATTTCTCAACAGAAACTCTGCACACACAAAGGGAATGGCATGATATATTTAAAGTGATGAAAGGGAGGGCCCTACATACAAAAATATTCTACCAAGCAAGACTCTCATTTAGATTTGATGGAGAAATAAAAAGCTTTACATACAAATAAAAGCCAAGAGAACCCAGCAACATCAGGCCAACTTTGTGACAAATCCTAAAGGAGCTCCTCCAGGGAGGAAAGATAATAGCAACATAAAGATAAAACCTTATACATATATAGACTGCTATATCAAAACCACATTAGAACAGCAAATCCACATACTACAATCAATACACACACACACAAACAAAAGCAACCAAAACCCCAAACTAAAGATGATCATAAAAACACAATAGAAGAGAACAAAAGAGAAAAAGAAGAAAAAAGACTTACAAAAACAAACCCAAAACAACTATGAAAACAGCAAATAGATACATGATTACCTTAAATATAAATAGATTAAATGCACTAACCAAAAGACATAGACTGCCTGAGTGGTTACAGAAATAAGACCCATATATATGCTGTCTACAAGAGAGAGACCTCAGACCTAGGGAAACATACATAATGAAAGTAAGGAGATGGAGGAAACTATTCCATGTAAATGGAAATCAGAAGAGCAGCAATATTACTGCTGGAGCAGTAATATTCATCTCAGAAAAAAAAGACTTTAAAATAAAGGCTATTATAAGAGACAAAAAGGAAATTATGTAATGATCAAGAGATTAATCTAAGAAGAAAATATAACAATTATAAATATATGTGCACTGAACATAGGAACACCTAAATACATAAAGAAAAAGCTAGAGCCATACAAGGAAGCATCAACAATAACAATAAAATAATGGAGGTACTTTAATATCTCACTTTCATCAATAGACAGATCATCAAGACAGAAAATCAACAAGAAAACTCAGGACTTAAATGCATACATTATACCAGATGGATTTTATTGATATTTATAAAGCATTCCACCTAAAAGCAGCAGAATGCACATTCTTCTCAACTGCACATGAAACATTATCCAGGATTGATCACATATTAGACCACAAGGCAAGACCTGGTAAATTTAGGAAAATGGAAATAATATCAAGCAACTTATCCAATCACACCACTATGCGATTAGAAACAGATGACAAAAGAACTATTTAAAAAAAAAACACACAAATACATGGAGGCTAAGCCATGTTCTACTAAGCAACAAATGGACCACTAAAGAAATCAAAGAAGGTATCAAAAACAACCTAGACACAAGGAAAATGAAAACACAAGGTTCAAAACCTATGGGATGCAGCAAAAGAAGTTCCTTGAAGAAAGTTTATAGCAATACAATATTACTTCAGGAAACAATAAAATCTCAAATAAACAAACTAACACATATCTAAACCAATTAGCAAAAGAATAACAAGAAAACCTAAAGTTGCCATAAGGAAAGAAAGAATTATATAAGAGCAGATATAAATGAAATACAGGAGAGAAAGCAATAGCAAAGATCAATAAATTAAAATTTAGTTCTTCAAAAGATTAAAAAATTGATAAATTTCAGCCAGACTCATCAAGAGAAAAGAGAGATAACTCAAATCAATGCAATCAAATTATAGAGGTCCCAAAAGAAAAAGAGAAAAAGAACGGGTATGAAAAAAGGGAAGATATACCCATATGAATGCAGAGTTCCAAATAACAAGGAGAGATAAGAAAGCCTTCTTAAGAGATCAATGCAAAGAAATAGAGGAAAACAATAGAATGGGAAAGACTAGAGATCTCTTCAAGAAAATTAGAGATACCAAGGGAACATTTCATGCAAAGATGGGTACAATAAAGTTCAGAAATGGCATGGACCTAACAGAAGCAGAACATATTAAGAAGAGGGGACAGGAATACACAGAACTACACAAAAAAAAGATATTAATGACTCAGATAACCAAGATGGTGTGATCACTCACCTAGAGCCAGACATCCTGGAGTGTGAAGTCAAGAGGGCCTTAGGGAGCATCACTACAAACAAAGCTAATGGAGGTGATGAAATTCCAGCTGAGCTATTTCAAATCCTAAAAGATGATGCTGTGAAAGCGCTGTACTCAATATGCCAGAAAATTTGGAATACTCAACAGTGGCCATGGGATAGGAAAAAGTGAATTTTCATTCCAATCCCAAGGAAAGGCAATGACAAAGAATATTCAAACTACTGCACAATTGCATTCATTTCACATGCTAGCAAGTTCATGCTCAAAATCCTTCAAGCTAGGCTTCAATAGGATGTAAATCAAGAATTTCAAGACATTCAAGCTGATTTTAGAAAAAGCAAAGGAACCAGAGATCAAATTGCCAACATCCTTTGGATCATAGAAAAAGCAAAAGAATTTCAGAAAAAAAAAATCAATTTCTGTTTCATTGACTATGCTAAAGCCTTTGACTGTGTGGATCACAACAAACTGTGGAAAATTCTTCAAGAAATGTTAATACCAGACCACCTTACCTGCCTCCTGAGAAACGTGTATGCAGGACAAGAAGCAACAGTTAGAACTGAACATGGAACAATGGACTGGTTCCAAATTGGGAACAGTCACCGTGCTTATTTAACTTCTATTCAGAGTACTTCATTTGAAATGCTGGACTGGATGAAGCACAAGCTGGAATCAAGATTGCAGGGAGAAATATCAATAACTTCAGATATACAGATGGTACCACTATAATGGCAGGAAGCGAAGAGAAACTAAAGCTATTTTTCTTCTTCTTCTTTTTTTTTTTTTTTTTTTTACAGTCCAAGTCTTTATTTTTACACCCATCAGGCCATGAATTCATAGGGAATGGGCTCCAATAGTTCGGGTTCTTTCCATTGGTCCTCACAAAGTGTGTTTCTCTGCGTGAAGCAGGCTGGCACTTCAGCTGAACCCAAGTCCCTTTCTCTTTGGCTTCCTTCTTTTTCTGATCATTTTCCTTCACACGTTTCAGGAAGCTATCTCAGCTCTTAGAGTGCTTCATATGCTCGGTACGCACATTAATTCTCTTGGCAATAATCTTGCCCTTAACTTGTTTGTTTACAATGATGCCAACAGCATGCTGGGTAACATTGTAGACTTTCCCAGTTTTGCCATAGTAACATTTGTGGGGCATTCCTTTTTGAACAGTACCCATTCCCTTGATATCCACAATATCACCCTTCCTGTAGATTCACATGTATGCGGCCAAAGGAACAACTCCATGTTTTCTGAAAGGCCTGGAGAACATGTAGTGGGTGCCCTGCCTCTTTCCCTTTGTGTTGGTCATCTTGGCGAATCACTGGAAGATGGTGGTTCCGTAAAGCTATTCTTGATAAGGGTGAAAGAGGAGAGTGAAAAAGCTGGCTTAAAACTCAACATTCAGAAAACAAAGAATATGGCACCCGGTTCCATTACTTCATGGCAAATAGATGGGGAAAAAGTGGAAGCTTTTTATTTTATTTTCTTGGGCTCCAAACTGATTACAATGACTGCAACCATGAAATTAAAAAACACTGGTTCTTTGGAAGAAAAGATATGACAAACCTAGACAGTATATTAAAAAACAGAGACATCGCTTTGTCAACAAAGGTCCATCTAGTCAAAGCAATGCTTTTTCCAGTAGTCATATACAGATGTGAGAGTTGGACCATAAAAAAGGCTGAGTGCCTAAGAATTGTTGCTTTCAAACTGTGTTGCTGGAGAAGATTCTTGAGAATCCCTTGGACAGCAAAAAGATCAAACCAGTCAATCCTAAAGGAAATCAGCCCTGAATACTCACTGTAAAGACTTATAACAAAGATGAAGCTCCAGTAATTTGGCCACCTGATGTGAAGATTGGACTCATTGGATAAGATCTTGATGCTGGGAAAGATTGAGGGCAGGAGAAGAAGGAGGGCAACAGACGATGAGATGGTTGGACAGCATCACTGACTTAATGGATATGACTTTTAATAAGCTCTGGAAGATAGTGAAAGACAGGGAAGCCTGATATGCTGCAGTCCCTGTGGTAGTGAAGAGTCAGACACACTGAATGACAGACCACAAATGCATATATATGGAATCTAGTGACTAAAGCGACTTGGCACACAAGTACACATTGAATCTAGAATGATGGTACTGGTGAGCCTATTTTCCTGGGCAGCAATGGAGATGCAAACATAGAGAACAGACTTGTGGACATAGCTGGGGAAGGAAAGGGTGGGGCAAACTAGGAGAGTAGCATTGGAACTTATAGTTTTCTATATGTAAAATTGATAGCCAGTGGGTATTTGTNTTGGCACACAAGTACACATTGAATCTAGAATGATGGTATTGGTGAGCCTATTTTCCTGGGCAGCAATGGAGATGCAAACATAGAGAACAGACTTGTGGACATAGCTGGGGAAGGAAAGGGTGGGGCAAACTAGGAGAGTAGCATTGGAACTTATAGTTTTCTATATGTAAAATTGATAGCCAGTGGGTATTTGTTGTATGAGGCAGGGTGCTCAAACTCGGTGCTCTGTAACAACCTAGTGCGATGGTATTATATAGAAAATGGGAGGAAGTTTCAAAGGGAGTGACTGATTCATGTGATGTATGGAAGAACACAACACAGTATTGTAAACAATTATCCTCCAATTAAAAAATAAAATAATTCTACAAAGAATAAATGCTGGAGAGGCTATGGAGAGAAGAGACTTTTCCTACAGCATTGGTGGGAGTATAAAGTGGTATAGCCACTATAGAGGACAATACAAAGGTTCCTTAAAAAATAAAAAAAAGTTACCATATGACCCTGCAATCCCACTCCTGGGCATATGTCAGAGAAAATCCTAATTCAAAAAGATACTTGCAGTCCAATTTTTATTGTAGTTCTATTTACAATAGCCAGGATATGGATACAACCTAAATGTCCATCAATAGAGGCATAGATAAAGAAAATATGATACATATATACAATGGAGTATTAACTATAACAGAGAAAAAAAATAATGCCATTTGCAGCAACATGGATGGACCTAGAGGTTGTCATACTGAGTAAAGTCAGATAGAGAAAGAGAAATATCATATTATATCCCCTATATGTGAAAACTATAAAGAAATGATACAATTCAACTTATTTATAAAACAGAAACAGAGTCATAGACTTAAAGAATGAAATTTTGGTTATGGTGGGGGGAGGTAGGAGAGAAGGGATAGTTAGGGAGTCTGAGATCCATACATATATATTGCTGTATTTTAAATGGATAATCATAAAAGACCTACTCTATACTTCAGGGAACTCTACTCATGCTATGTGGCAACCTAGATGGGAGATTGCCACATGAATGAATGAATGTATATGTATGGCTGAGACTCTCTCCATCACAACATGGTTAATTGACTATAGTGCAATATAAAATTAAATTGTTTAAAAAAAATTTTAATTAAGGATATTTGGACCCCTGAGTAAAATTAAAAAGAAGCAAATAGCAAANAGTAGTCATGTATGGATGTGAGAGTTGGACTGTTAAGAAGGCTGAGTGCTGAAGAATTGATGCTTTTGAAGTGTGGTGTTGGAGAAGACTCTTGAGAGTCCCTTGGACTGCAAGGAGATCCAACCAGTCCATTCTGAAGGAGACTGGCCCTGGGATTTCTTTGGAAAGAATGATGCCAAAGGTGAAGCTCCAGTACTTTGGCCACCTCATGCGAAGAGTTGACTCATTGGAAAAGACTCTGATGCTGGGAGGGATTGGGGGCAGGAGAAGAAGGGGATGACCAAGGATGAGATGGCTGGATGGCATCACTGACTCGATGGGCGTGAGTCTGAGTGAACTCTGGGAGTTGGTGATATACAGGGAGGCCTGCCGTGCTGCGATTCATGGGGTCGCAAAGAGTTGGACACGATTGAGCGACTGATCTGAACTGAGTAAAATTAAAATGAAGTAACAATTAAAGTTGCAGTTTTAAATACAATTACTAAGAAATTTATGTATCACTATTGGATCTCATTTTTGAAAATGTGTAACAAATCTATGTCAACTATCAGGAATTTTCCAGAAGTTTATATTTTCAGATATACACAGACTCTGTCAATATATAGTTTTAAAAATTTAACTTAACCTGATTATTTACTTTCATTAAAAATTCTGTAACAAAATTTTTCTCATTACCTATTTTAAATTAGTTCACATGCAAGGAATTTTTATTCCTTCTTAAGACTAGCTTCAAATCTAATATCTCTTGTAGATCTACAATACATATGCCATTATTCATGAAAATAGAATTATTTAATATGGACTTCCTTTATAGACACAATGTTTATTTTATTTGCTTTTGATATGTATTCAAGTAAAAACAGCTATAAGCTTAGATATGTACGTATATTTGGTAAAACAGAATATACAAAATTACTGTCTAAATTTTTTGCAATGATAAATATTGTTTTGATATTCAAGAAAAAGGCAAGAAAAGACTTTCCTGAAAACATAAGAAAGTATCACTACAGTATAATTTACTATGGTTGTTGAATATACTGTGAAACAAAGATCCCAAAACTCAGTGTTTTACAATAGTAAGAAATTTTTACCCTGGGTTTGTAGGCCAGCTGCATCGCTGCTGGTAATACAACCTGTGTTCAGTGTGCAGTTTTATGAAACTGCTTCATACTATGGGTTAGCTGAACTTAACTGAAAGCTGAAGCTCGTGTCTATATGCCCCTCATTCTCCTTTGGTCAGTTCCTGTCTGGTATATATTTTCCTCATGGCAAATTGAGTAGAAAGTACAAATGAAAATGAGGAATCATAATTCAAGCCTCTGTTAGCATCACATCCACTAAAATTCCATTGACCAAAGCAAATCACGTAGCCAAGCCCAGAGTAAAAGTCTGTGGAACTTCACCATGAGGACATGGAAAGGGTGTGGATGCCCACTTTCAACAAGGAAAGTTGAAAGTCAGTGCCAATATTTAATTTTCCTTATAAGGTTTGATAAAGCCAAAATCGACCAGAGGCAAAAATGAAAAAGACACAAGGATGCCCAAAATTGCTCTATCTTTCTATGCTCCTTTCTTCTCTTGGAATCAATCTGAGGATTCTGGAGTCATCTCCTCAGCAGCCGTACCTGTTCTTGGTTGGCTGTCCTCCTCCAGGGGATCTTGCCAAACCAGGGATCGAACCCAGGTCTCCTGCATTGCAGGAGGATTCTTTACCCTCTGAGCCACCAGGGAAGCCCTTATCTATCCCTGCCCTCCTTAAATTAGGCTCTAGTTGTAAACATTGTACTGTATTGTCTCCTACACTTGTTTATGTTCCATTCCTTTACAGTCTGATTAGTAAACCATAAAAATTAATTCTCTCTCAAGTGTTAATGACCAATTAAAACTTCTAATACCTTGCTCAAAGATTTTGGCATTTTACCTCTGTAGCTTGAAAGCTTAGCAACAGCTCACACCATCAAATTAGTTCGAATTATTTCAGGATCATTAGACATCCAAGGAAAAGTGATGTTTTAGCATGACCACATTACGATTGTTTATCTTAAAGTGAGCTGAAAACAATTTTGGACTATTTACATATGGTTTTGGAATGTAATTAATGTAAGAATATTTCTTCAGTTATCTTCCACTGAGGATAAATTTGATAAGTTTTATTAACATGCACAATGAGCCCTGCATTTAATTACAGTCCCTTGTCATCTACCTATACCTCCAATTCATCTCACTTGTTGATATGAGTTTGTTACATTAACCCAGTGTCAGTTAAGATCAAGTACTTTGTTCAGCTCACACATAATCATCTTCCAAAAAAGGCAGTCACCGAAATATGGCCTAAAGTATTAGATAGTATCAGATTTTCTTCCAGAAGATAATCATGAAAAAAAAATGCAGTTATAGAATTCACCATTATATGAACATAAAGGATATAAAATGACTGACTTTTAATGCCAGAAAGGACCTTAGAAATCAGTTGTTCAAAATCTTTAGTCTTTTGAGTGAACAAAAGGAAGTGGAGTTATTTGATGGAATTTAATTAATGGCAGAGCTAGGCTTTATTCTAAATACTCTCTTCTTTCCATTACACCAAGCGTATTAGTCAAGATCATTGTGGATAATCAATAAAAGGTAATCTAGTTATATATAATCAATATCTTTAAATTCCTATGATTCTTACAAAAAGAAAGTTATCTAAAATAGTCTTAGGAATTCAGTGTATTAAAAGAAAAAAATGAACACAAAGCAATAACTGTTTTCTCAAATGAGGAGCTTGGGCAAAGATTTAACTGTGGATATAGTAACAGTAGTAGATATAATGGTCATCTGAATTAAATTCATCCATTCTGGTCCATTTTAGTTCACTGATTCCTAAAATGTCAATGTTCACTCTTGACATCTCCTATTTGACCAGTTCCAATTTACCTTGATTCATGGATCTAACATTCCAGGTTCCTATGCAATACTGTTCTTTAGAGAAATGGACATTACTTCCATTACCAGTCATAGCCACAACTGGGTGTTGCTTTTGCTTTGGCTCAGCCTCTTAATTCTTTCTGGAGCTATTTCTCTGCTCTTCTCCAGGAGCATATTGGGCACCTACCAACCCAGGGAGTTCATCTTTCAGTGTCATATCTTTTTTTCCTTTTCATACTGTTCATGGGGTTCTGAAGGCAAGAATACTGAAGTGGTCTGCCATTCCCTTCTCCAGTGGATCACATTTTGTCAGAACTCTCCACATTTTGTCAGAACTCTCCAGAAGAGTTTATCAGAACTCTTCACTGGTTTTACAAATCAGTGAACTAAAACAGACTGGAATGGTTGAATTTAATTCAGATGACCATTATGTCTACTAATGTGGAAAAGAATGTCTTAGAGAAATGGAGTAGCGCTCTTAGTCCAAAAAAAGAGCCTAAAATGCAGTACTTGGGTGCAATCTCAAAAATGACAGAATGATCTCTGTTCATTTCCAAAGCAAGCAATTCAGTATCACAGCAATCCAAGTCTATGGCCCAACCAGTAATGCCAAAGAAGCTGAAGTTGAACAGTTCTTATGAAGACCTACAAGACCTTCTAGAACTAACACAAAAGAAAGATATCCTTTTCATCATCCTTTTGAACTGGAATGCAAAAGAAGGAAGTCAAGAGATACTTGGAGTAACGGGCAAGTTTGGCCTTGAGTACAGAATGAAGCAAGTCAAAGGCTTACAGAGTTTTGCCAAGAGAACACACTGCTCATAGCAAACACCCTCTTCCAACAACACAAGAGATGACTCTACACATGGACATCACCAGATGGTCAATACTGAAATCAGATTGATTATATTCTTTGCAGCCAAAGATGGAGAAGCTCTATACAGTCAGCAAAAAGAAGACTGGGAGCTGACAGTGCCTCAGATCATGGACCCTTTAGTGCCAAATTCAGACTTAAATTGAAGAGTGGGGAAAACCACTAGACCATTCAGGTATGACCTAAATCATATCACTTACTATATAGTGGAAGTGACAAATATATTCAAGGGATTAGATCTGATAGATAGAGTGCCTGACGAAGTATGGACAGAGGTTCATAACATTGTATAGGAGGCGATGATAAAAAACCATCCTCAAGAAGACATGAAAAAGGCAAAATGGTTGCCTGAGGAGGCCGTACTGGAAAAGGTCAGTTTGCATTTCAGTCCCAAAGAAAGGCAATGCCAAATATTCAAACTACCACACAATTGCATTCATCTCACAAGCTAGCAAAGTAATGCTCAAAATTCTCCAAGTTAAGCTTCAACAATACATGAACCAAGAACTTCCAGATGTTCAAACTGGATTTAGAAAAGGCGGAGGAACCAGAGATCAAATTACCAGAATCCGTTGGATCATAGAAAAAGCAACAGAACTCCAGAAAAACATCTACTTCTGCTTCACTGACTACATTAAAGCTTTTGACTGTGTGGAAAACTCTTAAAGAGATGAGAATACCAGACTACCTTATCTGCCTCTTGAGAAATCTGTATGCAGGTCAAGAAGCAATAGTTAGAACCGGACATGGAACAATGAACTGATTCCAAATTGGGAAAGGAGTACATCAAGGCAATAAATTGTCACCTTGCTTATTTAACATATTAGCACAGTATATTATGCAAAATGCCAGACTGGATGAAGTGCAAGCTGGAATCAAGATTGCAAGGAGAAGTATCAATAACCTCAGATATGCAGATGATACCACTCTTTTGGCAGTAAGCAAAGAGAAACTAAAGAGCCTCTTGATGAAAGTGAAAGAGGAGAATTAAAAAGCTGGCTTAGAACTCAACATTCAAAAAATGAAGATCATGGAATCCAGTACCATTACTTCATGGAAAATAGATGGGGAAATAAAGGAATCAGTAAGATACTTTATTTTTGTAGCCCCAATTCAGTTCAGTTGCTCAGTCATGTCCGACTCTTTGCAACCCCATGAATTGCAGCACACCAGGCCTCCCTGTCCATCACCAACTCCTGGAGTTCACTCAGACTCACGTCCATCAAGTCAGTGATGCCATCCAGCCATCTCATCCTCTGTCATCCCCTTGTCCTCCTGCCCCCAATCCCTCCCAGCATAAGTCTTTTCCAGTGATTTTGGAGCCCCCAAAAATAAAGTCTGACACTATTTCCACTGTTTCCCCATCTATTTCTCATGAAGTGATGGGACCAGATGCCATGATCTTAGTTTTCTGAATGCTGAGCTTTAAGCCAACTTTTTTACTCTCCTCTTTCACTTTTATCAAGAGGCTTTTTAGTTCTTCTTCACTTTCTGTTTCAAAATCACTGCAAATGGTAATTGCAGCCATGAAATTAAAAGACACTTGCTCCTTGAAAGAAACCTAGACAGCATATTAAAAGGCAGACATTACTTTACCCACAAAAGTCCATCTAGTCAAAGCTATGGTTTTTACATTGGTCATGCATGGATGTGAGAGTTGAACTGTGAAGCAAGCTGAGTGTCGAAGAATTGATGCTTTTGAACTGTGGTGTTGAAGAAGACTCTTGAGAGCCCCTTGGACTGTAAGGAGATCCAACTAGTCAATCCTAAAGAAAATCAATCCTGAATATTCATTGGAAGGACTGATGCTAAAGATGAAACTCCAATACTTTGGCCACCAGATGCAAAGAGCTGACTCATTAGAAAAGACTGTGATGCTGGGAAAGTCAAGGCAGGAGAAGAAGAGGATGACAGAGGATGAGAAGGTGGGATGGCATCACCAACTCGATGGACATGAGTTTGAGCCAGTTCCAGCAGTTGATAATGGACAGGGAAGCCTGGCATTCTACAATCCATGGGGTCACAGAGTCAGACATGACTGAGCAACTGAACTGAACTGATAGTAACAGTAAATCTTTATGTCAACCCAGTCCCTTCCATTATTGATTGTTCTGGGTAATTTTCAGAGATACTATGTATACCTTACTTCCCAAAGTGGCACTAAGCAGATAGTACCTCACATAGGGCTGTTTTGACGGAACTGTTGTCAGACATAGTCAATGACTGCAGAGCATTTTAGTAAACTGTGCCCTATAAATAAAACAAATATTGTATTCCCAGTGGATCAACAATGTTTAGACCTACAAGGACAATTCTTTAGTCAGTTGTTCTATGGCTACAATAAGAGGCATTTGTGGTAGGAATCAGCACTTTTTCTAGTGTGTAACCAAAATATTTACTATATGCTAATATTTATTTGTTCCTTGTCAAAATTCAGGAGAAGTTGTTCTTTAGGTTGAATAGCTGCTATATGGTTTGTGCAATGAATACTCACTACTCAAAAAGCAACAGAATAAGTATCCACAAACAAAACAGATATTTATTTGACTGCCCAGGGAGATGTTCATAGTAATGGGACATATGAGGCTAGCCTTGATGCTCTAGGTGTTATTCAGCCAGCAGCTTATTAAAATAAATGTTTTGTAAAAGTCATATTTGGGTAGAAACAATGAGCTATAAATGATTGGTGTCATCCTCAAACCACCATCCATAGTGGCCCTGCTTTGTTATTTTATAAGGCCAAAAGAAGCAGTTTAGAATCATATATTTTTTTTTTCTCCACCTTTGTCCTATTTTAGCAGAAGCTGTGCTGTGTCTGCTCGTTGAAACATTAGATAAATGAACCCTGTGGCAGTTTGTCTATTTCTTCTCATTACACTAATACGGAAAATTAACTAGGAATCATGCTTTCTCTCTCGTTAGCCAGGTGGCACATTTATAAGGACACCATAAAGACTGTTCTTTTCATTCAGTCCTCAGATTGTCTCTGGGTAGTTGCTGCTTTCTACACATTTGTAATCTTTCTTCATTAAACTGAAATGCAACACTACTGAGAGTCTTTTGTTACAAGTAGCTACAGACATGACTGTCATTTTGTTCATTATTAGGTCAGTGGTATGAGTTTTGAGAACAAAGGCAATGGGAATAATAATAGTTGGTATTAGATATTAAAGTCACTAAGTTATCCTGAAGGATTCACAAAGAAAAGGGATCATTGCCCTTGTTTTCACAGATACATGAACAAATACTGAATGACTTTGCAAGGTCAAGAAAATTCGTGACATATAGAGAGAAGATTAAAACAACTTAAGTCCTTATGGCAGCATATTTTTGGAGGATAACAGTTGCAACGCTTGTTCTTTTTCCTTTTTCTTCTACAAATCCCCTAGGTGGACTCTGGTTTTTCTTCTCTTTTAATATCATACTACAATTTTAAAATACTGGAGGTTTTTTTCTTCTTTGCAGATATATTACATTTTTAAAAGCCAGAAAACATGTTTTTCTTTAAGTAACTCTCCTTGAAAAGAGGGGGTTTTAGAGAAAGCTCCCCAATATTGTTTTAGAAATACACTAGAGAAAACGTGATCCAGGTCTAAGCAACGTTGTTTTTTTCCATTTCCTTTACTCTGGATTTAATGCATTCAGCTTTTGGAAAGAAGTGGGTTTTATAAGTGTCCCATGATAAGAAAGGTGAGAAAGGCTTTAAATCTCTGTAAATCATCCTTTTGCTTAAGTGTTTCCTGATATTTCTGTGATTTGAACCCATAGTGTGATCCCAGTTAGTCTCATTCTAGGACCATACATGACTGATATAAAATATTAAATTACAAATTAGATATTTAAAAGGGAAAATTGTCTCTATGCACATGAGTCGTGTCTAATAACCCATGCCAATATGAGAAACAGTAAAATTCAAAGTAATCAGTGGAGCATAATAATGGCAATGATAAAACTTTTGAAATCAGCAGTCTTGACTTTGTCAGCTTGGAAGCTGCACCTGCTCCTTAGGGCCTGCTTTGGATGCCCGGCATATTCTTTCTCTAGAAACATGCCTAGTTCCCCTACTCACTTCTTTCAAGTCTTTTCTCAATCCTCACCCTCTTGATGTGGCCTCTCCTGGACGCTCCATTTAACTCTGAAAGCTAATGCTGCCCTCCCCTTCCTAGACCTCCTATGTCAAATGCTCTTCTACTCTGTCATTATATTCTTGGCTTTTATCATTTTCTAACACATAGCTGTGAAAAGAAGAGAAGCAAAAAGTAAAGGAGAAAAGGATAGACATACCCATTTGAAAGCAGAATTCAAAAGAATGCAAGGAGAGCTAAGAAAACCTTCCTCGGTGATCGATGAAAAGAAATAGAAGAAAACAATAGAATGGGAAAGACTGGAGAGCTCTTCAAGAAAATTAAAGATACCAAGAGAACATTTCATGCAAAGATGGGCTCAATAAAGGACAGAAATGGTATGGACCTAAGAGAAGTGGAAGATATTAAGAGGTGGCAAGAATACACAGAGGAACTAAACAAAAAATATTGAAAAAACAACCCATATAATCACGATGGTAAGATCACTCGCCTAGAGCCAGACATCTTGGAATGTGAAGTCAAGTGGGCCTTAGGAAGTATCACTACAAACAAAGCTAGTGGAGGTAATGGAATTCCAGTGGAGCTATTTCAAATCCTAAAAGATGATGCTGTGAAAGTGCTGCACTCAATATGCCAGCAAATTTAGGAAACTCACCCTGGTTCTGGGAAAGATTGAAGGCGGGAGGAGAAGGGGACAACAGAGGATGAGATGATTGGATGGCATCACCGACTCAATGTACATGAGTTTGAGTAAACTGCGGGAGTTGGTGATGGACAGGAAGTCTGGCATATTTCAGTCCATGGTGTCGCATAGAGTCAGACACAGTCTGGAACACATAAAGAGATTCACAGAGTTGGGTAGAGAAAAGGGGGAGGGAGGAGATAGAGGCGACATGGTGGAGAAAAAGGAGAATCCAAAGGGGGAGAAAGCAGTCAAGCCAGTAATCTCGCTCCCAAGTAAAAACGGGTACTGAAGATTGGGTTCTTAAAGGTATAAAATTGATAACAGATACCAAAAAGCAAAGATTTAAAATCTAGAGTAAAGGTTGGATTCTCAAAAATACAATATTCAAGAAAAAAACAAAGTCACAAAAATTATAAAATATATATATATGAAATTTGCTTTTAAAACTAGGGTCTTTTTTTCCAAAGTAACAGTAGGTTATAATAATGAAAATTAAAGAAGTAATAGAGGAATTAAAAATAAAAAAATTTTTCTTTAATTTAAAGAATGATAATAGTAAAAATATATCTAGGACTTTCTCTGGTGTTGTTGTGGACAGTGTGGGGTCAGTTCATTTTCGGATAGTTCCTTGATCCGGCTTATATTTCTCAAGATCTATAGGCCCCTTCCTATATAGTCAGTGCTAATTACAGGGTTTTAATCTATTAAACCTGTCACTTCCAAGGCGGTTCCCTCTGTTTTAGCTTTTTCTGCTTGCTGGTCTCTTCAGTGCCTAATTTCCACCCTGACACAAGGGGGTGGTGGTGGACATTTTTTGGGGCTCACTTATTTAAATGGGATGGGGAGGGAGATGGGAGAGGGGTTCAGGATGGGGAACACGTGTACACCCGTGGCGGATTCATGTCAATGTATGGCAAAAGCAATACAATATTGTAAAGTAATTAGCCTCCAATTAAAATAAATAAATTTATATTTTAAAAAAAGAGTCAGACACAACTGAGTGACTGAACTGAATGAACTGATTGTAAAATTTCCATGTATCTGTCTTTTTTTTACAGTGTCTTTTCCTGTAATTGATCTAGTCTCACAAAACTGTAGTCTGAAAAGATACTTGATATTATTTCAATTTTCTTATTTACTGAAGCTTGATTTGTGACCCAAGATGTGGTCTATCCTAGAGAATATTCCATGTGCACTAGAGAAGAAAGTATATTCTTCTGCATTTGGATAGAACGTCCTGAAAATATCAACTAGGTCCATCATGTTTAAAGTTAATTTAAGGCCTGTGATTCCTTATCAATTTTCTGTTTTGATGATCTGTTCATTGGTGTAAGTGGGGCTTTTTTGTGTCCCCTACTATTATTGTGTTACTGTCAATTTTCTTTTCTGTATCTGTTAGTATTTGCTTATATATTGGGGTGCTTCTCTGTTGGGTGCATAAATGTTTTTAAATGTTTTATGTTCTTCTTGGATTAATCCCTTTATCATTATGTATTGTCCTTTATCACTTATAATATTCTTTTAAGGTCTCTTTTGTCTGATATGAGAATTGCCACTCCAGTTTTATTTGCTTTCTGTTTGCATGCAGTATCTTTCTCCACTGACCGACTTTCAGTCTCTGTCTCTAGGTCTGATGTAGGTCTCTTGTAAACAGAGACAGCATATACACGGATTTTGCTTTTTGTATCCATTCAACCTGTCTGTGTCTTTTGTTGGAAGCATTTGGTCGATTTACCTTTAAAGTAATTATTGATATATGAAGCGACTTAGGAGCAGCAGCAGCAGCATGTTCCTATTGGCATTTTCTTAACTGTTTTGGGTTTGTTTTTGTATGTCTTTTCCTCCTCTTGTGCTTCCTGCCTGTAGAAATCCCTTTGCCATTTGTTGTAAAGCTGTTTTGGTGGTGCTAAATTCTCTTAACTTTTGTTTGTCTGTAAAACTTTTGCTTTCTCCATCAATTTTGAATGAGATCCTTGCCAGGTAGAGTCATCTTGGTTGTCGTTTTTTTTTTTTCCTTTATGTACTTTAAATATATCTGGTGATTCCCTTTTGACCTGTAGAGTTTCTGCGAAAGATCAGCTGTTAATTGTATGGGGTTTCCCATGTATGTTACTCGTTNGACACTCAGTCGTGTCCGACTCTTAGTGACCGCATGGGCTGCAGCCTACCAGGCCCCTCCATCCATGGGATTTTCCAGGCAAGAGTAGTGGAGTGGGTGGCCATTGCCTTCTCTGTATAAATATACTGAGGTAACTGGAAAAAAATTTGGGATGGTGAGTATGGAAGGAGATACACATATACATGTGTATATATTTACTTATAATATTAAATATTATATACAAGCCTATAATATTTATATAATATACTTTCTATATAAATATATGTAAAGTCTATTTTTTTAAAGAATAAAGCTGTTTAAATCACAGCATGGAGGGAGTTCAATATCTTCAGCCTAATACTACTAATACTAATAATACTAATACAGCCTAATACTACTGACTTTAATCTGCTGCATAGGAGTGAACTGTCCAATGTCAGCAGATCCATAGAAGTATACAGATAGGCAAAAAAGAAAGCTTCCTAAAGTATTTCATTCTTACCCTGGGTGCAGCCATAGCCTAACAATCTGCAGAGTGAATTAGCCTCAAGAAAAGAAAGGGATACTGGGTATAGTTAAAGTGATATATTACATAAAGTAAAAGGAGTATATATGGGTTTACAACATATGGAATATATGCAGTGTGTCATATATAAGCTAAAACATTGAAAATAAATAGTTTAAAAGTATCAGATAGATGAAATTTGTACAAAAATATGGAAGAATATAACAGAAAGAGCACTTTACAATTATTAAAGGAGATTGCCTCCAGGATGAAGAATTTGTGGTGGTGACTAAGGTAACTTTTTTCCTTATATGATAGCATTATTTGGTTTTTTATACTACATGCTTTTATAATTTTAATAAAATTCATAAAATAAAAAAGAAAACATAGGGGACAAAATATAAGTGAAGGCAAATTAAAAGCATATACAGTGTTTATTGTTGCTGTTGTTCAGTCGCTCAGTTGTCTCTCTTTGTGAACCCACGAACTGCAGCATACCAAGCTTCCCTGTCCTTCACATCTCTCTGAGTTTGCTCGAACCCATGTCCACTGAGTCAGTGTTGCCTCAATGTTTGTATACACTCCATTGTTCATTTCAACACTGTTTCACAATACCCAAGACATGGAAGCAGCCTAAATATACATCAGCAGATGAATGGATAAAGAAGGTATCATATACATATGTGTGTGTGTATATATATATATATATAATGGAATAATAATCATCTATTAAAAAGAATGAAATAATGCCATTTGCAAGTTTCTTTTTTAATTATAAAAAGAAAATAATTGTAGCCACCTTAAAAAAAAGAATGTACAATGTTTATCCTTGGAAACCTAAGAATTAAAAGAACTATTCTTCATTCTCTATATCATAGAACATGAATTCTTTTACAAAGAAAAATTTAAAAATAAAAGAGTACAGGTCAAAGCAAAGGATTTCATTAAACAGAAAAAAAAAAAAAAAAGNCAAGTTTCTTTTTTAATTATAAAAAGAAAATAATTGTAGCCACCTTAAAAAAAAGAATGTACAATGTTTATCCTTGGAAACCTAAGAATTAAAAGAACTATTCTTCATTCTCTAAGAGATATCATAGAACATGAATTCTTTTACAAAGAAAAATTTAAAAATAAAATAGTACAGGTCAAAGCAAAGGATTTCATTAAACAGAAAAAAAAAAAAGAAAGAAAGAAACCAAACTGACAAAGTTAAAAAATTGAAAGAAAAATCAACACTACAGAGAATGCCACTATAAAAGTAATACTAACAACAAAATAAAATTAATGCAACAGAAAATATCTTAGACACAATGGCAAGACTGAATAAATAACATTTTAAAAGGAAAACTGCAAAGAGTGAATATAGTATTACAATTCACAACAAATATATATCAGTTATAAAATATATATTTGCAAATAAACCTAACATATAAATACATTTTAAAATAACATAATAAGGTAGAAACTTAGCAGACAGTTCATGTAGGTGTCATAACAAGTAATATCAAGTTCCACAGACTCTGGCAGCAATGTCTCCACTTTCATACAAGTACCCACATGCCCTAAGTATGTCACGGAGATGGTTACACAAGGGGTTTCTAAATTTCTCTTTCCCACAGATATACATTAAAATACAGATCAATTCCCTCTGAGAGAAATCCAAAAAGTAGTTGAGTGATTCCTACATATTCGAGTGACTGAGAAAACATCCACATCAAATACCCACATACCAGCCTGTGTCTGGGTATGGACTAGAATCCTCAACAGAGCCCGAAAGGATCATTAGGTACTTCCCTAGCCTTCTCTCTCCAGCTCACTCCAACAATAAAGGCAAGTCAGCAACATCTCCCTCAGTTAAGTTCAGTTCAGTTCAGTCACTCAGTCGTGTCCAACTCTTTGCGACCCCATGAATCGCAGCACACCAGGCCTCCCTGTCCATCACCATCTCCTGGAGTTCACTCAGACTCAC
>SJYA01001592.1:50833-65996 GCA_006410615.1 Neotragus moschatus
GGCGATGCCATCCAGCCATCTCATCCTCTGTCGTCCCCTTCTCCTCCTGCCCCCAATCCCTCCCAGCATCCGAGTCTTTTCCAACGAGTCAGCTCTTCGCATGAGGTGGCCAAAGTACTGGAGTTGCAGCTTCAGCATCATCCCCTCCAAAGAACACCCAGGGCTGATCTCCTTCAGAATGGACTGGTTGGATCTCCTTGCAGTCCAAGGGACTCTCAGGAGTCTTCTCCAATACCGCAGTTCAAAAGCATCAATTCTTCGGTGCTCAGCTTTCTTCGGAGAAGGCAATGGCACCCCACTCCAGTACTCTTGCCTGGAAAATCCCATGGACAGAGGAGCCTGGTAGGCTGCGGTCCATGGGGTCGTGAAGAGTCGGACACAACTGAGTGACTTCCCTTTCACTTTTCACTTTCATGCATTGGAGAAGGAAATGGCAACCCATTCCAGTGTTCTTGCCTGGAAAATTCCAGGGATGGGGGAGCCTGGTGGGTTCCGTCTACGGGGTCACACAGAGTCGGACACGACTGAAGTGACTTAGCAGCAGCAGCAGCAGCTTTCTTCACAGTGCAACTCTCACATCCATACATGGCCACTGGAAAGGAGCTTATTCATACATCTAGCACACCAACTTTTGTGGTTGCTACACAAGGGACATTCCCCGAATCATCTCCTTCTGATAGTTAACAGGATTTGCATTCACTTGTCTCACAGTACTATAGCAAACAAACTCTGTTTTAAAACTGGTACTTGAGCACTCCCTATGGTTCTACCTTAGGCTCAGTGCAGAGGGAGCAGGGAAAATAAACACTCATTTCCCAGTTTCTCCCTGGAAGGAGTTGACTAAATACATTCCCAGCTTCTGCCCCAGGGCCTAGTTTCTAATAAGCCTGCATCTAGGTGCTGACTGGGATCCTCCTGGAAGACCCAAAGAGCCAGCGGGCATTACCCTCAAATTTTCCCTCTGCCTGGCTTCAACAATAAAACCAAGTCTCCAGCTTCTCCGTGGAAGGAGCTTGTCCACACATTTAGCACTTCAAATCACCTAGGTCTATTAAGAAAGTCTATAGGTTTAGAATTCACAAGTCCATGTGAAAGTCACTCAGTCATGTGTAACTCTTTGCGACCCCATGTACTATACAGCCCATGAAATTCTCCAGGCTAGAATACTGGAGTGGGTAGCCTTTNAGGAGCTTGTCCACACATTTAGCACTTCAAATCACCTAGGTCTATTAACAAAGTCTATAGGTTTAGAATTCACAAGTCCATGTGAAAGTCACTCAGTCATGTGTAACTCTTTGCGACCCCATGTACTATACAGCCCATGAAATTCTCCAGGCTAGAATACTGGAGTGGGTAGCCTTTCCCTCCTCCAGGGGATCTTTCCCAACCCAGGGATCAAACCCAGGTCTCCCACATCCCAGGCGGATTCTGTACCAGCTGAGCCACAAAGGAAGCCACCACAAGTCCATAGAGCCATATTAGGCACACAGTATTTTCTACAGCTATGACCTCTGGGTTCAGTTCAGAGGGAGTGGGCAAAAATGCCCATCTTCTGACTTTTCTCTGGAAAGAAATGCTTCCAAACTCATTTCATGAGACCAGTGTTACCTTGATACCAAAGACAGACAAGAACACAACAAGAAAAGAAAAGTACAGGCCAATACCCCGGTGAACATAGATATAAAAAAAATCCCCCAAAATATTTGCAAACTGAATTCAACAGTAGAGTAAGAGGATTGTACACCATGATAAAGTGAGATATATTCCTTGGATGCAGGAATGGTTCGACATTTACAAATGAGTCAATGAGATATATCACATTAAAAAATTGAAGAATAAAAATCATATGATCATCCCAATAAACAAAGAAAAAGTACTTGATAAAATTCAACATCCTGTCATGAAAAAGACTCTCAATGATTTAAGCATAAAGGGAACATACCTCAACATAATAAAAGTCATATAGGACAAGCCCACATTTAATGTCCCCAACAGTGAAAGATTTTCCTTTAAGATCAAGAACAAGACAAGTGTGCCCACTTTATCACTTTTATTAAACACAGTACTGAAAGTCCTAGCTAGAACAATTAGAAAACAAAGCAAAATGGATCCAAATTGGAAAGGAAGAAGTGAAACTATCTCTATTTACAGATGACATGATCTTATAAATAATAACCCTAAAGACTCCACCAAAAATTTATTAGAATAAAGAAATTTAGTAAAATTACAAGACAAAAAAACAATAGGCAAAAATTATATACATTTCTCTGCATTAATAATGAACTATGAGAAAAAGAAAATATAAAAAAGCATTTACACGTGTATAACCAAAGAGAACTATGGTGTTGGAGAAGACTCTTGAAAGTCCCTTGGCCAGCAAGATCAAACCAGTCAATCCTAAAAGAAATCAGTCTTGAATATTCATTGGAAGGACTGATGCTGAAGCTGAAGCTCCAATACTTTGGCCACCTGATGTGAAGAATTGATTCACTGACACCGATGCTGGGAAAGAGGAGGAGACAAGGATGACAGAGGGTTAGGGTTCCCTAACCCTAACTGGTTGGATGGCACCACTGCTTCGATGGACATGAGTTTGAGCAAGCTCCGGAGCTGGTGATGGACAGGGAAGCCTGGCATGCTGTAGTCCATGGATTCACAACGAGTTGGACAACTGAGTGACTAAACTGAACTGATACATAAACTTAATTTTAAAACATCAAGATGGTAGTGTCAGCAACAGTATGTTAGATACTTAGAAAATTAAATTATTTTCCCAGAGTCCTTTTTGGAAACTCTAGCTAATTTTTCCTCTTCCTTCCCATGTTTGTTGCTCTCTAAGTGAAAGTGAAAGTGAAATCATTCAATTGTGTCCAACTCTTTGCAACTCNGCCTGGCATGCTGTAGTCCATGGATTCACAACGAGTTGGACAACTGAGTGACTAAACTGAACTGATACATCAACTTAATTTTAAAACATCAAGATGGTAGTGTCAGCAACAGTATGTTAGATACTTAGAAAATTAAACTATTTTCCCAGAGTCCTTTTTGGAAACTCTAGCTAATTTTTCTCTTCCTTCCCATGTTTGTTGCTCTCTAAGTGAAAATGAAAGTGAAATCATTCAATTGTGTCCAACTCTTTGCAACTCCATGGACTGCAGCCCACCAGGCTCCTCCATCCATGGGATTTTCCAGGCAACAATACTGGAGTGGATTGTCATTTCCTTCTCCAGGAGGTCTTCTTAGCCCAGGGTTTGAACCCAGGTCTCCTGCATTGTAGGCAGACACTTTACCATCTGAGCCACCAGGGAAGCCTCTAAGTAACCTTATTTGATTCCCTTAAGCATTTATGACTAAATTAAATTATTTATTTACATTTTCCTTCACTAGAATGTAATACTCATGAAGACAGAACCTTTATAACACTGTTTCCAGATCCTAAGCATTTATTGACTGTATAACCATAAAAGATGAGATAATTGCTGCCCTTATACTTCCTTCTACCTCCCCTCTGCCAAATATTATTATTTTTATTACTCTTTTACATTCTCAAGGTATACTACAACTATGTTTTGTTCTATTCTCAGTTCCAACAAATCCCTAGCCTTAATTTTATATAAAAATTAATTAAATGCTCATCATCCTTCCCTTTACCATAATTTATTCTTTTCAAGTTTCTGCATTCTGATTCCATATTCAATTAGCTGCATTTGACCACTGGGAAAATTTTCCAAGAAGAGTCACTAAATGTTATTTCTTTGTGTTTTCTGATGTTTGAGGATGTTTGTTAATTGCCTTCATAGTTGAAACTCATATCAGCTGGATAATTTATAACTGAGTCACATTTGTTTTTCATTGAATTTTATAAACGTGATTTATTTGTCTTCTGGCCCATATGTTACAGTGGAAAAGGCTGAAGTTCGCCAGAGCTTTTCACCCTTGCAGATAATTTGTCATTTTCCCTGAATATGTATGCATTTCTTTCTTTTCCTAGAACATAAATGTCAATTTTCTGGACTGATTTTTTTTTAATAGCATAGTTCTCTTTTCATATTGAGAATAATTTCCTTTTATTTCAGAAAAACATTTCTTCATGACCACTTTTAATTATTTTCTTTCCCATTGGTTGACTTCTTGACTTCATCAAAACAATTACACTTGTCTGCTCAACTTTCTCTCTCTCTACATTAAACTTTCTTCATATTATTTTTTCTTCCATCTATCTTATCTATTATTTCTCATTGCATATTATTTCCCATATATTAAGGGAGATTGTCATTAAGCAATATATGGAAAAACATTATAAAATTAAGAATCTTGAGAAATGGTGCAAGGAAAAAAGAAAACTTTAATAGTGATATAGAAACTGAAAGTTGCTCAGTCGTGTCCGACTCTTTGGGGCCCCATGGACTGTATAGTCCCTGGAATTCTCCAGGCCAGANCGTGTTGAGGGTTGCATATGTGGACAAAAAAGAATGTCAAGGAAACCTTCATATTTCTGAAATAGACAAGGAGAGGTATAGACAGTATTTACCAAATCAGAAAAATTGGAAAGGATAGTGACGTTTGCTTGGTTGTGAGAGTTTGAAACATAAGGGGATGCCCACTAAATAGCAATGTGAGACATGAAGGAGGCAGCTGTAATATGAAGTTGATACTTAGTAGAGTTCTTAATAACTGTTAGACAAAAGATTCTAGGCGTGCATAACCACTAGCTCCAGCACACAAGCTCAGTAGTTGTGGCTCACGGGCTCTAGAGCACAGGCTCAGTAGTTGTGGCACATGAGCTTAGTTGCTCAGGGGCGTGTGGAATCTTCCCAGACCAGAGATCAAGAAGTCCAGGAATAGTGGAGTGGGTAGCCTTTCCCTTCTCCAGGGGATCTCTCTGACCCAGGAATTGAACCAGGGTCTCCTGCATTGCAGGTGGATTCTTTACCAACTGAGCTATGAGGGAAGCCCATAGGGGGTCTAATTTATACCAGATAGTCAGGAAAGAGTTCTCAGTAGAAGCGATATTTAAGCTGTGAAGTAAATGTTGAGTTAATCAGGTGAAGAGTTAGCGGGAAATCATTGGGACAAATTGCATATAGAGGAAATAGCTTATCTCTCTCTGCACTGGGAAAATAATTGGTGTTTGAAGAACCAAAAGACAGTCTGTATAGCTGAAGTACAATGAATGCCAGAAAAAAAACTAAATGATTTGGAATGGTTTTTGAAAGGAAAGGAAAACTATATAGAGCAACAGTGGATAAAAGAGTCATTGTTTAGTTGCTAAGTCTTGTTCAACTCTTTCACTACCCCATCAACGATAGCCGGCCAGGTTCCTCTGTCCGAGTTCTCCAAGCAAGAATACTGGAGTCAGTTGCCCTTTCCTTCTCCAGGAGGTCTTTCCTACCCAAGGATTGAACCCACATCTCCTGCTTGGTAGGCAGATTCTTTACCACTGAACCACCTGGGAATCCCAAAAGGATTCTATTTTATTCTAAATTAGATTATAATTCAATCAAGTTATTTTTAAAGGATAGATATGAGGTATTTGTAGTAATAAATAAAATATCACCTCATTAGCTGTATGAAATTTCAGGGGTAGAACAAATGTGTGATGAATAGAGTAACAAGTAGATATAGTGTGAAGAAGTATTGGTGATGGTTTGTATAATGGTGACGGCAGTGGACGTGGAAAGAGATGCATAAATGTAAGATATTTGGGGGAGGTAGAACTGACAAAATTTTGCAACGTGTTGAGGGTTGCATATGTGGACAAAAAAGAATGTCAAGGAAACCTTCATATTTCTGAAATAGACAAGGAGAGGTATAGACAGTATTTACCAAATCAGAAAAATTGGAAAGGATAGTGACGTTTGCTTGGTTGTGAGAGTTTGAAACATAAGGGGATGCCCACTAAATAGCAATGTGAGACATGAAGGAGGCAGCTGTAATATGAAGTTGATACTTAGTAGAGTTCTTAATAACTGTTAGACAAAAGATTCTAGGCGTGCATAACCACTAGCTGCAGCACACAAGCTCAGTAGTTGTGGCTCACGGGCTCTAGAGCGCAAGCTCAGTAGTTGTGGTGTGTGGGCTTAGTTGCTCAGGGGTGCGTGGAATCTTCCCAGACCAGAGATCAAACCCATGTCCCCTGCATTGGCAAGCAGATTCTTACACACTGTGCCACCAGGGAAGTACCTGAATGTAATATTTAATTACTTAAAGCTAATATATCATTCAGAGACTATTCAGAGAAAATTTTAAATGTAGTAAAATACTTACAGAATACTTAGAAGTTACCATTTAAAGCTTTACTCAGATTAACTCACTAAATCCATATAATAAAGCTAGTAAGTAACTAGTAAGTTACTCTTATTCTAGTTTTAACAATGAACCTTCTAAGGCAAAGAGAGGTACATGCTCTAGGACAGGCAGCTAATTAATCACATGTCTAGAATAAAGAAAATTAAAGGAAAGAGTAGAGGAAAAAAGAAGTAAGGATGATTCTAAAAGACCCATGTACCCCAATGTTGATTGCAGCACTGTTTACAATAGCCAAACATGGAAGCAACCAGACAGATGAATGGATAAAGAAACTGTGGTACATACATACAACGGAATATTAGCCATAAACAGGAATGAATTTGAATCCATTCTAGTGAGGTGGCTGAAACTAGAGCCTGTTATACAGAATGAAGTCAAAAAGAGAAAAACAAATATCATATATTAATGCAAATACATGAAATCTAGAAAAATGTTACTGGTGAACCTATTTGCAGGGCAGGAACAGAGACAGGCAGAGAACAGGCTTGTGGACAGAGCGCAGGAAGCAGGAAGTGGGATGAACTGAGAGAGCAGCATTGAAGCATCTACATTACCTATGTAAAATAGCCAGAGAGGACAGGCAGACTGCAGCCCAGGGGAGAGTTTCTGTGGTTCTTCTGATTTCAGGTGATGGGCAGGGTTGGGCTGGTGCTATGATTCCCTCTAACTCAACAGTTCCATGATTCTATGATGTCACTGAAGAGAGAAGAATGGGGAGCTGGGCTCGGCTCCAGCTACTCCAATTTCTCCGTCCTCTGGATTCTGATAGTTTTGGGGACGAGGGGAGATGAGCTGAGTCCCACGTGTCCCAGCTCAGTCTCCCCTCTAGCCACCTCAGCCCCCACCACATTTATGGAGAGAAATTAACCAGGGTGAGTCCACACCACCAGAACAAGCCGAGCATCTATGAAACTGATCAAAAGAACAACAATAAAAACATCCTTTTATTCTTCTGTTTCTAGAAAACTTAAAGAACAAGAGAACTACATTCACACTGAGCTGGAAAACATATTTGGACAATCTGTGATTGTGAGAGTAGATGAGTCTTCTGGTTAACCATATGAACTTTGAAACCACAGCATTCACTTTCTTCATCATCCTTCTAATTTGCCTCAGTTGCATCTTCCTTTTATTGGTGGTTTTTTTATATAAATGGTATAAATCCATGCTGATAAATTGGGATCAGATTTTAAGTCACACTAGCAAATGTATCTAGTAATACTATAAAGCAATTTAAAATAGAGCAAATAATAACGCTGTAGCTATCTGTTTTTTCTATTTCAGGGCTTTAGAAATGCTAATTTCCTGCTTAAAAGTGAAGTTCCTTTCCAAGTCTTAACATCAAGACCTTTCTTTCTTTTCCACACTTTCGCTTTTGTGATTGTAGTTCCCAAAGCCGGACAGATGAAGAGACAGAAAAAGGTCTTTGTACAGAAAATGAAGGTGAAGGTTGTCCAGCTGCTAATACAGGGATGAAAGATTTAGGCGACCAAGAAAAGTAAGTCTGCACCTTAGGATGTGGGGGAATGCCATTTTTGTGTGTGACCATGAGGGCTAAGATGCATGGATTTTAAAAACCTTGCTGATTGATTTTCTAGGACTCTTGCACCTGCAAGGCATGGCATTCTTGTCCAGAGACGGAGTAAAGAAGCGATGACCACAACCTTAGGAAATAGAGAGGACGTGGAGGGTGAAGAAGAGAACAAAATAAAAGAGAAGCAAAAGCCTGAGAATGCTAGAGAAAATGGTCAGGAGGTGATATGCTTTTCTACTCTTAAGAGGCATTTAATGTTTAAAGAAGAGGTAAATTTCTTGTCTAGGGATATTAAAGGATGGTCTTGTTCGTAACTTAGGTTTGTATCTGGAAGGAGTGCAGTGTTGACAATCATGTAAACCACCCTTCTTAGTGTATTGGTTCATTTTGTTTAACTTGCTCCATCTTCATCCTTACATTCGTGGTTTTCTTAATAATTCCCTTTAATTTTGCTTTATTCAGAATCCTAAGATGTTAGAGCTGGAGGAGATCATTCAGGGGAGCCAACCCTCTTATGTTACAAATGAGAAAATACGATGAATTGTTGAAGTCACTCCTCCTCCATGGCCAGCCTCAGGACCAGATGCCAAAGGCCTGCTCTACTTCTGGGTTCCTTCTATGATAGCTTGTAAACATTGCTGGGGCTTCTTGAACTCCATGTTTCAGTTCAGTTCAGTTCAGTCGCTCAGTCGTGTCTGACTCTTTGCGACCCCATGAATCGCAGCACGCCAGGCCTCCCTGTCCATCACCAACTCCTGGAGTTCACTCAGACTCACGTCCATCGAGTCAGTGATGCCATCCAGCCATCTCATCCTCTGTCGTCCCCTTCTCCTCCTGCCCCCAATCCCTCCCAGCATCAGGGTCTTTTCCAATGAGTCAACTCTTCTCACGAGGTGGCCAAAGTACTGGAGTTTCAGCTTTAGCATCATTCCTTCCAAAGAAATCCCAGGGCCGATCTCCTTCAGAATGGACTGGTTGGATCTCCTTGCAGTCCAAGGGACTCTCAAGAGTCTTCTCCAACACCACAGTTCAA
This sequence comes from Neotragus moschatus, assembly GCA_006410615.1. Lineage (NCBI taxonomy): Eukaryota > Metazoa > Chordata > Mammalia > Artiodactyla > Bovidae > Neotragus > Neotragus moschatus. The sequence goes on from SJYA01001592.1 coordinate 59,710, forward strand.
AAGCATTGGGGCTGCCTAATAACAACAACTCACATGTCCTCCTAACATGAGACCCATGACCACTTGGAGACAGAATGGTGATCCAGGTGGATCTTGGGTTTACCTCCTTTGTAGAGAGAATAGCACATGTTGCCAGATGCTATTTGAATATAGCAGTGTGTGCTTTTATAACCATAGAAACATAAAAATTATATCTTTATGGATTATTACCACTTTTCTGTATCATTTAGAAATCCTTTTTATGTTTCTTACTAACAATGTACATATGACTCATATTTTTTAAAAGCAGGGCTTGTTGTATTCATAAATTTATCATTGATACTATTTGATACATTCTCTTACAGGATGACTATTTGCAAGTACCACTCATACCTGTCACTGGAAGTTCTTCAGTTGTTGACAACCATAAAAGACCCTTAAAAGGAGTAACGTTTTCTAGGGAGGTAATCGTCGTGGACCTTGGGAAGGACAATCCTATGGCTCGAAGCTATACCCGATTACATAAAGAGAGAAAGTGAAACTCGAAAAAGGCTGAGAGCAAAAGAGACGTAACCTGACACTAACAATGAAATGACTAGGGGTACAAAATCATGTGGAAACAGCAAAACAATGGGGAATTAAGCAAATATGGATGATATTTTATCTTTATGCAAAAAGGGTGGACTATGTGCAAACTTCTGTAAGTAAAATACCCAGGGCAACTCAAATGCGAGTTCAAGATACTGATTGTATTGTGTCCTTAAAATTCTGTCTACTCAAACAGTGTTGTCCCATGTGAATAAAGTTATTTGTGTTTGTGCAGATGTCTTTTAGGTAAGTCATATTCAAGGGGAATTTTGGAAATAGCTGGGTTCTTGGTGCTTTGATCATAGGCATGTACAATCAAATAACATTACTGCTATCATCATGGAAACTTCCAGTAAATAGGACTTGGGTTTCCTCGACATAGTTCCATTTGAATTCAGTCTGAAATCTTTCTTGTCCTGACAACTGCTTTTTTTTTCTAATTTAAATATAAATATATATATTTGACCATACCAGGTCTTAGTCATAGCATGTAGAATCTAGTTCCCCAAGCAGGGATTGAACCCCAGCCCCCTGTGTTGGGAGCACGGAGTCTTAGCCACTGGACTACCAGGAAATTCCTCTGACAACTGATTTTTTTCAATTGATACCAAGACAAGGATGGTGGATACCATCCACCAACAAAATATCCTGTTACTTAGGCAAATCCTGAGGTTATATACTATTCTTGATTTCAATAGTTTAAAATTTTGCTTTTCATCTGTGAAATATGACATTACAGACCTGTATACTATCATCCAAACCATTGCAGTAAACATCTGTGAGATGTGTAAGGGGCTATGAGAGGAGATAAAAAGCAGAAAACTGCATCTGACTCAGGGGCCTAGCACATTGCCATGTACACGTCATATGCTTAATACATGTCTGTTGGGTGACTGGGAGAATAAGTGATAAAATAATGTAGAGTGTGTGACTAATGCTGAATGAAACTATTGACATCTTTTGACGAGGAGAAGTCCCTGTGGTCTGGGACCATTCCACTGTGGAGAAGAGAAGGGACTTAACGGAATGGAAAGACTGGCTAATACAAGCAGAGGGAAGAGTGCATTTCCACTGGTGACAGGCACAAGCCAAGGCAGAGAGGTGAAAATGTGTGTTGAGTCTGGTGGGCACCAGTTAGCTGGAGGAGTGTTGAGAGTTAACAGTGAAGTGTGGTGAAGGGTCAGAGTAAGGTAACTCTGAGGATCCCAAGCTAGGGAGAGAGATTGGGTAGAGAATGCAGTAGTGTGCTCTGGGGGTGGGGCTCTACAGTAATATCCATCCAGAGCCCTAGAGTCCAGGAACTGTCTACAAGCACTGAAAAATACTGATCTTTCATCTGATGGTAACATTAAATTTTTCTGGCTGCATCCCACAGCATGTATCCAACTTACCCTGGCAGGGATGGAACCTGTGCTCCCTGCGGCGAAAGCGCAGTCTTAACCACTGGACTGCCAAGGAAGTCCCAACATTAAAATTTTTTTAATTTAACTATTGTAAAATACACATAAAATCTACCATCTTAATGATCTTAAGTGCACAGTTAATTAATACTAAGTACACTCGCACTGTACAGTCATCACATACATCCACAGTACTCCTCATTTTGCTGAACTCTAACTCTACCCATTAAACACTAAATCCTCATTTCCCACCACTCCAGCCCCTGGTAACTACCAACCTACTTTCTATCTCTATGAATCTGACTACTCTAAGTACCTCACACAAGTGGAATTGCAGTATTTGCCCTTCTGTGACCAGCTTCTTTCACCCAGCATAATGTCCTCAAGGTTTATTCACGTGTCAGAATTTCCTTTCTTTTAAAGCCTGAATAATATTCCTTTTTTCTTTTTGCATATTCCAAATGTTTATACATTTATCCATTAATGAACACTTTGGGTTGCTTCACTTTTTGTCTACTGTAAATAATCCTGCTCTGAATGTTTCAAATTCTAATATATGAAATTTCAGACCTAGATGACCATTTATTTCCATATGAGTATTTCCATATGAGGGCTTCCCTGGCGGCTCAGATGGTAAAGAATATGCCTGCGGTCCTGGAGATCCCAGGTTCGACACCTGGGTTGGGAAGATACCCTGGAGAAGGAAAAGGCAACCCACTCCAGTATTCTTGCCTGGAGAATTCCAAGGACAGGGGAGCCTGGTGGGCTACAGTCAGACACTACTGAGTAACTACTAACATTTTCACTTTCTTTTTTCTCCATATGATGTCATGATTTCATTGCCTATATCTGCATCTGAATTTATAAAACCAAGNCTGCCCCCCTGAAGACTCATCTCCTGCAGCCCCCACTCCATGTCTCAGTTAGAGCCCCCTTGTGCCGTGTGCTTCTCCAGGCGTCTGTGCCTGGGTGGACACTTGCTCCTCTTCCTGCCTAGTGTCCCCTTTCCTCTATTGAACGTAAAGCTCTCACTTGGACTCCACTGGAGGACCAATATTTAAGAATCTGCCTTATAAAATATAAAGAAAACAAAAACAAACAAACAAAAAGAAATCTTCCTTGCAATGCAGGGAACGAGGATTCGATCTGTAGTTGGGGAACTAAAATCCCACCTGTTTTGGAGCAACTAAGTCTGTGCACCACAACTAGGGTATCCCTGTGCCACTGTAAAAGTCCTGATGCAGTGAAGATCCTGAGTCCTGCATTAAGACCTGAGGCAGCTTAAAAAAAAAAAAAAAAAGAGTCCTAACTTTCAGGCCTCTTCTGAGAAAAGAACTATGTGAGCACCACTCTCCCTGAGGAGCACTTTCTTTTCTGGACTCCCAAGGCACACTGGGTTTACCCTGAAGGTGAATTCATACCGGTCTCTTCACTTCACTAGTGACTGAGCCCCCATGTCTTACTCATTTTTCTGATGACTTGAGGATACAGCAGAACTGGACACACAGTAGATGCTCGATAAATGTGGCATAATGTTTAGCCACCTAGTACTAGATGGTTACAAAAGGCTAGAACCCACGCATTGACCCTGAAGATGCCTTGGCTCATTCCTGCCAAAATGTTTTTTTTTTTAATAATCTCAAACTTATAGAAGCATTGCAAAAATAGTTTAAGGAACCTCGGATACACTGCACCTGGATTCACCAGGTGTCACCCTTTTGCCCCCACACTTGCTCCATTTGTCTTCCTTTCTCTCTGCACTGAATTAATTGCAGACATCATGTCAATTTACCCACAAATATTTCAGCATGTCTCCCAAGACTGAGAATGCTCTTCTATAATAAAGAATGGTCTTCTTTGTAACCAAAGATTAACACTCATAAAATTTAACCGTTGACACAAGGTTACCCGGTATGTAGTTTGAAATGAAATTTAAATTTCCCCAATTACATCATTTTAAATTGTTCGGACCCAGAAGCTCTGTTAAGTGATTGTTTCCTCATGATCAAATTCAGAATAAGCATTTTTGGCAGGAATACTAGGTAGGTGATGGTGTACACCAGTCATGTCTTTGCTCCATTATTGGTGATGTTGAGTTTGATCATTTGGTTAAGGTGATGAGTTCCAGATTTCTCTCCTGTAAAGTTTACTATTCCTTTTGAATGTAGTTAGTAAGCTAAGTGTGGGTGTGTATATCTTCATATTGCATGATTATCTTCTTCCCCAACAACTTTTTACTCATCGATTTAGGTGCTTTTTATCCAAAATTTTTTTATTGTGGTAAAACACACATAAAAGTTACCACCGTAACCATTATGTTTACAGTTAAGTGGTGTTAAGTACATTCAAAATGTGCTACCATTACCACTGCCCATCTTCAGAATTCATTTTATCTTGTAAAATTGAATTCGGCTGCTGCCGCTAAGTCGCTTCAGTCGTGTCCGACTCTGTGCGACCCCACAGACTGCAGCCCACCAGGCTCCTCCGTCCATAGGATTCTCCAGGCAAGAACACTGGAGTGGGTTGCCATTTCCTTCTCCAGTGCGTGGAAGTGAAGAGTGAAAATGAAGTCGCTCAGTCGTGTCCGACTCTTAGCGACCCCATGGACTGCAGCCCACCAGGCTCCTCCGTCCATGGGATTTTCCAGGCAAGAGTACTGGAGTGGGGTGCCACTGCCTTCTCCGAAAACTGAATTCTATACCCACTAATAACGCCCACCCTCCCTTCAACTCCTGGCAACCACTGTTCTTTCTGTCCTTATGATTTTTGCNACTCTTAGCGACCCCATGGACTGCAGCCCACCAGGCTCCTCCGTCCATGGGATTTTCCAGGCAAGAGTACTGGAGTGGGGTGCCACTGCCTTCTCCGAAAACTGAATTCTATACCCACTAATAACGCCCACCCTCCCTTCAACTCCTGGCAACCACTGTTCTTTCTGTCCTTATGACTTTTGCTCTCAATACTTCATATAAGTCTAATCACGCAGAATTTGTCTTTTTGTTACTGGCCTATTCACTTAATATTAAGATGCTAAATTCACACTAAGAATTCACACTTGTGAATCTCAAGTTTCACCCATGTTGTGGTTTATGTAAGAATTTCCTCCCTTTTTAATAGTATCATGGAATAGTATCATTGTATTGCTAATCCAGTTCTTTTCTACTTGATACCTTGTGTTCACTCTCCATGCTTTTGACAAAGTGTAAAAGGTAAAATCAAGATGCCATTTTGTTTGGGGGGTCAAAACACACTGAGGCAGTCTGTTTACAAAATTGTGGTAGGTTTTGGAAAATGAGGTTGGAATGTAGTATCTCCAGTAAGCAAATGGAGAAAAATATCCTCCCCCANCTCTCCATGCTTTTGACAAAGTGTAAAAGGTAAAATCAAGATGCCATTTTGTTTGGGGGGTCAAAACACACTGAGGCAGTCTGTTTACAAAATTGTGGTAGGTTTTGGAAAATGAGGTTGGAATGTAGTATCTCCAGTAAGCAAATGGAGAAAAATATCCTCCCCCAGTTCTGAGAAGACTAGATCACAGGGAGAGAACAGGTCATCACAGTGGAGGAGAACGCAGAAGTCCCTGCAGACTTCCAACGTTCATACGTGTTCTGCCTTCTAACTAAACATCCTCAGACCTGTCGGGAACATTTTCCAAACAGTTGACGCAAAGTTTTGGCTGGAAGGTGGAAATTCGTTACAGGAATCATTAATTTCTGTACAATTGCATCAAGCTGCAATAATACACGCTTGCAATCTCCTTCTTTTGTCATCTCCAAAGAATCATTACATGAAAAAAATGTAAACATTCCCGAAGTAACTAGGACCTTGGTGGCCCGTGCTACTTGGACAGGTGTTGGAAAGACGTGAGAGGTGGTGTCCAGGGGAGAGCCAGAGGGCACCAACTCCTGAGAACTTTCCACACAACAGAGCTGTGCTGTAAAGAGGGCGCGCTCCGACCTCGGCAAGTAGGTCGCGCAGCAAACCAAATGCTCGGGCAATGACCCCGGGAGAACTGAAGGCCGTCAGCGCGGGCAGTTCCCGCCTGCACCCGGGTGCTGCTCTCAGGCGCCCCTTACTCAGCGCCCCCCTCTGCCAACACTGGAGGCAATCACTGCGGTAATAATAGTGAGTCGGGGAGAGGCGTCCGGCCTTCCGGAGGCGGCGGCGGTTCCCCCTTCCCAGCCACTGCACTCGCAAGTCCCGCGGCAGGGCCCAGAGCCTTCGCAGACCCCACCCGGCCTCCAGGGCCGAGTCCCGGCCTCTACGGTCGCCTCTCCGCGGCGCCGCGGATCGGACCTGTCTCCCAACCGCAGCCGCCGC
>SJYA01001592.1:67977-143173 GCA_006410615.1 Neotragus moschatus
TGTGGGGCTGCACAGGTGCAGATGCTTGTCTTTAGCGTCGGGGCTTGGGGGCCCTTGGAGCCTGGAGACCTGGGGTCTTACCCTCACTGGCTCTGGGACTTGACTTTGCTCTTTGAAAGTTGGGTTGGGCCCCAGGAGTAGCAGTCATTCCTAACTTACCTCTTCAGCTTTGGCAGTCTGTGTGACCTCAGGAGCTACCCTCCCGTGGCCCTCCGCCCCAGCCCCTTGAAGTCTTGGGGGGAATTAAAATGAAGCTGAAAAGTTTCTGTGTGTGTATTTTACGTCTGTAGTGGAAAGAACAGGAAAACAGAAATTTGGATCTGAACTCCACATCCAACTTGATGGGTCTCTAGTGTGCCTGCCTTCTAGAAGTTGGAACTAGTTACTCATCCTTTTACAATCTCATCTAGAGTTTGGGCCAATTTCTGCCTCCCTCCCCCTTCCGCCTGAGCTTTCAGGAAGTGATGTTCTATGCTCCTTTCCTCTGAAGGCTAGGGCTGTGCTACCTCGGGACCATCAAGGTGATGCTGAGGCAGGTCCAGGGCAGAGCAAGGCTTTAGCCTGTGAGGGCAGCGTTTCCCGGGGGTGTGGTGGGGAGGGGACGTCCTGGCCTGGGGGTGGGAAGGGCTGACTTCTTTCCCAGCCTTGCCACCAAGAACACTTAATAGACTTCTCTCAGCTTATTTTCACTCCCCTAAATTGGAAACATTATTTGGGAAGATTGTGTGAGATAATATACGTGTGAAAACACTTAATAATTTGTCTTATTACGATAAAACTTATCCCAGTTATAACCTTTTTCATGTGGCCCAGGCTTTGCCCCTCCATTTCCAACAGGTGAAATTTCTAGACCTCCTTTCTCCCAAATAAGCCATGCCTCCCAGCATATCTTAAATCACTAATGAGAATTAGAAGATATTTGGTAGAAAACTGGTCTGAGAAGTGTGCTTGTAAGTTTGTGGGTCTCTCACATGGTTGAGAGGAATTGGGCACATCTGGACAGGGCCAGGGATGGGCATGTGGATACCAGCAAGAGCGTCCATTCACGGCTCTGCCCTTCTTCTGGTCCTGGCAGGACAGAGCGAGATGCCACCAGCTGGTCCAAGAGGAGGCTTCGTGAACTCCTGGTGGGTATCACCGTGGAGAATGAGGCGGGCCGCTGCGAGATCAGTGAGCTGAAGCAGGTGGAAGGCGAGGCTTCCTGCAGCAGCCGCAAAGGAAAGCTGATTTTCTTCTATGAGTGGAACATCAAGCTGGGCTGGAAAGGTAACAGGGGCCTCCAGGTGCTGGTAGGGTAGAGTGCAGTGTTGGAGCAGAGTTGGTTGACTCATTAGTCATTCATTCAGCAGATATGGTTGACTCATTAGTCATTCATTCAGCAGATATTTTTATTTTTGGTTGCACTGAGTCTCGGTTCTGTGCGTGGGCTTTTTCTAGTCGCTGTGAGCTGGGCCTACTCTTCGTTGTGTTGCACGGGCTTCTCATTACGATGGCTTCTCTTTTTGCCTAGCACAGGCCTTAGGCACATGGGTTTCAGCAGTTGTAGCACCTGGGCTTAGTAGTCACAGTTCACAGGCTTAGTGGTTCAGCTGCCATGTGGATTCTTACTGTATCAGGGATTGAACCTGTGTCCCCTTCCTTGGCAGAAGGATTCTTATCGTCTGGACCACCAGAGAAGTCCAACAGCTATTTTTAGAACTCCTGCTTGGGCCCCTCAACTGGTGTTTGTGGTTGCAGACACCCTTACTACATGTGGAGTTCTTCCCCTGCCTGCCATGGGCTTCCCTTTCTCCCAGCATTTGGAGCTTCGTGTTCAGTCACTCAGTCGTGTCCAACTCTTTGTGACCCCGTGAACTGCAGCAAGCCAGGCTTCCCTGTCCTTCACCATCTCATTTGCTCAAACTCATGTCCACTGAATTGGTTGGTTGTTCTCAGCAGGACTCAGTTGGCCAGGCACTTGTGAGCATTAGTATTTCCTGGAGCTGCTGCCTGGACCACTCTTCCCCTGGATGCATGCTGGCTCCTTTGGCTCCTTCAGGTTTGCCTCCTGAGCACATTCTATAAAAATGTCACTTGTCTCCATTCTTTAAAAATATCCGATCCTTTTCTTGTACCATTTCCCTTCTCTGCTTTGTTTCTCCTGAAAGCACTTATACTTGGCACACTACATGCAGTTATATTATTATTGTTCTGCATCCACCTTTCTCCCCATTCGTTGGGGCAGAGACTTTTTAAAATAACATCTTTATTGAGATAGACTCTCATACCACACCTTACTGTGTACAGTTCCCTGTTTTTCATATATTCACAGAAGATGCAGCCGTCACTGCTGTGATAGAACATTTTCATCTCTCCCACAAAAATATTCACCTGTCACTCGCCCAGTCCTTGGCAACCACTGATCTGTGTTTTGTCTCCACAGATTTGCCTATTCTGGACATTTCTTATGAATGTTATCACACAGTTTGCGGTCTTTTGTGACTTGCTGCTTTTATTTGGCATAATCTTTTCAAGGTTCATCTGCCTTATAGCACATTTCATTCTTTTTCATGGTTGACTGATGTTCTGTTGTATAGAGGTAGCACATTTTGATTATATATTCGTCAGTTGATAGACATTTTGGTTGTTTCCGGTCTTTGGGTCTTTAGGTCAGGGACTGATTCGTTTTGTTTACAGATTACTGCGTGAAAGGTTGTGTATTTGTTGAATGAATGCATTTCTCCCATGGTGCCTAGCTCCTTGCTGGGTAGGCAGCCTGTATTCAGTAAATCCTTGTTGAAAAAACAAGGAACAAGGGTAAGATTTAGTTCTGGAGGATTGTGCTGTGTTAAAGTTTGGGCCTCAGCTCAAGTCATCTCCATTCTTGAGAGCTGCCCAGTTAGTGGCCTTGGGCCTCTGTCCTAGTAACTGTCTTGCTGACTTAAGCCAGGCCAGAGCCCAGGGAGGTAGTTCAGTTCAGTTCAGTTGCTCAGTCATGTCCAACTCTTTGTGACCCCATGAATCACAGCACAGCAGGCCTCCCTCTCCATCACCAACTCCCGGAGTTCACTCAAACTCATGTCCATCGAGTCAGTGATGCCATCCAGCCATCCTATCCTCTGTTGTCCCCTTCTTCTCTTGCCCCCAATCCCTCCCAGCATCAGAGTCTTTTCCAATGAGTCAACTCTTCACATGAGGTAGCCAAAGTATTGAGTTTCAGCTTTAGCATCAGTCCTTCCAATGAACACCCAGGGCTAATCTCCTTTAGGATGGACTGGTTGGATCTCCTTGCAGTCCAAGGGACTCTCAAGAGTCTTCTCCAATACCACAGTTCAGAAGCATCAATTCGTCAGTGCTCAACTTTCTTTATGGTCCAACTCTCACATCTGTACATGACTACTGGAAAAACCATTGCTTTGACTAGACCGACCTTTGTTGGTAAAGTAATGTCTCTGCTTTTTAATATGCTGTCTAGGTTGGTCATAGATTTTTTTCCAGGGAGCAAGCATCTTTCAAATTCATGGCTGCAATAACCATCCACAGTGATTTTGGAGCCCAGAAAAATAAAGTTTGACACTGTTTCCACTGTTTGCCCATCTATTTCCCATGAAGTGATGGGACCAGATGCCATGATCTTTGTTTTCTGAATGTTGAGCTTTAAGCCAACTTTTTCACTCTCCTCTTTCACTTTCATCAAGAGGCTCTTTAGTTCTTCACTTTCTGCCATAAGGGTGATGTCNTCCACTGTTTGCCCATCTATTTCCCATGAAGTGATGGGACCAGATGCCATGATCTTTGTTTTCTGAATGTTGAGCTTTAAGCCAACTTTTTCACTCTCCTCTTTCACTTTCATCAAGAGGCTCTTTAGTTCTTCACTTTCTGCCATAAGGGTGATGTCATCTGCATATCTGAGGTTATTGATATTTCTCCTGGCAATCTTGATTCCAGCTTGTACTTCTTCCAGCCTAGCATTTCTTGTGATGTACTCTGTATATAAGTTAAAAAAGCAGGGTGACAATATACAGCCTTGATGTACTCCTTTTCCTATTTGGAACCAGTCTGTTCCATGTCCAGTTCTAACTGTTGCTTCCTGAACCGCATATAGGTTTCTCAGGAGGCAGGTCAGGTGGTCTGGTATTCCCATCTCTTTCAGAATTTTCCACAGTTTATTGTTTGAAGTGAAGTGAAGTCACGTCACTCAGTTGTGTCTGACTCTTTGCGACTCCATGGAGAGTAGCCTACCAGGCTCTGCCGTCCATGGGATTTTCCAGGCAAGAATGCTGGAGTGGGCTGCCATTTCCTTCTCCAGGGTGTCTTCCCAACCCAGGGATAAAACCCGGGTCTCCTGCATTGCAGACAAGATACTTTACCGTCTGACCCACCCTCTTAACGAGCATCAAAAACAGCCCCACACCTGCCTTAGAATATTCTGGCTGGAGGTTGCCTGTCAGTTACTCCCTTAGTGGCTCCTGCTGGCTGGATCATAGCAGTCTGGTTCCTTATACATTCCACCTCCCCAAGACAGGGCTCTGAGAGCCCCAAGGAAGCTTTTGATCTTGTATCTCTTCCATCTCCCTTCGCTCAAAGCAGCAACCAGCTACTTTGCAGGTTAAGTCCCTGGCAGGAGCCAGAGGGCAGACACACCAGTGCTTCCCTGACCCCATGTGCTTTCTTTTCTAGTCGTGAGTCCTAGAGGTGGCTAGTGGGACCCTCTTGGGAGGAGGCAGTACTCTGTTCTTGCCTTTTTTTAAAAAAATTAAATTTTAGTTCTATTTAGCTTTTTCCAGCTTTATTGAGATATAGTTGATTTATAACATTGTATGAGTGAAAAGTGTACAGTGTGGTAATTTACTATATGCAAATATTGCAAAATGATTCTATAGTAAGGTTAGTTAAAACATCCATCACCTCATAGAGTTGTAGTTTTCTGTGTGTGTATGTTGAGAACCTTTAAGATCTGCTCTCTTAGCAGTTTTCAAGTGAATGATACTGTACTGCTCACCATGCTGTACATTACCTTCCTCAGAACTTACTCTTCAAATAAGCTGAAGTGTGTACACTTTGTATCTTTTGGCCACCTTCACCGCCCTTCCCTCCTCGACATTGCAAACTGCAGTCTGCTCTGTTTCTGTGAGTTTGGTTTGTCCAGATTACACATATAAGTGAGATCATACAGTATCTGGTTTTCTCTGACTTACTTCACTTAGCATAAAGGTCCATCCATGTTGTCACAAATGGCAAGATTTCCCTTCATTTTTGTGGGAATAATATTCTATTGTGTAAACATGTCGTGTTCTCTTTATTCATTCATCCATAGATGGACACTTAGGTTTCCATGTTTTGACTACCATAAATAATGCCGTTGTGTACATTGGGATGAAGATACCTCTTTGAGATAGTGATTCCATTTTCTTTGGCTATATATCCAGAAATGGAATTGCTACATCATATGGTAATTCTATTTTTAATTTTTTGAGGAACCTCTACTGTTTCCCGTAGTTGACTGTACCAGTTTACTTTCCCACCAGTAGTGCATGAGGGGTTTCTTTTCTCCACATGCTCATCAGCACTTGTTACTGCTTTTTGATAGTAGCCATTCTAACAGGGGAACAGTGGTATCTCTTTGTGGTTTGGATTTATATTTCCCTGATGATTAGTGATATTGAACATCTTTTCATATACCTGTTGGGCACTGGAATATTTTATTTGCATAGATATTCAGGTCTTTTGCCCATCTTAATGTATTTTTTTTTTTTTTTTTTTTTACTATTGAGTTGTATGAGTTCCTTAGATATTAACTTCTTATCAGATACAATTTACAGCTATTTTCTCCCATTCTGTTGGCTGTCTTTTCATTTTGTTGTTTGTTTTGCCATGCAGAAGCTTTTTAGCCTGACTAGTCCCACTTGTTTATTTTTGCTTTCGGTATCATATCCAAAGATCATTGCAAGACTGACATCAAGGAGCTTTTTCCCTGTATTTCCCTAGGAGTTTTATGGGTTCAGGTCTTTCATTTAAGTTTTTAATCCATTTCAAGTTAATTTTTAAGTATGCTGTAAGATAGGGATTCATTTTCATCCTTTTCATGTGAATATTCAGTTTTCCCAGCACCATTTCCTGAAGACAGTAGCTTATAGCCATGGAGTAGTTTTCTTTCCCATGTCCTGTATTAGTTGATTATGTATGCAAAGGTTTATTTCCGGCCTCTTGATTCTTTTCCATTGATATGTGTCTTTTTCTGTGCCAGTACCATAATATTTTACCACTATTGCTTTGTAGTAAACTTTGAAATCAGGAATTGTGATGTCTCCAGCTTTGTTCTTTCTCAGGATTGCTTTGACTATCAAGAGTATTTTTTGATTCTGTGTGAATTTAGGATTGCTTTTTCTAATTCTGTAAATGCCACTGGAATCTTGATAGTGGTTGCATTGAACGTACAAATGCCTTTCTGTAGTGGGAACATTTTAACAGTATTCTTTCAAGACACGAACGTTGGTTATCTTTCATCATTGTCTTACAGTTAGAGATCTTTTACCTCCTTGATTAAATTTATTCCTAAGTATTACACCATTTTTGCTGCTATTGTAAATGGAATATTTACTTTCTTTTTCAGATAGTTCATTAAGTTAGTGCATAGAAAAGCAACTGATTTTTTTTTATGTTGATTTTGTATTCTGAAGTTTTACTGAATTTATTTATTCTAAAAATCTCTTGGATTTTTTGTATATATGATCATGTCCTACACAAATAGAAGTAATCTTACCTTTTCCTTTTCAATTTGGATGCTTTTATTTCTTTTTCTTACTTGTTTGCTCTGGCTGGGACTTCCAATACTATTCAGTAGGAGTGGTGAGAGTGGGTACCCTTGTCTTGTTCCTGATATTAGAGGAAAAGCTTCCAACATTTTGTATGATGAGTATAATGTCAGCTGTGGGGTTGTTACCTATATTGTCTTTATTATTATAATGGAGATATGTTTCTGTTGCTGCTGCTACTGCTGCTAAGTCGCTTCAGTCGTGTCTGACTCTGTGCGACCCCCATAGATGGCAGCCCGTGAGGCTCCCCCGTCCCTGGGATTCTCCAGGCAAGAACACTGGAGTGGGTTTCCATTTCCTTCTCCAATGCAGGAAAATGAAAAGTGAAAGTGAAGTTGCTCAGTCGTGTCCAACTCTTAGCGACCCCATGGACTGCGGCCCACCAGGCTCCTGCATCCATGGGATTCTCCAGGCAAGAGTACTAGAGAGGGTGCCATTGCCTTCTCCATGTTTCTGTTATACCCGGTTTATTGGTAGTTCTTATTATCAGAGGACATTGAGTTTTCTCAAAAGCTTTTTCTGCTTGGATTGAGATGATCTTATGATCTTTATTATTCATTGTGTTAAAGTGATGCATGATTTCACTTGGGCATTAAACCATCCTTGCATTCCAAGGATTAATCCCATTTGATCATAGTATATGATCCTTTTAATGTGCTGTTGAATTCAGTTTGCCAATATTTTGTTGAGAATTTTTGCATCTCTATTTATGAGGGATATTTGTCTATAATTTTTTCTTGTAGCATCCTTAACTGGCTTTGGTATCCTGGTAATACCAGCCTCTTAAAATGAGTCTGGGAATGTTTCCACTCTTCAGTTTTTGGGAAGAGTTTGAAAAGGATTTATGTTAACTTTTTAAATATTTGGTAGAATTCTCCATTGAAATCATCTGGTCCTGGACTTTTCTTTATTGGGAGTATTTTTTAATTACTGATTTAGTTTTCTTAATTGTAATTGGTCTGTTCAGACTTTCTAGTCCTGAATGGTTCAGGCTTGGTAGGAAATATATTTCTAGGAATTTATCCATTTCTTTTAGATTGTCCAGTTTTACAGCATTTAATTGTTAACAATGGTCTCATTAGCCTTTGTATTTGTGTGGTATCAGTTGTAATGTCTCATCTTTCATTTTAAATTTTATTTGAGTCCTCTTTTTCTCCCCTTGGTTAGTGTAGATAAAGTTTTGTCAGTATTTTTGTCTTTTCAAAGAACCAGCTCTTTATTAATCTTTTCCATTGTTTTCTTATTCTGTTTCATTTATTTTTGTTCTAATCTTTATTCCTTTTTTTATTGAGATATAATTGACAAATAATATTATATTCATTTGGGGTTATAATGAATATATATATATGTGTTTATATTTGTACACATCAAGAAATGGTGACCACAATGAGTCTAGCTAATATTTATCACCATACAGTTCCAAGTTTTTCTTTTTTCTTAGGAGAATTTTTAGGATTTGCCTTTCAAATATGTAAAATAGTCTTCTTATAGTTCCCATACTGTGTATTCCATCTCTATGACTTATTTTTTATAACTGGAAATTTGTACTTTTGACCACATTCACCCGTTTTACTCATTCTGCCACTCCCTGTTCTTGGAATCACTGATCTATTCTCTGTATCTACTACTTTGTTTTCTTTTAGATTCCACATATAAGTGAAATCAAATAGTATTTATTTTTCTTTCACTTATTTTACTTAATGCCTTCAAGTTCCATCCAGATTGCTGCAGATGGCAAAGTTTTTTTCTCTTCTGTAGCTAAATAATATTCCGTTGTGTGTATATACTACATTTTCTTTATCCATGCATCTGTTGGTGGACACTTAGGTTACTTCCATGTCTTCGCTGTTTTCTTAACGTGTATTTTGTTGATGGATAGTTGACTTACAGTGTTTCAGATGCATAGCAAAGTGATTCATTTATACATAAATACACATACATTATTTTTGAAATTATTTTCCATTATAGGTTATTATGTTACTGACTATAGTTCCACATGCTATACAGTAAACCTTCGTTGCTTGTTGCATAGCTTGTTTTTAATTAGAAATCTAGCTTTCTATTCCTACTAAATCAAACAAGTGAAATCAAAGTGTCATAAATCTTTTTAGTTAGGCAAAAATTCTAAGTTTTCTAAAATATATACATATTTGTATATAGATATACAAAAGTTTTTTACTGTGCTTGATAAAGGCTTGAGCAAGATAGAAAAAGAGATGGAGAAATTGGAAAACAAACTGAATGGAATGGGAACACTGAATAGGAAATAGAAAAAGTGAAAATAAATAAATAAATCACAGTAGTAAAAGTGTTTATCAGTTTTCACAATCAATGGCCGAAATCAATCAGACAAAATATGAAAGATCATTATAATTGCAAGCCATAATGGGAACATGATTAACCTAATAGTATAAAATAATTACATAGTCAAGCAGGACGATGTGGTAAGCGAGATACGTGCACATGTTTTCATCCACCCAGACAGTCCATGTCTTTAGGTTGGTGCATTTAATTTATTTATATTCAAGGTAATTATAGATATGTGTGATCCTATTCTTGCCTAAAATCCCATGAACAGAGGAGCCTGGTGCAGGCTGCTGTCCATGGGGTCACAGAGTCGGACACAACTGAACGACTTCACTTTCACTTTCATGATCCTATTACCATTTTCTTAATTGTTTCGGGTTGGGGCTTCCCTGGTGACTCAGATGGTAAAGTGTTTGCCTGCAGTGCGGGAGACCCAGGTTCGATCCCTGGATCGGAAAGCTCCCCGAAGGCAATGGCAATCCACTCTAGTACTCTTGCCTGGAAAATTCCATGGATGAAGTAGCCTAGTAGGCTATATCCCATGGGGTCGCAAAGAGTCGTACACGACTGAGAGACTTCACTTTCTTTCTTTCTATTTTCTGTAGATCTTTTCCTTTTCTTGGGTTTCCTGCATAGAGAAGTTCCTTTAACATCTGTTGTAAAGCTAGTTTGGTAATGCAGAATTCTCTGAACTTTTACTTGTCTATAAAGCTTTTGATTTCTCCATCAAAGTGGAATGAGAGTCTTGCTGGGTAGAGTATTTTTGATTGTAAGTTCTTCCCTTTTATCAGCTTAAATATATCATGCTGTTCCCTTCTGGCTTGTAGAGTTTCTGTTGAGAAATCAGGAGTTCCCTTGTATATTTTTTGTCATTTTCCCCTTGTTGCTTTTAATATATTATCTTTGTCTTTAATTTTTGTCAGTTTGATTATTATGTGTCTCAGTGTCTTCCTCAGGTTTTATCTTGCCTGGGACTCTCTATGCTTCCTGGACTTGACTATTTCCTTTCCCGTGTTTGGGAAGTTTTCAGCTGTTACCTCTTCAAATATTTTCTCAGGTCCTTTCCCTCTCTGTTCTCCTTCTGGGACCCCAGCATATTGTGAATATTGGTGCATTTAATGTTGTCCCAGAGGAATTTGTATGTATGTCTTCTTTGGAAAAATGTCTCTTCAGATTTTCTAACGAGATTGTTTTTTGTTATTGAGTCTTACAAGTTCTTTGGATATTAATCCCTTATCAGTTATACAATTTGCAAATATTTTCTCCCATTCAGTAGGTTTACTTTATTTACTTTGCTGTGCAGAAGCTTTTTAGTTTGACTAATCCTTGTTTATTTTTGCTTTTGGTGTTAAGTCTGAAAATCATCACCAAGACCAGTGTCCAGGAGCTTATTATCTGTGTTCTCTTCTAGGACATTTTTTTTGGGTTTCAAGTCTTAGGTTCAAGTCTTTAGTTTACTTTGATTAATTTGTGTGTGTGTGTGTGGTATAAGATAGTGGTCCAGTATCATTGTTTTGCTTATGGATGCCAGTTTTCTCAACATTCATTGAGGAGACAGTCCTTTCCTTACTATATTTTCTTGATTCCTTTGTCTTAGCTTAATTAACCACATAAGCATGGACTTATTTGGGGCTCTTTTTTCTGTCTGTTCTATTCTCTGTTACAGTTCTGTTGATCTTTGTGCCTGTTTTTATGACAGTACTATACTGTTTTGATTACTAAATCTTTATAATACAGTTTGAAATCAAGAAGTGTGATGCTATTAGCTTTGTTGTTTCTCAAGATTTCTTAGGCTCTTTGGGGTCTTTGTAGTTCCATACAAACTTTAGGATTTTTTTGTTCTATTTCTGTGAAAAATGTAGTTGGAATTTTACCAGGCATTGCATCGAATCTGTAGACTGCTCGTTATTTATTTTCTTCTGCTGACTTTGGGCTTACTTTTTCCTTTTTCTAGTTCCAGGATGTGTAAAGTTAGGCTCTTTATATGAGATTATTTCTTGTTGTATAAGTTTACAGCTACCAACTTCCCTCTTAGAACTGCTTTTGCTGCATCTCATGTGTTTGTGTTGCAACTTTTATTTGTACCAAGATACATTAAAATTTTGCCAGTGATTTCTTCAGGCCATTAGTTGTTCAGGAGTATTTTAATTTGCATGTACTTGTGAATTTTCTAGTTCCATATAATTTTGATTGGAAATGATATTTGTTATAATTTATCTTTAAACAAATTGTTCAGACAGGTCTTGTGGCCTCACCCATGATTTATTGTAGAAAATGTTCTATGCGTGCTTGAGAAAAATGCACATTCTGCTGCTGTTCGGTGGACTGTTGAGTATACATTTGTTAGCTGTATTTGGTCTGTAGTGTTCAGATCTGGTATTTCCTTACTGGTTTTCTGTCTGGATGACATATATCCATTGTTGAGAGTAGGGTATTAATGTCCCCAACTATTATTGTATTGCTGTTTATTTCTCCTTGTAAGTTGTTAGTAATTGCTTGATTTGGGTGCTGTTAGATGCTTAAATATATTTGTTATATCGTTGATGAATTGACACCTTGAGCTTTATATGATGACCTTCTTTCTTTTGATCATTTTAGCTGAAAGACTATTTGTCCAATATAAGTATAGCTACTCTTACTTTCTTTCGGTTAACATTTGCTTGAAATTTCTTTTTCCATCCCTCTGCTCTTGGTTTATGTGTATCCTTAAAGGTAAAGTGAGTCTCGTAGAGAGACTGTCTATTGTGAGATACTGTCATGTTGGAGCTTGATTTTTTTAATCCATTCAGCCATTCTGTGCCTTTTGATTGAGGAATTTACTCTGTTTATGTTTAAAGTAACTGTTGATAGGTAAGGACTTACACCTCTCTTGCCAGCTCCATAGTCCTTTGATACTTTTTTGAAGTGATATGCTTTGAGTCTTACCATAATCTTTTGTGGTTTTTCCTTTGTGGTTAACCTGAGGTGTATATAAAATATAAATAACATCCTATTTAAACTGATAACGATTTTGATAGCATACAGAAATTTATATTTCCTCACCTCTCACATTTTAGTTTGTTGATATTACAGTTTACACATTTTTACACTGTAGAAGTTTTCATAGTTATAGTTACTTTAAATTCTCATAGTTATGGTTATTTAAGTACATTTGTTTTTTAACTTTTAATGCAGACTTGTAAGAGAACTACATATTACCATTGCAATTTTAGATCATCTGATTTTGACTGTATATTTACCATTACCAATGACCTTTACACATTCATATGTTTTTATCATGCTAACTAGCATCCTTTTATTTCAGCTTGATGAATGTTCTTTAGCATCTCTTGTAAGGCAGGTTTAATGACATTGAATCCCCATCAGCTTTTATTGTTTGGGAGTATTTTTGTCTCTCTTTTACTTCTGAAAGGCAGCTTTTCTGGGTGTAGTATTCTTGGTTGACATACTGTTTCTTTCAGTATTTTGAGTATATCATCCCACTGCTGGCCTGTCAAGTTCCTGCTGTGAAATCTACCTGTAGCCTTATGGAAGCTCCCTTGTTTGTGAAGAGTCACTTTTCTTCTGCTTTCAAAATTTTTTGGTTTTGACTTCTGACAGTTCAGCTCTTATGTGTCTAGCCTTTTTTTTTTTTTTTTTTTTTTTAATTCAGCCTACCTGGGGGACCCTTGGGCATTATGAATCTGGATGTGCACTTCTCTTCCCAGGTTTGGAAAGTTTTCAGCTATTATTATTTTAAATAGACTTTCTGG
Organism: Neotragus moschatus; assembly: GCA_006410615.1. Classification (NCBI taxonomy): domain Eukaryota; kingdom Metazoa; phylum Chordata; class Mammalia; order Artiodactyla; family Bovidae; genus Neotragus; species Neotragus moschatus. The sequence continues at coordinate 80,831 of SJYA01001592.1, forward strand.
CCCTTTCTTTCTCTCTTCCTTCTGGAACTTCCATAATGAACATCTTGTTTCATTTGATGGCATCGCATGAGTCTCCTGTTCTTTTTTCACTCTCTTTCTTTCTTTTTTGTTTCTTTGACTGGACAGTTTTGAATAACCCATCTTCTAGTGTACTCATTGTTTTCTTCTCCTAGGTCAAGTTCGCTGTGGAAGCTCTCTGATCTTCAGTAGAGTCATTGTATTCTTCTGCTCCAACAGTTTGTGGGCTTTTTTCTTTTTTTAACACTGTCTTTTTTGAACTTGTTTTGTTCATGCATTGTTTTCCTAATTTCGTTGAGTTGTCTGTGTGTTCTTATAGTTTGCTGAATTCTTTAAGAGATTTATTCTGAATTCCAGATTATGTAGTTCATGCACGTCCAAAATTTATTTAGGGTCAGTTATGGAGCTTTATTAGGTTCTTTTGGTGGTCTCATGTTTGCCTGATTTTCTTCTTGAACCTTGTTTCCTTACATTAGTAGCTGCCTGTGTAAGTAATGGGTCTCTTCTTCCATGTTTTACAGGTTTGCTTTGCAGGGAAGATCCATCACTTTTCAGCTTGGGTTATTGGATATGTCAGCTTGTCACGTCCATGGGTGGGGAAGACTTGCTGCCAGGGTCTCCAGTTGAGTGTGCTCTGAGGTCGGGGTGGGGGTTACCAATGGCTGGCCTTTATGGTTGGGTGAGTCAGCTGACTCCATATTCAAGCAGGGCTGCTCAGTGGGCTCCTTGACCAGGCAGGGTTGCTGGCTGTGCTCCACGGTTACATGGGGCATTGGCTGTGCTCTGCAGTTACTTGTGGTCAGGCAGAGTCACTGGCTGTGTTCCTTGGCAGGCTGGTGCCACTGGTTGGATTCCATGGTTGGGCAGGGTTCTGAGCTGGGTTCTGCCATCACTCCAGGTTGAGTGGGGGTCTCAGGCTCTGCTCCCTGACAGGAGCATTGGTGGTGCTCCTGGCTGGACTCTGTTCCGGCAAAACTGCAGGCAGAGTTCTTGGTAGGACCTTAACCTCCATTGTGTTCTGTGATCAGATGGAGACACAGATTGTGCCTTGAAGTTGGGCAGGGCTGCAGGGTTGGCTTCACCATCCATAGGCTGCTGGGTATGCTCCGCTGTCGAACAAAGTTGCTGGCTGGGCTCTCTGGTCAAGAAAGGCTTCCACCTGTTTCCTGCAGTTGAGGGGCTAGAGGCTGTTCTCTGTGGGGTAGGGTCGCTGCTGAACTTCTTGTCTGGACAAGGCCCCAAGCTGTGTTAAGCAATTTGGCAGGGCTGTAGGCTCCGCTCCAAGGCCAATTGGAGTCACTGTTCGGGCTCCCTGGCTACTCAGGGCCAGAGGCTATACTCTGTAGTCGGGCAAGACTGCTGGTATGTCTCCCAGCCCAAGGGGGGCCTGTGTGGATGGGCTCCAGGGCTGCCCAGGTTCTCTGGTCTGGCTTCCTGGATGGTCAGGCTTGGAAGCCACACTCAGCGGTTGAGTGGAGCTGTGAGTTTGCTTCCCCGCCTTTGTGAGACTTCCCAGCTGGCCTTGACCTGTCACATGGGGACCCACATCAAGCAGAATTGCCAGCTGAGCCCTGCTTGTGTACTGCCTCAAGCAGGAACACGGTCCATCCAGGTTTGAGCATTGGCTGCTGAAAGCCTGAGTCCCTGTGGCTTCCACATGTTGAGACCCCTGTTGGCCTCCGAGGAAGCACCCAGCAATGCTGGGGAGCCTGCCTTCTTTGCTGCTGGAAAACTGCAGTGGGGGCCTCTCGGGGGGCTCTGTGCTGGCCTCGGGGTTTGATCAGTGTCACCACTCCTCATACCCTCTACTGCAGTCCCCTTCTGTCTCTGGTCCAGAAGCGTGCATCAGCCTCACCTCTGGGTTTGGGATTCTCACCGTGGTGTCCTGTCCCTCCGCAGTTGCTAGCTGCTCTTCTTGTGAGGGGTACTGAAGTTGGTACTGAAGTCACCATCTTGATGTCACTGAAGTTGACACCTGGTGTTGAAAGACATTAGCTTCGTGGGGGAATCCACATAGACTTCTCCACCTCCCTTCCTTTCCCTCTTTCTGTGATCAGAACTCAGTGTCCCTTTTTGCCTTCCTGTGCCTTTTCTTCAGGATAGTCCTTTATCGTGCTTTGACTTATTACAGAATATTGAGGAATGAAAAAAGAAACACTGGCTAACAGACCTACTTACTTCACTCTCATGCTTCCATGTGGACCCTGATTTCATGTGCAGTTAAAAAAAAAAGTCTAATAATAGCACTGTTCCTCTTTATTTTCTGGCCCTGCCATGCGGCCCCTGGGATCTTAGTTCCCTGACTAGGGATCAAACCCTTGCTCCCTGCAATGGAAGTACCAAGGAATTCCCTTGTCTGCATTTTAATTGCCCACCCCCCACCCAGCTTTCTTAGGAACTGAAGCTCTGATGTGGGCCAGGAGAGCAGAGTTGGCTTGGACACCCATGTGATGGGCATTTGTAGGGGAAGGCTGCGCCCTGTGAGCAGGGTGGGCTGTTCAGTTAGGCAGGGTAGTTTTACATAAACTAGTTGTTACTTTGTAATTGAAGAAGACATTTTGTTCATTTCAGGTATCATTAGAGAATCTGGTGCGAAGCACAAGGGGTTGATTGAAATACCTAGCCTGTCTGAAGAGAATGAAGTGGATGACACTGAGGTGAGGTATCTGATGGAATTTCTGCCTTTTCTTTGTTTTAAAGTCAAGTTTCTGCCATACATATTGGGCAGTTGAAAACCTGTGCCTGTGTGGTAGTTCTGGTGAGCCGTGAAGGGCTCGTTTGCGGAGAAGGAAGCTGCGCTGTGGGGAGGTAGGGCAGGGTGTGGGCAGAGTGCCGTCGTAGGAAGGGCGTGCCTGGGAAGCCGTGGACTGCACCCTCCACGGCCACCTCCTCGCCTTTCAAAGGTGTCGCCAGACGCCTGCGACGGGCGTGTTCTGGGAAGTGCTCCGGTTCTGTGCACAGCTTGGTGAGTGGGCCTTTATCTCCTCCTCTGCATCTCTGCTCTTTCCCTTTAGTAGTGAAAATTCTTGGCTTTTCGCCATGATATCCCTTGGTTGTGTCATACTTTTTGGATGTAAGTTAGTATGTGTTGGTTTTGACTGGCTCTTCTCATCGTTGGGGGAGAGCCTGTGCCACTCCCATGCGTGGTTTGCGGTCAGTGTCCACTTGTAAGCTAAAAGCTTGGTTGTGGGGTGAAACCTTTTGTATGAGAGCTATATTTCCAGATGACAGTCTGACAGGGTCTTTTTTGATTTGTGAACATATTTAGTGTGAAGGCCTTCAGGATAGCAAGTTACACCGAACTACCAGGAGTTGCCTTTCTTAAAGGCTATGAACTGCCCTAAAAGTGGTAGCTTCAAATGTGTGGTCAGTACATTCAGGGCCTGTGACTTCACTTTGCTCTGTCCACATCCTTCAGCTCAGAAGTATTTTAGCAGGATATTAAATTGGTCTTTTCGATTCAGCCCTTGGTAGTACTGCAGAACAAACTCTCTAATGTAGAACTGGGCCTCGGGAGCAGGCCCACCTCAACTGAATCACAGGGACATGAAGGGAGTTTCAAACCAATACCCCTCTTTCCGAGAATACCAGAGGCACCCCCAAAGCAGCGTTTTGACGTTTCCCTCTCCCCTCCTGTCCTGGCCTTCCCTCCTTTCCTCCCCCTCTTCCTCTCTTTTCCAACTCTCCCCCTTGCCAAAAAAAAAAAAAAAAAATGTAGCCCAAGACCAGGATATGTGGGAACCTGATTTTCCTAATTTTCCTAATTAACTGAATTTGGGACTCTAGACAAGCACTGTTCAATAGATACATAATGCAAGCCACATAAAGAACTTAAAATTTTCTAGCAGCCATTTTAGAAATATTTAAAAGAAACAGATAAAATTAGTTTTAATACTTTTTATTTTACCCAAAATATAAAAATACCATTTTAACATGTAATCAGTACCAGGGTTATTCATGAGATTATTTTGTATTCCTTTGGTGCTAAGTCATGAAAGTCTGGTGTATGTGTGTGATTTTGCCCTTTGAACCCATTTCAGTGGGTGCTCAGGAGCCACGTGTGACCAAGCGGCTGCCACATTGAACAGCACCCTGAACGCCATGGACTGCATCATCAGTATGATACATAGACACGTAAAATACATGCAGATTAGGGGTTCACATTCTAAGAAGTCCCTGCAAGTTTTGGTCACCAGTTTCCGTAGACACGTGATTAAAAGGCTCTTACATCTTCTCAAACTATATGGAAAAACCTGTCACGTCTCTCTCTCACATCACTTCTTTCCCTTCCCTTGCCATCACAGTTCCCTCATCCATTTCTTCCAGTATTGTAAGAATACGTCAAACCAGATCTTTCTTCGGTTTGTATTTTTCTGATTTGTAGGTGAACGTGAGTAAAAAGAAAGGAGATGGGGATATTCTGAAGGATCTTATGAAAACTGCAGGCACCGCCAAGGTCAGGGAAGCCCTTGGAGAGTACCTGAAGGCACTTAAGACGGGTAAAGAAGGCATCCTTGGGAACTAGAGGGTCCCTTTTCCATTTACCCAAATAATGATCTGCACTGTAGTCTGGATTCCCAGGTTAGGCCAATGTCCCAGGTTCCAGAGATTAGCTCTCTATGCTGCACGATAAATTGTAGTCTGGAGGTTGAGATCTAGTCATGAATTAGACCATAATTAGTGCTTATCAGTATTTTATACAGCGTGAACCATCTACCTACAGAATTGTTGTTAGTTTCTGGAATGATAATTATTTGATCAGTTGTTTTTATAATTATCTGTCTAATGTCTGTCTTCCTTGCTAGACTATAAGGTTCAGGAGGGCATGGAAGGACTCTGTCCTGTTTACTGCTGCTGTATGTATCTCCAACGTCTAGCACAATGCCTGATGTATATAGTAGATGCTTAATAAATCTTTGTTGAATGCGTGAATGAAAGTGACTATAGGTATTACAGGTGTAGTTGGGAACTTACTCAGATAATCCCTGCACTGAGTGGAACTGAGGTTATTGTCTTCTTTGCTAAATTAGAGAAGCTCCCTGCCAGGTAAAATAGCCAGCAGGGCTTGTATGTCTGCACCTCATCCTTGGACTCTGCTGAGTATCTCAGTGTTGGCATGATGGGTTTGGGGTTTACTTTTCCCACGAGATCACACAGGCTGCTGCCACAGGCTTGGAGACCAAGCTTTGTGAGGTGGTGCTGATGAAGCAGTGAGCCAAGTGTCTGGTTTTGATAGTGACAGTCATAAAGTCATTAGTAGCTAAGTGTATAAAATGGAACTTTTTGGAAAACAGCATTTGAAAATGCTATTTTTTGTCAAGGACTAGATTAAAAGTGAGGCATTCAGTAAAAAGAAAAGGATAAAAGGCATTTGTTGCTGTAGAACTCATGTTAATGATTAGTTTTATATATACGGAATGGTCTTGAAATTCTCAAAATGCTGTAGGAATTCTTTCTATAAATGTGTTTCTTTATATTCTTATATATTGTTTTCAGTTTTCTGCCTATTTGTGCTGGAAGGGAAAAGGTGCTTTATTAAAGTCATTTCTCATATGTTTCCTTTATAGAATTTACAATGGGAATGATCTTACCAACCAAAGCTATGGCAGCCCAGGAATTGACGGTTAAAAGGAAACTGAGTGAGAATGCCTTGCAGGTGTGGCCTCTGGTGGATGATATATAGGGAGGGGGAAAAGAAGTGCTTAGTGTATGCATGCGTGCAAGCTCAGTCATGTCCTACTCTGTGCGACCCCATGGGCTGTAGCCCACCAGGCTTGAAGGCTTCAAAGCTTCAAGAGCCTGTGATGATGGAGGACTATGCAAGATACTGAGGGCCAGTTAATCCACCCTTGCATCTTTGGCCATTTTGGGGGGAAATGATGAAATGAAACTTTCATCCTTGATGGAAGGGACTGTATAAACTAGCCTGTTAAATACTGAATTTAGTTCAGGACAGTGCTGTTTTGTAGTCATTACACTACAAAGTCACAAAGGTGACTTTGAAGTTCACACACCACAATGGAAGGAGCATCTCTCCATTTTCGGAGGATTGGGAGGTTTTAGATCTTGTTCTTGGACTGTAGTGATGGGGAGTTTGACACCTTTTGGCCTTAAGTGCTGTGTCCTTCACCTGCTTATCTTTTTGCCCCCTGGGCCATAGTTACATATCCAAGTAGGATTTAGGCTGTGAAGCCCTAGTGTGGGAGTGGAACAGAGCAAAGCGGCTCTGTTTCCAAAATAAAGACTAGAATTGGTGGTGCTTAAAAAGGCTTTTTAGTGGAAGGATAGTGTTTGGGACATTGTGATATTTTACTGAGACTGTAAAACTGAATTTCTAAAATCTCTTGTCATGCTTATTATGCTTTGGAACCGTTTGAGATTCAGGCCTCCTCTCCAGTGGCACTGGGTGTAAGGATTCCCACTGTGGCTCTGCACATGACGGAACTCTTTGACACAGCTAGCGAGCAGCTGTACAGAATCTTCACTGTGAAAGATGTAAGTAACATCTCTGTATCTGGAATCAGAAATGCTGACACTGGGAGAGAATATCCACTAAGAACTGAAGCTGGTTTTTGGTTTCCTATATGACTTATGTTTTTCTGATTGAAGGGATCTAGTAATCTTTAGGATAGCTCGAGGAGGGGTAAGCTATCCTAAGGATTTGAGGGCAGAAAAGATGGGTGTTTGGGAGCTGGGGTTGGGGAGTTTATCAGCATTGAGATTTGGAACAATCTACTGAGGCTGTAATTAAAAGCTATGTATTTACAATTAAAAACAACCACATAACTGTTACGTTATACATTTAGGTTGAAAACATGATTGCCAGAATAACCCGTCTATTGTATGTTTTGCTTGGTTAGTTGGTGCAAAAATTTTCTAAATCTCCTGCTGTATTAGAAGCTGAAAAGGGAGGGAAATTCCAGATGTTTGATGGAAACATCACTGGTGAATATACAGAACTGGTAAGTAATCTTAGGTTAAAGGAAAGTAAGCTAGACTCTTCAGTTAAAATGCTTTATTCATGCTGTTTTTAAAAGTGCTTCGGCTTTTATCTGAGCTCACAGAAACTTGAGCGCTTTATAAAGTTGGTTATATGGCAAATAAAAAATTTGTATTTACTAAGTAGTAATAAAGGTGAAGCCTTAGTTTCACAGCAGTTGTGCCACTATTTATGACTTTTAGAAGACGCAAGTACAATTCCTCCCGACTCTTGGGTCTAGAAGTTCCTGGCCTCTGCCACTAGTATGTGTGTCGCCAAACATCAGCTGCCTTCCTGTTGAAAGCAGCTCTGTACTGGCTACCACACTTCTGTCTGGTGTTACCGCTGCTACATGTCGGCACTAGGGACAGTCAATCCTCAACGGTGCTGGCACAGAAACCAAGTTGAGAGTGTATGTTCATTGATCAGTTCTCATATTTCTCCCATAGGGGCTCATGAAAGGATGTGTTTTTCTGTGTTGTAGTATTGTATAAAGTTTTAAAAGATGTTTTCAGTGGAATTTCCCCTTTGTTTTCAGTTAACAAATAAAAAGATCGTCATGAAATGGAGATGTAGGAACTGGCCAGAAGGTATGTTATTAGCACCTTTTAAGTCCAAAAACACTTCAAGTATTCTACCCCCTACTATGAAAAGCAAGTAGTGGTACTGTATGGATAAATTCTTTTCACAGTACAGTAAAAAACTTTCCTTTTTGTAATGAACTTTCTTTTCTTCCAGAGCACTATGCAATAGTTGCACTGAATTTTGTGCCTATGCTAGAGCAAACGGAATTACAATTGGACTGTAAAGGAGTTCCTATCTGTGAAGAAGAGAACATGAAATTTTGTTGGCAGAAGCAGCATTTTGAAGAAATAAAAGGTTTACTGCAGCTGACCACCCTAAATGGTTGAGTTAGTTCAAAGATTTTATAAGGGCATTACTTTTTGTAAGCAGAAAGTATCATGTTTACCTCCTCCTTAGTGTTCCTTAAAAAAAAATAATTTATACTAGATGAAATCCAGACTAATACAGAATTGAAAGCACTGTTTGAATCTTTATTTACTATGACTAGACTCTGCACTGAGCTAAAAGCAATGTGAAATCAGACTGTGAACGTTACCGTCTATAGATGCTCCTCTGGGAACAGACTGCATCTCCGAGTATGGATAGTTGAAGTGTCCCAAGCTAAAGCTTGTCTTTAGAGGGCCTACTTTTAGCTGTAATTTTTAATTCAGGAAGAGACAAATGGCATGTTGGTACTTCCTTTATTTTACTTCAGAGTTTTTAAGGTGTGTAGCTCTTAGGTCGTGAACAGTGGCATGGTGCGTTCAGAAGCGTGTTGATGTGAGGGCGAGCGGGCCGTGTCGTTATGCTTCTCCCCTGCAGCAGTTAGCACTTTGGAGTGGCGAGGACTGAAAAGTCTATGGAAAAAGGTACTTTTTGGCCTGCCACTATACTTCTCACGAAGTAGAATACAATGGACAAGAACATCTCCCGATTCACAGTTTTCTCATTACTTTCATCTGAGAAGACTGAAGCAAGGTATGTAAACAATTAAAAAGTCATCACAATCAGTTTAATTAAGTGCATAGAATAGCAATCAGTCATGTCAATAAAAATAAAACAATTATTTTTACATCAAGTGTGCTTTATTTCCTCCACAGGTATTCTGTTAAATAAAGCACCATTTATATACTGCCAGGCCACAGCTAAAGAGGATTCTTTACAGAATCAAATTTCTTGTGGTTGTTCCGTATACAAGTAAACTTAATTTTGATAATAAGAACCACAGCGATTGGAGGCAATCTGCCTCTATTATAAGGTACAAAACTGGCACAGAGGACACCATATTATACACAGTAAAAATGCTGTAAGTTTAAATTACATTGTACAGGGCCAGAGAACCCTGTGCCTCCCAGACAGCCATATTAAATGAAAGCCACTACAGTGAACTCTTAATTACGTAAAACATATTCATTATCTGATTGCCCTTTAGAAAGTATACTGAAGATGCAATTTTTTTCATCTGAAGTTTCTGCCTGGCCAAGAATTAAGCCTATAAATCTATCTTGCCATTCAAGCAGAGAGCACTGGACGAACTGAAGCACGAAAACAGAAATAGGCGAAACTTATACAAACAGCATCGGGTTGGGGGAGGGGTGACCTTAAAAGTAGACATGCTACATCTAATGTCAAGAAGCAGCTTGGTTTCCTTTGCCAGATATCCTCGTGACCACGTGGATTGTAGATTCAATGGTCCTACACAGGGTATCTAGAATGTCGTGCTGCTGCATGTGACTAAAGAGTCCTCTGGAATGGCCACAGCTGAGTGATAAAGCCACCTCAGGGTCCTGGGAGGGCAAAGCTTGACCGTCACAGCTTCTCAAGTCAGCTAAGTCAGACAGAACTGCAGAGAGAGAAGTAGAAGGGAACTCGGATTCTTCCTCAGCGAGGTTAGAATCCTTGGAACAGTGGAGGTCTTTCAATTCCTTGCAGTCTTCAAACCGACCACTGTCGGACTGTTCTTCTGCATGCTGTGACCTGATATGTGATGTGTCTTCTGAAAACGAAGATGGAACTTCCATTCGGTATTCTTTAACAGAACTATTTTCAGGGGAAGGAAGATCTTGCTCGGTGCCTGGGTCAATAATTGAGGAGTCTCTCGTCTCATTGTCTGAAGTGCTAGTTGGGGTCAGGACCTCCCTGGTTTCTGTCTTCATGTCACTGATGCAGCTGTCGACAGTGTGCTCCTCATCGCTGCTAACACGCCGCCTTTTAACAGGAGTTGCCCCTTCATCATCTGTGAAAACAAACATGAAAATTTCTCATTAAGATCATTTTGGGGGTGTTTGCATTTTTTAGCATTTATATTCAGGAGGCTCACACTACTGTAAAATGAGTAGTGGAGAGTGTACTTGTCCTAAAGTCAATACTTATTAGTCTGCAAAGCTAACCTTTAGTTTTTCTTTCTTTGGCTTCTTGCTCTTGGAGTGAGTTTCTCTGCTGCAGACAAGTCCTGCATTTGCTTAAAAGCTCTTGCAGAGTTGGAATTAGGGCCGGGTTTAATTGTTTGGGAGTATGTACTGACAAGAGCAAAGCAAGTGCCCGTAAGTCCTACAAAAATCAAAACAAACATTTTAAATTCCAAAGCCAACATTTTGACACAACCGTTAGTAGTTTAAATGCACATGTTTATTACTCTTCCAGTAATCCATCCTGGTTCCTCTGGTACTTTTAGAAAGATGCTAAAACTAGAAAGCCAGTGTTAATGATACTACTGTCTTTGTATTTCATTGGTTCCAAGTCACTAATACCATTGTTCTTTGCACCACACCACTTGACTGAAGACCTAAACAGTGTTTTCTGAAAATGGAAAAAAAAAAAAATCAGTAATAAAACTTATACAGGAATTTTAAAAGCAAACTCTGAACGATCCATGAACAATTTAGGCCTCATTAATCTAGGAGTCAGTTTTCAAAAATACTGGATTTCTGGTAGGTACCACAGATCGTCTTCATGTACTGCTATAATCCACCCTGGCCTCTAAGCATTTTGTTACTTAGGAGGCAGCTGCTGGACACGTGCCTGCACACGCTGGCGGGTGTTTCATTTTTCTACAACACGGCTTTCATGGAAGTCTATACAAGCAACCAATTCCCCAGCTTTAACTGGCTTTATAGGCAGACTATTAACTTGATTTTCAGTTCCTTATGAGTCACAGGCACTAACAGAAACATCACAAGTAAGATTTTAAAAAGTTTGAGCAAGTAAAGGGAATGTCTCCTCTTGGTGGTTTTATTGCCCTTAGCATTTTATGACATTGGCTCATGTCTTAAGGTGACAGAAGGTATGCTACATACATAAAAGGCTGAGGGAACACGTTTTCATTTGGTTAGCTTTTCATCATATGCGACTTCTAGAGTTTGAATAAAATTATGTATATACTAAGGCCAGATTTAGAACTGATGTAATAAGGAAAGTTTGAAAGTACATGACTACTGCCTTGTATAGTTCTTACCCCATTTAAAGCAGCACTCGCTTTGGAAATTTCAACTCTGTTGGTGAAATCAGACTGCAGGTTCTGATACTGATTTATCAAGTTTGTAATAAGGGTGCTGATCAAATTGGCACAGTTAGCTTCAGAAAACACTTGACCTTGAACCTGAAAAAGATAATTAAAAAAAAAAATCTCCAAAAGACCAACACAATGAAAACACAACCTTTAACTAACTGCAAGTAACAAGTTGAGTTTCCAATTTGTGACATACCTTTAGAAGAAAATGTGTCATGAATGTGTAGACAATGTTGTTGTTTAGGAAAGTTCTTTCATCCATTAAGATGCATTTTATATATTCTGCAAAAACAGGATCTTCACACAAAAGCTTGATGCAGTTTTTTGACATAGCAGACTAAAGTGGGGGGAAAAGCACTGATTGGTTGAGCACTGAAGTAAGTACAAGTCTTAAACACACTGCTTATGATAGCTATACATCCAAAGTCACTTAACATCCTGTTGGGAAAACCACTTCTCATTGGCCATGCCATGTGGTTTGTGGGATCCTAGTTCCCCAATCAGGGATGGAAGCTGGGCCCTCGGCAGTGAAAGCACAGTGTCCTAACCACTAGACCACGAGGGGAATTCCCAGAAAAGCCACTTTTACTGGGTTGGTCAAAACAGTCAGGTTTTCGTGTAAGATATTAATAGAAAAACCTGAACAAAATTTTTGGCCACCCCAATACTTTAATCTACTCAACTCTTGGTTACAACTATAATCTCAATAACTTAAATGGGTAAGTGTTAAGAGACTTATAAAAAGTCTGAAAGGCAAAACTGAACAAATACATTTTAAAAGAAATGCAGCCTTTTCTAGCAAGAGTTAATAAGGACTGGAAAAATAAGACAAATGGGATGATGTTTTCAGAGGAAAAGAGATAACCAAACCACCCACGGAGAAAAGATAAAGTTTAAGAAATAATTTTATTCCCTAAAATGAGTTAAAACTTGCACTATATAATGTCATAACAATAGTAATTTGTTTGGTAAATCTCTTTCCCCCACACCTTCATAAATATTGCAATGATAAACAGCAAACCTCTTTTCCTAATTGTCTCACACAGAAATCAGTGGGTCCCAAAATACAGAAATGGTACTGAAGTTTGGTTTTCCTGTTTTCAAATGGTCATAGCTCTTAAACACAAGTAGTATGTCTTTAAGTATATTCCCTAGATTATTTATATGTATGTTTTAATAACAGATCATTTACATGGAAGAAAAAATGGATTATTTTTTAAAAATAGGACAAAGTTTAGATAATACTGTACATACATATACTTGTTGTAAGTAAACTGTTTAAGGTCAACCCAAGAAATTAGGAGTCAAGTACAACTGGCACCCAGGTTTTCAGATCCTTGGTGTCAGGAAAATTTGTCTTACTCTTCCAGTACTAATAGTCTCTGCCTATGATTCCTGCACAGTACAGATGGCTTTTTTTATAGGGCTACTAGGGGCTTTGGAAGCTTGAGGTGTTTTCACTTTGTTTTAAGGGAGGTTGGGGCGAGGGTGTGATGAATTCTGTGGGAAAAAAGCCAAGAGAGTAGTGCAGTGCAGCAGCAGATAAAGCAATAGGGAAGCGACAGGCAGCGGCAGAACACAGAAACCAAGGAAAGCAACCACCGAAGTCAAGAAGAATGAAAAAGCAGCAGCAAGTGGCAGAGTTGAGGGGGGCAGATGTCTGTTCCAATTTACTGAATAAACCACTCAGCTCAGAAGTCAACCAGCAAGTTGTTTTCTGTGTTTACTATGTACTATGACATATGACTAGCCTATCAAAGATTCCTAGTATAGAAAACAAAATGACATTTCTTTACAGGTAGTCTTTATACTTGTGAAATTCAGAGTTTGGGACAGGGAGGCAGAGAATCAACTATTACAGTACCATGTAACATATATCCATTAGGAGAGCATACAGCATACAACAGCCTGGACAAGAGGCTGGACCAGACTCAAAGTATTCTGGGTGCTAAATGTGGGTAAAAGTCCATGCCAAAGGAATTAATCAACTCACATCATCTTCTGCAAATAGACAATGCACTCGGGCAAGAAACTGGAAGTTTCTTCCGAGTCTAAAGAGTAGGGCCTTTATGCCTGATCCAAGGATGAGCCAAACCTTAGAATCAATCTGATTTCTTCCTCTTTCCCCACCATTCTTCCTCCACAATTTAACAAGCTTTAGGTGCCCACATTAAGGGGTTGGCTCTTAGACTCAGGAAGGGTACAGTGTTTCCTGTTCTCAATGAGATTGCTGATAAGAAAACAAGTGCACCAGACTCCAAAAACTGCTCTGAGGTAATAGATAAGCGAGAGGTAATGAACAGTCTGCTGAAATGTTTTCTGTTAGAGGTTTTGGAATGGTGGCAGGGAGAAGAAATAGGAGAAGTGAGGGAGACCAAGAAATGGCACATGGCTTCTGTCCTAATAGCTCCCTGTCTCAGACTTTCACCACAACTATTTATACTGACATTTAAATGGGGAATTCAACTAGAAACAGCTTGTCTGAAATATCCTTTGTGCTAACAAATGTATGGAAAAAGAATTACACAGGGCAACTAGATATCCATTGCTTAATAGTTACTTTTTCTATTAACAGTGTCTTACCTACCAAGATTTGAAAACATCCCCAATTTCTAGCCAGTTTTCAACCCAGTGTTCCTAAAATTACTGACCACCTGGTTGGATGAGATGAAACACCAAGTCATCTAAAACTCATTTTCTTTACCTGAGTCTGGCATAGCTCAGTCCAAAGTTTGGGAAACAGTGCAAGATGAAGTGGCAAACCTTCATAGGCAACTAGGACACCTAATATTTGAAAAGAAATCAGAATAGGTTATAATTATAAATTACACTACTGAGATATTAAACTCTGCAGGTACAATAGTATGGCTATTTCTAGTTGTAATTGCGTATTTTCTATGTTTTAGAAATATGTGAAGTATTTAAAGGGGAAGAATTCATTCCAATGTTTTAACCAGTGAAGTAATTTTTAGAGTTCCGTATACTTTGACTTCATTTATCTCCCATACCTCATTCCTAGAAGGACCTTTGAGAACTTAAACCAATTCAGGTTTTTGAGAATCAGAACTTTATCTGGGACAATAAAATTTACTGCAAGTTGTTCCAAAGCTTTCTTGGGTTAAGTTACACTCCGCATATTAGATCATACTACATGGAATTGCTAGAGTGCAGTGGGGACGGGGGGTACAAGTTCAAATAGGACGTGAAGAAGTAGGAAACACATCATTCTCTCCTCTTTTATCTTGTTTCTCCATTTGTAGTAGATTTAGGTAAATTCTTCTCTAACAGCCCCTAGCCTTGTCCCCAGGACCCTTCGGGTGGATCACACTTAGCTGATGTATGTCAGCATCTTAACTTGAAACAGCTGAGGTTTTAACTTTTGCTTCTCTTGACTATTCCAGATATCAAATGTTTCCTTAAGAAATTAGTTCACCTAGCCCCTGCTATCCTACCTCTCTCAAAACACAGAAGTTGTAATGCCACAGTCAGTCATAAGTAAATTTTCCATCCTCCAACATTCCCATCCCCCAGGGAAATCATGGAGGAGAAATATAATACAAGTTATCTTCCTACAGTTAAAAAAAATTATGAGAAACAGCTTAAGTTGGCACATTTTCAGTACAGGGCCAAACAGTAATTACAGGTTTACCCCAATTATGAAACCTTTTCATAAGCTGAAACAACATAAAGTGAAAAAGCAATTTACCTTTTTCCATAAAAGCAAAAATCCCCTTTGCATTTCTTTTGGTTAGCAAAAAGAGGTACTAACGTAGGTATTTCATAAAAGTTAAGTGACATAAAGCAAACTTTCAAAAACTTGGGAATACCAATATTTTAGTCTTTGTAGGCTATTTAACTGTTGCAACTGCTCCACTGACAGCACTAGATGAATGGGTGTGGCTGGTCTTTCAATAAAATGTTATTTAAGACACTGAAATTTGAGTATCGTGTAATTTTCATGTATATCACAACCTACTCAGAATCTCAGGGAAAAAAAATTAAAAATTGTAAAAACTCTTCTTAGCTTGCAGGCAGCTCACTGGTTGTACAAAACAGGCATCATGCAGGTTACTGTTTGCCAACCTTTGTATTAGACTACGGGTCTGAGACAATCTTAAGAGAAACCAGATCAGTCATTCAGTTTAATCATCAAAGGATGCCTAGACTCCCTTTTGTGGGGAAGCCTACCGTTTATTTTCCTGTCAAGATTAATTCCATTTTAAAGACCCAAAGAAACTCTCACCTTTCTCCTAACCTAATCTAGTTGGGATTGGAGGCATTTACCAATCATAACATCACAATACACAGAAACAAACAAAGGCATGTCATCAATACTGATGGCTACAGAGAATAAAGTTCCTATGTTCCCATGTTTCAGCATTATAATTATTCATAAAAGTATAGCAGGGGTTGGCAACAGGCCCACGGCCCATTTTCTCTGGCCCCTTCACAGAGTCTGCCAACCCCTAAACGGTTGCCCTGACATAAACCCTCTGTGAAAGCAGGCTTTAACTACAATTTAATATCCTCTAGACTATTCCTATTTTCCACAACTACTAAAAAGCTAGCGCTACCACCACAACAAAAAAACAGAGGCCTTCTATGATGTAAGACTGTTTTCAAATAATACTGATTCAAATATGTTTATTTTACAAGTGAAGAATGGAATAAACATACTAACATCTATTGTGCTAGGTAAGTCAGATAATCATATTTAATTTTCTCATCAACTTTGGGAGGCATGTTACCCTCATATTCCCCACTGTTTTGAATGAGGAAATGAGGCTCAGAGAAATCACTAATCTGCTCAGTTTCATCCCCAAAGCCAGTGAGTGATACAGCTGTATCTATCCTAGACTTATCTGAGTCTAAAGCCCACCATCTTTTCAATAATCAGTTTCCCAAGCTTTAGTCATCTATGTATAATTTTCATCACTGTTTTTATATCTGTCCATCTTCTGTTTACTTGATAACTGTGCTTTAGATTCATTCAGAGAAGCTAATCCTATGTTGTCCTTGTCCTAGACAATGCAACATCCAGGACAATCATGCATTTGGTATGAATTATTTACTTTTGTAATACAGTAAGATCTATTTCTTAACATGAAAATTATTTTCTCTGGGCCATCTTGTACACTACATTCTGGAAAACACTGCCACCCACAGTGAGCTAAACAGTGAGCTCTTTCACATCCTAATCCCTACTGAGCTGCACCTTTGGAAGGAAGGCCATCCCTTCAAAGCATGAGCTTAGTTTCTTTCTAGCATTTTCACAAAGCACTGAGGATAAGGTGTATCCAGGCTCTACTAATTTAAGGTAGAGGCCAATGCCATCCTAGTCCACACACTCCTCCTCCAACAGGGGTATCTCACTGGTGCAAAGCACAGGGAGATGCAAACCAGCATTCACAGGCACTTTTCCAAGCCTTACCTTGGCAAACAGGATGGGCAGACCTAAACATACTGGTTCCTGTATTATCACTCATCTTTCTCAATCCTGTGACTTCGAGCATTCTTAACAAAGGTCCTTACCCCACCCCATTCCCACACACGAAGGAACCATGTTCAACAATGAAAATCTATTCCAAACATATTTTTTCCTCAATAGTGGCACCTTATACTGTAGAAGCTGTTGGGTGTGTTATTTAAAAGAAAAATCTTTTGTAGGTAAAATGGTAATACATATGGTTGCTGTGAGGATGAAATAGGGTTTCTCCTTTCTGAACTGTGTTATGATTCTCTGTCCAGCTTTCTATAGGAGTATTTATCCCATTCAAGCATTACTCATGGGAGGTGGGAGCTCTGGCCAACGGATGGAAGCCCACAGCTAATGCTCCACTGCAAGACTGAATCAAGACATCTTAGCCTGAGAATATCACATTTGATTCTTCTAATTCCCCTATTTCTGACCTCATACCCACTAAGCAAACTATTGTAGTTTACTCGGCTTCCCATGCAAGTTACAGGAAAAAATCTGCTGGCCCTACCATGTAACATTCAGATTACTGTGTTCATTCTTCTTTGTAAATTAACAGACTGGTAACCAACCCCTAAATTACACATATGTCTGTTAAATGTAATGATTCTATATGACCTTATAGGTGGATGTGCCCTTGGATGGATAAAAGCTGGCTTCTGAATGACTGGCACTTGTTTAAGTATATTCATCCTAAGAAGCCTTTGGGGAAACAGCCTGAAAGATGATCAACAGTTGTGTTTTCATACTGAATTTTAATCTGTTTACTTACATCAACTATATTAATTCTAGAAACTTGGAAGACTATGGATTTTCTAGGTATATCACATTACTTGCAAAAAATATTTTAAACCACCTTTCACTTATTAAAATATTAAGAAAGCTTTCAAAAACTAATGTCAAGGTGATTTTTGCTTTGTGCCTAAAAATGAAAATTATGAAGTCTAGGGATTTGTTAGTTTAATTTTACTTGAATATCTTATTAATCTGCATGTGCACTACTAAGGTACCTAAAAAACTTGGTATGATTAGGGTTTGCATTACCAATTTTCTGTTTTGGAAAAAAAATTTTCCTCAAATGTCAGATCAATGCGTGATCATTACAAATAATTTGTATTTAACCTAGAAAATAAAAGCATCCCGTAATTTTATCCTTAGTTAAGAATATAATCCTCTTTTTTACTTAACATGTACTGATCTGCCCCCTTGTTCATAAGAATGTGGTCAAATTCTGTATTTTCCAATTTGCTTTTTTATGTAATTCAAAGTTATTTCCTATCATTTTATTTTAAAGACTGTATTATACAAACTTACCTAAGCTTCTATTGACAGACATTTGGGTTTTTCCCAGTTTTACCCAATACAAACCAAGTTAAAATAAACATCCTATGTATGTTACTATATATTTAATGAGTAGACTTAGGGTGGATCCCCAGATCTGGTATTGCTGGGGCAAAGGGCATGAACAATCTAAACTTTCCCTCCAAACCAACCCCATTAATAGATCTCCTCTTTGCCCAAACTGTAGTATCATCTAAACTTTACCTCATAGTTGGGAGGATGGGAGTAGAAAAAACTGTTTAATGTTCTTTACCATCTTACTGAATCCTAAAAACTCTTTGTATACTGGTATTCCTAGCCATTTATCTGATAAGAAGGCAAATATTTCACTCATTAACTGTATGTATTTTAATTCAATTTATGGCATTTTCAACATGTATTTTTAATGTAATAAAAAATTTCAATTTCTTATTTATTGTTTCTGGGTTCTGTGTCATGCTTACATGGTCCTTCAAATCTCAAGATGGTATTCATATGATCCTATGTTTTTTATTTAATATTTCTAGGATTTTATTTTTTCAAAATTAAATACTTAATCCTCTGAGGATGTATTTTGGTCTAAGGAGCAAAGATGGTATTAAAATCTTGTCTCTCCTCTCCCAGAAAGCTACCCAATATCTCAATACTACCCATATTCAACTAATCTGGTATGTCATCTTTATTATCTACCAAATCCTTGTGTATCCTTATGTTTGTTTTGGGGCTGTTTTTCTAAGCTGTTCCATCCATGTGTTTCCATAGCTGCACCGTATGGTTTTAATCATTAGTTTAGTCATTTCTTGGGTATTAATGGGGGATTGGTTCCAGGAGCCCCCAATACTTAAGACCCTTATATAAAATGGTAATACAATGATTACAGTGGAAATTTCAATCCATAGTTGGCCTTCTGAGGATATGGAGGATATTTACATAGGTACTGCTGTGCTTTGTAGCTCAGTTGTGTCTGACCCTTTGCGACCCCACGGACCCCACAGGCTCCTCTGTCCGTGGGTATTCTCCAGGCAAGAATACTGGAGTGGGTTGCCATGCCCTTCTCCAGAGGATCTTCCCAACTCAGGGATAGAACCCAGGACTCCCACATTGCAGGCAGATTCTTTACCCTCCCTCTGAGCCACCAGGGAAGCCTACGTACGTACTTACGTAAGAAAGAGGAGAAAATAAACCCATACTTGCTGTTTTTATGTAAAAAAAAAAATAATAAAATTTTTACATATCAAAATACTGTGGTCTCAGACACACTAGTATTATTTCATTTGGCAATCAGCAGCTTTGTTTATATTCCCTGGATTCTCTCCCAGCTTTCTGTCTCATCCATCCCCATGCCTGACTGTCCTCACTTCAACAGCACTTCAACCCTCCCCTCTTGTTGCCAAATACAGTTTCTTGAAGAAACTATATAATTAAAACTCCTTATCAACTCTCTGCTTCCCATCCCAGTTGTTAATGTGGGCTTTGCTTTCTCAGGCTCTCTCCTCATTGCCTCTCCCTGGAAATAGTTATTTCAGCTAGAAGACTGGGACATAATCTCTCCATTTGTAAGAAGCATAAGGAAAGCAATGCTTTTAGTTCTTTGTTTTACTTCATATCCAAAACAATGTTCAATTTTCTTCATTAATATATAACCATGAAAAATTTCTTTTCCTGCTCAATTTGTTAAAGGTTTCGGTTTATATATATCTAGAGCTGTCCTATGCAATACAGTAGGCACAAGTCACATCTGCTATTTAAAATTAATTTGGTTAAAATAAAAAATTCAGTTCCTTAATTACATTTCAAGTTCTCAACACTCACACGGTCAGTGGCTATTATACTGTGGATGGTGATACAGTTGGAGAATATTTCCATCCTGCTAGAAAATTCTAAAGAACAGTCCTACATAGAGAACTAAACACTGTGAGCCAGCATAAATGTGCTTCCTGAGTGTAAGTGATGAGGAGCATAAAATATGATATAAATTGAGTCAGCTAATGGGATGGCTAGGTATGTGTCCTTTCTTCTCCTTCCTCTCCTATGTTTAATTTCCCAGAACTATCTATTTGTGTTAGTGAGGAACACAGTCTCACAGGATGAAACATTCATTATTTCAAGTAGATAAGACAGCCCCTCACTTAACTTTTGGTATAAATCACATGGACACAATTACTAAGAACTTTTCTTGAGGTTAACATCTTTG
The DNA here is from genome assembly GCA_006410615.1 of Neotragus moschatus. Classification (NCBI taxonomy): domain Eukaryota; kingdom Metazoa; phylum Chordata; class Mammalia; order Artiodactyla; family Bovidae; genus Neotragus; species Neotragus moschatus. Next base: position 100,890 of record SJYA01001592.1, read on the forward strand.
TAAGTCTTCCTCCTTATCTGGGAGCAAAATTGTCTTACTAGAACTCCTGGGTACTTCCCTACACTTGATCGTTGCCACTGCTAGATTTCAGCTTTTATAGCCAAGTGCCACAACTCAATTATATAATCATGAAATGGCCGATATGAACATATCCTCATCTGCCCACTCCTCAATCTTCAGCCACATATATAAAAAACTAGCTAATGGTAGCAGGTGCAGGAACACCCTTTCAAATCTGAAGACATTCTAATCACTTACCAATAAGCTGGTTTTTCTGAAGAGAAATTATCCCTGACAGTTGTTACCACTTCCTTCATTGGATTTGGCCCTGTCTATAATGGATCAAAACCTTTTCCAAAGGAAGGAGGGGGTTGTGGCTGAGAAGGAGCACAATACATAACTTCCAAGGGCAGTAATATTCTACTTCTTGACCTGGATGGTGGTTCCATGAGTATTTCACCTCCCATTCTCTTGACACAAAAACTATGGTACAATGGAGAGGATCCTGGGCCATCCCTAAAGGTAATAGACTCATACGACACACAGAGCCTGAGAACTCTGGAGATCTTGAGACAGGGGACATCTGGAGGGCTACATTTCTTCTAAAGACTTATCAGCTAGAAAAAGTCACCCAAAGGGAGCAGTCTTCTAAGAGCTCTCAGGTGCATCCGCAGAGAGACAATATTACATAAAAATAATTCAAGGTTTTCCCCCTTTTATAATTCACTGATTTTTTTTCTATTTCTCATATCTTCCTTTTCAAATTTCCCTTCTCACTCATCCCTCTATTTTATGAGACTTACCTCCTAATTTACTCATATATGCACCTCTGCTTCACCCTGGCAAGTCCACTTAACTTGCTCTTGGTGTTTCCAGCTCCAAAGCACAGCTGGCACTACTGATCTTATCCTCTAGATCAGGGCTGGGGAAGTCCATCTCTCTAAGCCTGCCTTCCTAAACAGAGCAGTTTTTGGTTTTTAAATTCTGCTGGGCAGATGGAGGAGGACTTGGGCTTCTATGTACAAAAGTGATGAGCCTATTCCACACTCCTTTATAAGCCAGCTGAAACTCTGGGCAGAACTATTCAATGGAAACCAGTAAGTTGGTGTTTTCTTAATAAAAATAAAAATGTTCCCAAGAGTATTAATATTTTTCAACATTCACTTTAAAAAAGAAAAAAGGGACTGGCTCATTTTTTTCCTCCCCTTCCTAAATGGCTAGGGGCTTAAAATAATTCAGTGGAATTTACTGCTCATCTTTTATACTTACTCAGCTTAACTAATGTTTCAGTAAATTTTTCACAGTTGATTGCAACTCGGCATAATAGATGGATGAATTGATGATAAGAAAAGAAGTAGTCTAGCAGCATACGATCATAAACGTCATCTTTGCCCTGAAGGTTAAAGATGATAAAATGGTTGCACTTAAATTGTATAATAAATTAAAGAGCATATTTTGTGCAAATGTAATAAATTTAACTAAAAAGCTGATTAAATATTTAAATTCTATAAGAACCTAGTTTTGAATTCCAAGTTTCTGTTAATGTTATTAAGATCTTAATTGTCACAAGTTTATTTTCAGTGTGCAAATGTTATCAATTAAAATTACCCCTTATTTCTATATACTTTAATAAAGTAAAACTACTGTAGGATTTTTAAATGTGACACTTGAGTTCAACAGACATATCATCAAGAAGAGGGAATTAAATTTGATTTTTGAAATAAATTTCAGATTATTTCTGAAATGGTTTCTACTGTATTAACTATTTTAAATATTTTATTTAATACAAACTTCTTAAATGCATTTAAGATCCAAAGATAGTGGGCAAGAGAGAATGTGAATAAAGTGGGTGACGAAAGATAAATTAGTGAAAAAATTGTTTAAAAAAGTCTAAGAACTAAGATAAATTATCCTGTGTTGATATTCCTTCTCTCTATAATTTAGAATTAGCACTATTTTAGAATAAGTATTAGAGAGCCAGAATCCGGCTACAAATGATGAAAAATCGATCAATCAGTGATAATTGGGCTTAGGTCAAAGAATTATAATTAAAGGGCAGTAAAAGGAGTCATTGATTATATGGCGAAATATAAACAGTAGTCAGTACCTAACTTGATCTTTCAAATTTAGATATATGACCCATTTATAATTTAGCCTAGTGACAAATACTAATGAGACTTTCTGTTAGGATATTTTTTGAGGGGCAAAAAAAACTTACTACTTGTGCTTATTATTGATTTTGCAAATATTCAACCAACATTTCAGAGCAGGAAAAAGTCCAAATGAGTCTAATCTCCTTAGGATCCAGAAAATGATCATTTAAGTCTAATATAATGGCCAGAGGGGAAGTTCTAAATTACTGTGTACTAGAGAAACATGGTTTTCCTGGCATCCCAACATACCTTACTGGTTTCCACCATTGTGGGCAAGAGGCACATATTGAGTTCAGGGCGCGGAGGCCGAATATTGCTTTTCCCTCCTATTAGCTTGATATTTTCTCGACAAGGGAAATAAGGTCCAAGAGACACTAAGACATTAAAAGTGTACAGTAAGAATAAATGGAAAAAGTAAATCTCCATGTTTCAGTGTGCAGAAAGATTAAATGCCAACCATGTTCAAGTACTGTGCTAGATGAATACATACTTGGTATATTACTGTGATGATAAGTACAATGGTTGTGCTGTAGAAATGGAACCAGAGTATGAAGGAAGTCATGGGGACTCAAAAGCACAAGTTCCTTGAGGACATCTGAAAATAAAAACACAATGTGGGCATTAAAAACTGGAGTGTGGACCTGCTATCTTCAAATTCACCAGTCCTACTGGGGTAATTGACGGTAGTGTGGCAGCTAACAAGTTTTAATGAGTCTCAGACTGTCTGAGCTCTCAGCCCCAGGACAAACTGCCTGATGCTTAACCAAAAATGGATCCACAGAGTTATTAACCACAACAGGGCATCCTTAAGAAACCAAAGTTTAAAACTTAAGAGAAGCACCAGGGACAAGTACAATGGAGGAAATATTTAATGCACACTGATTATGTTTCTTCATAAAATCAACCAAAGCAAGGTTTGAAATTCTTTGGATCTGCAAATCCTTAATCAATTTTGAAGCAACCCTTTCTTCCTGATGGAGCAGTACAGGCCAGTAATTCTATAGAACATCAAGTGACCTGCCATGATTAACTGCTCATATATATTTACCATTTTGAGAAACTGTAAACAAATAGCTATAATCTCTAAAGATGACTTAAATAGCTTATAAGACAGTAAGAAAAAATGCAGTATGAATTTAAACCAAGGGTTTCCTTTAATGGATATAAATTATCATTTTATTATAAATATGCAATTAATAAAAAGCTAAAATACTCAGGAGTCCAAGAACTACTACTACTAGGAAGTATCTTTAGGCAAAAAGACTCACTGAAAAAATCACCCCAACTCTTTACAATGTCAGTTCTAATCTCTAAACATCTGCATGATTCTACACTGTTTATATAGACTGGAAGATTTCGGAGCTGGAAGAGATCTAACCTTAGGTCAGCATGCCCAGATATATGAAGTGACCTGGCCTATGATGACATAGTTAATTACTGATATGTTAAGAAACAGAATTCTATTTTCTTAAGAGTCTGCTGGCCAGTCTAAGTCACTCATAAAAAGCACCAATGTCTTCCAAACACTACAGAACTAACATTACTTCTTATATACCCACACATGGGATCCCATAAAAATGTTCTTCCATTAGGCTTTTACACAGGTTTATTTTCCAGGTAGCTTACCTATACAGGCATTTCTAAGTTCTGGAGGGCTATAGGAATTAAGAAGAGTTAACAGTTTATGGGCAAATTCAATTCGCTCCTGCCACTGGATTAATGCTTGCTTCACGTCTGCAAACACAAAAGCATACGTAAATATGCCATCTGAAGTCAAACTTCTTCACAATTATTTTCTGTTGTAAACTACAGAATGCTAACACTAAAACATTCAAATTTATTACATACACATCTTTAGTGAAAGCTAAGTGATTATAAGACAGCTACTATTGTTAAACTTGCCAGATTTCTTAAACCACATATTTTAGTGATTGTTATGTCCCATTTTCTAGAAATTCACATACATTTCAAAGTTTACATGATTTTACAGGGACACAAGAGATAACTGTTTTATAGTCATTTCTCTTGAAAATAAATGATCTAATCTAAGCCATGGAAGTTTCCAGCTGGAGAACCTTCAAAAATACTTTGTTGTTACTGTGCTTGGAAATATTTTCCAGTCTCCTAAATCTTTTTAAAATATTTTATTGGAGGATAACTGCTTTACAATATTGTGCTGGTTCCTGCCATACATCAACATGAATCAGCCACTAGCATGCCTGCTTATTTTTTAGGCACAAATAAAGGAAATAAACAAGAACATTCCAGCTTTACATCAGGAGGTCACATTTTCCTAATGGTTAGCTAACATCAGCCTTGTAAAGACAAATTCTCTGAAGCATGTGGTTTAAAAAGTCTTATTTCACTCTTTTAATTGTTAAACTAATAAAAATAAGTAGGATTAAGCAAACCTTTTCTCTGAAGATATGGGCGTGTAGACTTCAAAACTGAAAGGAATATTGACAGAAGTTCTACTAAGTCTCCAGTCACATGGCAAGCTGTGGCTTCATGGTACATCATGTGCAGTGTGTTGAAAGACTACAAGTGATTAAAAGAAACGAAAAACTTCATTCCACTTTTACTTTATGAAGCCACAAAATAGTACCACTCATCCTCTATGACATGTTTTCAGACTCAGACTATGAGTATGCCTATGTGCACAAAGCAAATATATCTGCTTTCTACCTACAAGTCAAAGTCCCCCATTCAGCTCTTTTAAAGCACAGAACAATCCTCACTCTCAGAGTCTGATATTTTGTGTTTACATTTTACTTTGAACAAATTATTTAATTAGATTTTTATGGGGGGGGTGGTTTACTGTTTGCTCTAAGTACACATTTCTAAGACTGCAAGTTTCAAAGATTACAAAGCAGCAGTAAAAAGAAGACTAGGGAGAATAGGCTACTGCTTTAACTAACTTTCAAGAGTTTCTATGAAAGACAATGGTGAAACTGCTGTCAGTCACAGTAGGTCTAAAATAGTAGCAGTAAAATGGTAGGTCTAAAAGAGGTAAAAGAACTCCAAAGGTAAAATTCCTTTAATCATATTGGCTTGTTAAATCTTTTGATTTCTTTAACTGTACTAGCTAATGAAACCCTTGGTTTCTATTTCATTGTACACCAATGCATCATCTTCCTAATCTTGTCAAATCAGTTCCCCATAGCCTATACACTACTCACAATTCAGAGCTGAAAATTCATAACCTAGAATCTGTGACAGTACATAATCTGAACAATGTACTCATGTGACATTTAATGTGTTAGTTGTGAGGACAGAAACCATGACAAACTTGTTCACTGCCATATCCCCCATGCCTAGCACAATGCCTGACAGAGTAGACATTCAAATAGCTGTTGAAGAACTAAGTTCTCATTACTCTTCTTCACATACTTTTGTTTTAGCCAGACAGACCCTGCTCTTCTTGAATACAACCAATACTTTCTTACCTTTGTGTTGATTAAATCATTTACGTTAATCCTTTTCTATTTTGTCTCTGCAGGTTCAGATTCTTCAAAGTACAGTTTCATATACTGTATCCTTATTCTATAATACCATCAACTGAAAAAACTATCGTACCTCTTAATTTTCATAGTGCCCTTGGTATGTACTCTTTAACCTTATCTCCATTATTAGACTAAAGGGTGCGATGCACCTCTGTGGACTTAAAATCATCTTAAGAGTTGTGGATGTTCAGTAATTATAGGAAGAATGAACAGTTGATTTTTAACCACCTATAGCAGCCTCACTAGCTTCCTCTAATGAGGAACGCAAATAAGCACACTCTTGAGAAACTGTGTGTCAATTAAATCCTACAAATTTCATTCTAGTCCTACAAATGAAATGAATGTATGTAATTACTATGGAAAAAGAAAACAGCACACTTAGTACCATGATGTAGTTACTCTTACAATATAAATTAGCATTTACTGATTTGCATATTTAAAATCCAGACACCTATAAAACAACCTATAATAAACTCTAAATATACACAAAAAAAGTTTTAGTGAGAACATTAAATTGGAATAAATCTACAGTAAAACACAATAAAGCACTTACCTCAGTCATCAGGATTAACCCTCGATTAAATACAACAAGAAGTCTGTCTTCATCAGATTCTAATAGTATTCTGAAGGCACTAGAAAAATATATAAAGTCCAGTTTGAGAATTCTGAATCAGAACAGAACACTTACACAGGGTAAAAAAAAGAATAAGTAAACTGTCATTTTGGTTCTCTACTTTCTTACCTAGAAAAAAGACAGCTACACCTAGTCCTTAGTAATTTAATAAAAAGATAATATTTAAAAAGAAATCCTCAATGCAACCTGGGGTGGGGGTGGACCCCAAAACTTCTGTTGGTGCTGAAAATAATCTACATAATAATCATCCATAAGTAGGTTCATTACTCTTATTAACAGACTTTCACTATTAGTACTGGAAACTGCTATTATATAGTATAGTCAAATTCTACTTCAGTGAGATGTTTTTCTTTCCTTTTTAAAAACAATAATCAGGAAAACTCCAAATTTTCTTTTGAAAATGAGCTTTTAAGTAGCAAATCTTGGGAAAACAATGTTTTAAAATTAATGCTAAAATTTTGAGTTTCTTTAAAGAGTCTTGGCAATAGCAGTTAATTTGATCTTATGTACTAACAAAGATTCAAATTTTAAAGTTTTCTGAAGAAGATAACCTTATCTATTGTGGGTTGATTCTAGAGTATTCAAGAGAGTACTGCCAAAAAAAAATGTGTGTCTAATAAAAGACGTCAGTCCCAAGTCTCAGATGCAATACACAGAAAAGAAGTTAATATAGACTTTATTTCTACAGTTAAAAGGAATTAAGTGTAATCTGTAGCAGTTCCTTTATAGCTATTCAGTAATTTCTGAGCTCTGAACAATTAACTGTAAAGATGATGTTTTGTTACTTTGGCTAATTCCTATAGTTAAAAAAGATAGATCTGGGCTAAATAAAAGAAAAGTATCTTAATGGTGAAACTTATTCAGAGATGGAGTAAGCTATCTGGAGGCCTCTAGAATTGAACTGTCCAAGCATAAGTTAGGATGAACTGCCAAGAGAGAAGGATTCAAGCTTTAGGTGGAAGATCATACATTAAGGTTCCTTCTAACCCTAATGATTCTGATAAAACACACAGAGACAATCCAAATCAAAATAAAAACTATTCAAAAGAAGCTAGCTAACTCTCAAAATACAAAATCTGCCTAAGTGTCAAAAGGTTTAAATGCTTTCCCAATAACCTTAAAGAACTGGTAAACTTTCACTTATAAACAATTTAAATTATTTATCTTTAAGTATCAAAATGATGTTCCCTTACTTGGAAAAACAAAACAAAAACATCAAAAAATATCTTTTACCTTATTAAAGTAGTCCAGCAGGAGCGGCCATCTAAGCAACGTAAATAACAACTTATGGTTGTTTTCTTAAACTGTTTAATATCTTCTAATTCTTCTTCTCTCATATCTGGCCTCTGAGCTATGAACAGTTGCATCAGGTTAAACAGTTCTTCTACTGCCTGAAAAGGGTAAAAAGCATAGTGATGACCTTTTAGCCCTGTAACATTTTACAGTATCTGTTTCTCATTTGTAAGTGTTGTGCTCATTTAGCTAGCTCTTAAAATTATACAGATTAACTTAAATTGCAGTGGCATTCATAAACATTTAAAAAATTAGCAATGGATTCTATTTTAAAAATTTAATGTATTACTCACTAAGAGAAAATTATCTTAAAATAGAATTTCAAGATTAAAAGCTACAGGTAAATAAAGTTCAACTTTAGTCCTAAAACTATTTAAATTACTAGTTTTGCAATGTCAAATGTATGTTCCAGAGGCACAATGCCAATCTTTTGTCCCTTTTAAATGAGAAATTATTAGTTTGTCACACAGATTTCACACACCTCAATTACACCTGAATACTGTTTTTTAGAAACTCTTTGTGGTAATATTTAGAGTGATCTTTCCAGACTGACAGATGATCCAGTTCAAGTCACCTGATGATGAACCCCTTTTGGTACTTAATATATTCACTTTCTTTATTATAGGCATTCTAACTTTCTCGACAAAAAATTAAGTTATTCTTTCTGGGTGAGAAAAACAATTCACTATATTATGTCTAAAGGACAATTAAGGTCCTTTACTCCTTCAACAGGAAAAGAGTACAGCACCCAATTCAAGGATACCAATATTTAAAATACCATTTACTATAGTCCTTTGATTGAGCTTTTAAGTAAATCTTGAATGTCTTGAAAACTGAAAAAGTTCCTTCTTCTACACTCCCATCACCTCCCATTAAGCAAATAATTTCTCCTATTAGCAGTTTATGGCCTTTGGGTTGACAACAGCTTAAAAAAGGGTTCTGCACTCTGCTTCCAACCTCCTTCCCAGATTTATACCCCCTTGATGTAGTAAGAAGCAATAATGGCAAGAAATATCCAAGAATGACAGCCTAACATGGAGAGAGGAAACTTTAATATAAAACCTATAGTCTGTAAAGAAAAAGGAATCAGACTTAGAGGGTATATATTTGTATTCTGACAGGCCCACCTCTTAACCATTTAATTCACTTGAATGTAATGTGAACAAGTGAATGGGCTTCCCTAGTGGCTCAGATGATAACAAATCTGCCTGCAATGCAGGTGATCTGAGTTTGATCCCTGGATCGGGAAGATCCCCTGGAGAAGGGAATGGCAATCCACTCGAGTAGTCTTGCCTGGAGAATTGTCCATGAGGTTGCAAAGAGCCAGACACAACTGGGCAACCCAGCAAGTAAACGTGAACAAAGAAACCAAAAAACCAAAAAACCCAAGGAAACATTTTCAGCTAAGAAAATATTGTCTAGCTCACAGCCTAGTAAAGCATGTACATCTTGATAATAAATATCTAAATAGTAAATACTCACTTCCTTAAAACTATACCACAAAGCTGAATTTTCTGATTAGGTATATTTGAAAGACTCATTAACAAAACTATAAATTAACATAGATAAGTTCCATTAGAGAGAAAATTTCAATCATCAAACTAAAAAAATTATCTACACACTTATCAGTTTTTTCCCCACTTATCAATTTTATAACAACATCTTACAAATATAGTCAAGAAAACAAATACACCTTTAGGAAATGTTAATTAGACTATACGTCCATATTTTGTCACTACACCCCCCAGGGGAAAAACAGGCATTTCCAATTAATTTGAGGATACAGATACAAGAGTTATCATTTTACTCACTCCAGGGTACTGGCTGGCATGTGGTGTAAGATTCTTAAAGGCCCACTGAATGTTCTGGTGAGAAGCCAGTTGTCGTGTAAATGCAGGAGACTGCTCACAGCAGAGCCTCAGAATGCCATAGTAGGCAGGCAGCATCCCACGGTTAAAAAGCACCACATCCTGATCATCATGGTCAGCAAGGATGTAATTGAAGGCAATGTTCTTGGTTACCACTGGGTTCTGAACAATAAGGCGGATATTCTCTGGACAGTCAGCACACACATTGTACCAAAACGAAAGCAAAGCCTGTTTATTGTGATTTGTAGCTATTGCTGGCTCAGAAAGTTTAGGCTGGAAAAGGTTCCACAAATCCATGAAATATGTGGAAAACATCAGCTTCTCAGTTTTGGATATTAAACAGTAAGTCATAAAGCTAAAATAGGGCACTAGCTTTGTAGTGCCATGAACAGCAGCATCAACATAAAGTTTGGCTCTTGAGAGCAAACCAAGGAGCACGTTGTAGACCTGGTGTAGGACTACTGTTGTGTCTGGACTGAGTGGAAGGTCACGGGTTGGGATGTGCAAAGACCTTGTTGACCGGAACATCTGGCGGAATGAATTGCTTGGTATAAGGGACACCAGAAGATAAGCTGCAGCTATAAAATGTAAAACAAAACTGTCAGATGTTTATAAGATATAAAATAGACTGAAGAGCAGTCATTAAACACAAAGCCACTCTTCCCTGTAAAAATGACAATGAATAAAAATTAAAGAGACATGAACATCTCTTTTAATATTTTTCTGCTCTACCACTCGTACCAGAGAAAGATCCCAAGGAATGACAAAACCAGACACCTTCCATGCTGTCACTACTATTTTTAAGTGGTGACAACAATTGTAGTAACTACTAGAAAGTTTTAAACCTCTTTTGTTTAGCTTTCCCAAGATACAGAATTTTCCCATTTGTTTTATCATTTTATTTCTTCTCAGGGAATAACACAGTTTAACAGGAAGAACACAGCATTTGGGGCCAGAAGACCTATGCTGTCTGACAGGGTCAAATCTTTAAGGCCTTAGTTTTCTTATCAATTATTACAAAATAGTATTATTTTGTAGATAACGGTAAACTTACATTATAAAAATAGAATGAGATTTATCTAAAAGAATTTTGTAGTATAAAGATTATATATACATATGCCAATTAGAGAACATCAACTTTGGAAAATCTTTAGAAGTCTTCTAGACTAACCCTGTGTGCAAAGAAAAGAATCCCTTCCTTCAACATATCTGAAAAATGTTACTAAGCCTATGGTATAATTCTGAGAGGACGACTCATTAGTTGAGTCCATCTATAACAGGAGTTAGTATGAGCTAGGTACTTTATAAATATTATCTCATTTAATCTGCACAATCATTCTGGATGTAGTGATGATACATTGGAAAATTTGAATCTTGGAGAAGCAAAGACCAAGATCACACAGATAAAAAGAGGGGGGCCCAGATTTTGACCTTGAGAAATGATGATGATGATGACAATGATAATGGTAACAAAAACAAGAACTGCTAAAATTTATCAAATTCTTAAATTCAACAACACAGCTTTATGTACTTGGTATTACTTTTATTATCTCCACTTTTACTCAGACTTAAAATATTAAGACTACCCAATTTTACACAGTATGGCAGAAATGTAATTCAAACACTGATTGTCAGGCTCATGAGTTTATCTTCTTACCAACATTCAATACAGAGCCTTCTCAAGGCATCTAACGGCTTAGGACAGCCCTTTTCAATACACATACTGATTCTGTCTCCCACTATTCTACCTATAATTTGATAACTTCCTTTGTACTGCCAAAGCAAATGATGTTAGGGTTTCTAAATTAACTGTATATTCTTCTACAGATTTACTTCAAATTAGACTTTACTTTTGCACAACACTCCATTTTCTATATATTATCAACTAACTATACACTGCTCTGGTTAGTCTGTTTCAGTTAGGTTCAATTTGGTATGTATTTCAAATTTAAAAACTTGGCATGTAGGTGTCATCTTGAATAATTTTGTATAAAACTGCAACTGAGAAAAAAATTTTTGATTAAAGAAAGTATTCAGTTTAAGTTAAATACTTTTAACCCAATATTTTATTGTGAAAAAAAAATCTCAAATACCCTGAAAGGTTGAAAACACTCTACCAAATAAATGACCCATGGACTCACCACATAAATTCTATAATTAACATTTTGTTTTCCTTTATCAGATACTTAACCATCTACTTATTTCTATAAAAGTTCCATGCTTTTAAATTAAAAGGTAAGTTCTGCTAGGGAGAAAAACACAACTTTTAAGTTATATCTATCTTTGAGAACAAACATGAAAGTCAATATGAAAGAACAGACCATCTTTCTAAAAACTGCCTTGCTAGAATATAACTTAAGAATTCCCAGTTCTAGAGAACTTATAATAAAACTTCCATTTCTACGAGGTAACTCAACTATTCTAGGGCATCTATCATGTCACCATTTTTCTTTTCTCTAAACATTTTAAACACTTATTCTTTACAATTTTGTAGGATTTAAAAGTATTTCTCTGTAGCTTTTCTTCTATACATGTTACCCTAATTCTTACTGAGTTATATTGACTCTATTTAAATATTTGGCTCCTATGTTCAAACATTCAAAAGCATGCTTTCATATTTCTACAGTCTTCATTATTTTAATTTTTAAATGACGCATAACTATTTCCTATCTAAACATCTAGTTTTAATTTTTCACAATTATAACTAATGCTACTGGACATTCATATATTGGATAAATGAATCCCTGAAATGGTATTACAGAGGTGAAAAAGGGAAAAAAAAAATTAAGGATCTTGATACATACTGCTAAACTGCATTTTATAAGGATAATATTAACTTACAAAGTCACTGTGATGTATGAGATGCTTTCTTCAGCACTACTATGTATGTTAGGTGTACCAGCTAGGTAAAAAGCTTTTCCTTCCCCTTTTTTGTGGGGAGAGGAGGAAAGGTGGTTCAACATAGGTTTTAACTGTTTTATGGTCCGGAGTCAGGACATAAATACCAACCGGCATATGTGTCCACTCTTACAAATATCCCATTACTACAGTGCTGCCTAAGCGGACAGGAAGAAAAGCCTACGAGCAGAGCACCACCGCCAATCCGTGTGTACCCGTGACTAACACGTTCTCCCACTTCTACTGTGACATTATTACTGCAGTACACTTGCAGTGTCCCAACACTAGCACATTACTATTAACGCAATTCCACACTTTAGATTTTAATAGTTTTGTCCTAATGTTCTTCTGCTTCTAGGATCTCATTTAGGATACACCAGAATTGGATGTCATGTCTCCTTAACCTCCTCTTGACTGTGACACTTTGTCAGACTTTCTTTTGAAGACCATAGTACTAGTTTTGAGTAGTGGTCCAGTATTTTTGTAGACTGTCCCTCAAATGAGTTTATGTGATGTCTATCATGAGTAGACTCAGGTTATAGGATCTGGGGAGGAAAACCACATTATGAAGTGCTCCTTGTGTCACATTATACCAAGGGCACATGCTATCAGTATGACTTATCAGTGACACTTTTAACCTTAATTACCTGCCAGAGTTAATGTTTGTCAAAAGTTCTTTCACTTAAAAAGTTATTTTCTCTATCCGTAATACTCTGTTCTTTGAAAGCAAGACACTAAAGCTGATACTCAAAGGGTATGGAATTACACTCCACCTTTGGAGGGGAAAGATATACAAAAATGATTTAGCATTCTTCTGTATCGGGGATGTGCTTCCTCATTTATTTGTTTATTCAATCATTCATTTGTATTAGCATGGACTCATGAACATTTGTTTTATACTTTGGATTACGATTCAGTGCTATGTTAATTATTTTTCAACCCAAATTGTTCCAGGTTTGGAGACTGGGAGATCTTCAGGTTGGTTCTATGTCCCTTCAACATAGCCTCATTGTTGTTTTTGAAGCACTTCATTACTTTCTGGTTCTACAAAAGATGCTCCAGGCTCATCTTGTTTATTCCCTGCCCTAGTCCTATAATCAGCCATTTCTCCCAGGAATTGTGATTTATTTTACTAGAAATGTTATTCAAAAACACGGATCTGGGTATTTGATGTGTTTGCTGCTATCAGAGTGTCACTCACTGTTTGCGCTCTCAACAGAAAACTAAGAAATACAATTTTAACGACTAAATTGAATGATTAAAGAATTTTTAAGAATGAACCACTCTGATTTTTATTTAATACTATCAAAATAAAACACCGTGTGTATTTATGAGCAGTTTCCTATTATGTGAAATACCTATTTTTGCTATTTGTCCATCTATCTTCTAAGATATTTGCTTATTCCCTTCTGGCCTGGATACAATAAAGATAGTCATCATTTAACTCCCGTAACTTTAGAGAATATTTTTTCTCAGCTTGTACTGTTTTTACGGCTACTTTTACTCTTAGCCTTCTCAAGTTACTTTTAAGACAAGATTTTCTGATCCTTTATTCTCTTCACTAATGCTAATCATGCTTTTGTGGCTCTACCAAAAAAGGAACCAAAAATGAAAGTAGTGGTGATGCCACCCAAGAAAAGACAGTTTCCTATACATTAAAAAAAAAATAAAATTACAGCTATTTGTAAAATACTGTCATAGGTTTTCAAATACTAATAAAATTTTGGCCTTTAAAACAGCATCTCAAAAATAAACAAACTGTATCTCTAAGAGTCTTTCTGCACTATATACAATGAGCATACTGTAATCACCTTAAAAACAAAACTTGGAACAACAAATGGTTTGTTAAATTCTGAATATTTGACTTACAAGTCCTGACTCTAGGATAATTGTGAGCCAAAAGAAACCGCTCAACCCAGTTTTCCATATTCTGTAGAACCCAGCTGTGTGCCAGTTTGTTTCGGGGTGTCTGCACTGCCAGCCAATCCAGACACTGAGAAGGATTGTATTCAATCACCTACAAGTAAAATGACAAGAATAGAATATAAGTCTAAGTGAATGACTAGTTACTCTTTCAAACTTACTTTTGGTATATACATTAGGCACTTTAAAGCTAAAACAGTTTCCTGAAAACTAGAACCTGAAAGAAGTTTCACACTCGTGTTTTTTTCTCCCATTTTTAAAGCAATTTATTTTTATTAACAGGAATATGTTCAAAGAGTATTTCTCAATAGTTTACAAAATCAAATTATATTAACCAAGGATTCTAGCAAAGGACCAATAAGAGAAACCCAATGACTTTTAGGTCTTAAGTTTACAAACTTATTTAAAAGTGTTTTCAGGGCTTTCTTGGTGGTACAGTGGATGGGAGTCCACCTGACAGTGCAGATGACATGGGTTCAATCCCTGGTCCGGGAAGATCACACATGCCACAGAGCAACTAAGCCTTTGCAGCACAACTATGAAACTTTGTGCTCTAGAGCCTGGGACCTGCAATTGCTGAGCTCACATGCTGCAACTACCAAAGTCCAGATGTTCTAGAGCCTATGCTCAGCAACAAGAGAAGCCACCGAAATGAGAAACCCTCACATCACAACTAGAGAGTAGCCCCTGCTTGCCACAACTAGAGAAAAGCCTGTGCAGCAACAAGAACCCAGCACAGACAAAAATAAATAAAATTAAAATTTTTTTTACATTAAAGTGCTTTAATTCCCTGGAGTTTCCATTTTTACTTTTCTTACTATGTGACCAATCTGCTACTGTGATTGAGAATGAAAACTAGCTCAAGTATACTGCTAGAAAAATTTTTTTCCTGGAAATAGGAAATCTAAGAATCTAGAGCAAAGGTTGGAAAATTATGGATTGCAGGACAAATTCTGTGGTTTGCTTGTTTTTGAGTTTATATTGGAACATAGCCATGCCCACTCATTTATATTTTGTCTATGGCTGATTTTATGGTAAAAACAGCAGTTGAGTGGTTGACAGAGACGATATGGCCCACAAAACCTAAAATATTTACTATCTGGCCTATCAAGAGAAAAAGTCCACCAAGCCCCTGTACCAGCGAGTGGGCATTTCCAACACTCAGTGGGCATTTCCAACACTCAGTAAGAAACTTTGTAACGTCAGCAGTAATTCTGGAAGAAAGGTAGTGGTTAGTGCTTCCTCTGTATTTTCTATCAACTACTAAAAGCAGCAGGTTCTTATTTCTTGGGCTTCTACCACTTCATGGAATCTTTGAGAGTAGGAGAATGAGAACTTCATATGGACTAAAGGTTGTTTATGATTCTCTAACGTCTTTAAACATCTGAGACACTAACTAGCCAGGAACTCTTCTTCCTCTAGATCTTCTGTCTAAAGCATCTTTTCCTCTCTTGACGTGACTTACTAAAACCATTTTGGGTTACCCAAGCAAGAAGAAACTAGTACTTAAAATGGGAGTGATTGTGTTAGAAAAATAAATACTAGAACATCTACAAGACTTACCTCCCATATCCTCTGCAGAATGTAAGATGCAAAGGGAGGCATTCCTGGAGGTCCACCAGCAAACTCCATTAGCATAGTCAACAATTTAAAGAAAGGATTGGCTGCCTATAAGACACATACATGACTGCATATTTAGAGCTGGTGAATCAATTACTTTCCCTAGAAAACAAATGTAACTCTCCTACAGTTCACATTTAAATCTGCT
Source organism: Neotragus moschatus (assembly GCA_006410615.1). Classification (NCBI taxonomy): domain Eukaryota; kingdom Metazoa; phylum Chordata; class Mammalia; order Artiodactyla; family Bovidae; genus Neotragus; species Neotragus moschatus. The sequence continues at coordinate 116,930 of SJYA01001592.1, forward strand.
GTATTGGGTTAGAGCGATTAGTACTCATACATATGAACCTGAACTATCATAAAGCAGCAGGATGAGCTCAGGATACAGTGTCAATTGCACGGGAGCCACATGTAACAGAAAACGTAGTTTTCTGGATGTCAATTTAGGGGGAAAAAAAAAACTCTAGTTAATGAGACAACCATGTTTATAGAAAAATTTAGATTAAAAGCTTCCTGTAGCAACTTTTGCTCACTGAGGTAGGATTCCTATTAATATTTGAAATGTATTCTCAAAGTAGCTATAACATTTACATTTTGAAAAAAATACATACTTATCCACCTAAGCAGAATTTTAGTTAGTTCGCTTTCTTCCAAGGTACAATATGATATACGCTTCAAACCAAACAACTTTAAAGCTTAATATCTAGGAGACACACTGATATGTTAGAATTATATGTTACTTTAACTGGGAAAATGACATTCGAGATAAGACATGAAGAGGTAATTCAATTTATTCAAGTTATATAGTTTAAAATAGGTTACTATATTATGGAGGAAGCCTTGATAAACCTTTCCTCAAGAACAGAAAGGTTCATCTGAAAGCATGGTCAGTGCTCACAGTAATTTGAAAAACATAAATTAACAAATGTCTACATACCTCAGGAGTCAATTTTGCTATTGATGTGAAAAGCATAGATACAATCTAAAATAAGAAAAAGGCAGGGGGAGAATTTCAGAATATTATTCCAAAAATTACCAAAAAACTCTGACTGTTTCTCAGTACTTACATGTTCTGCAAGTCGATTATTGTATCGACAAAGGCTGAAAATCAGATTACAAGTTTGTCTTATATTGATGCCATCACGAATATGTTGAAACAAGAAGGGAAATCCCTGTCAAAAGCAAAAGGTGTTCATTTAAGAACTGTTTTGTTATTTTGGGATTATCAAGTGGTCTAAATATTAAGAAGGCATTACCTTTCCTCCTGTTAATGCCGCCATGTCAGTCTGTGACAATGTCAAATGCCTGAAAGAAAACATTAGTGGAAATAAGTTTTTCTTTCCTCTATACTAATTTAGAGCCATTTGAGTCATGATACATAACAACACTGTTGATTCAGTTACAGTATACGAAGACACCATCATAAAATGATTTTTGAACTTTCTGCTAGCTAGACTTGTTCATTAGACACCTTTTGGACAATTTTTCAAAATTCCAAGATTTATATATAGAAGTCCAAATCTACTTTATCTCCATTTAATTAACTCAGTATGTTCGTGCACTGGGATGGATTTAATTTAGAGAGCTTTTCTGACATGAGGACCTTTAAAACAAAGCAAATTTTGAAGAAATAAAGAATTTTACTTTCAAGTTTAAAATTACTGCATATTTCTTCAACTTAGTAAATAAAATTTCAAACACATACAAAAATAGTGTAAGCATCCCAACAGTCAAATTACCAACTCATGGTCAGTGTTGTTTCATTTGTACCTCCTACTTAATCAATTTGAACTATTCTGAAACAACTCAGATACTGTATCACTGAGCCCATAAATCAACATATATCTCAAACATAAACTTCAAAAATGTAACACTACCATTATTCACACCTAAATAAAAATTCCTTATTATCATACAAGATCCAGTCAATGCACAATTCCCTCAAGTTTCTAAAAAAAAAAAGTTATAATCTGTTTGAATCAGGATCCAAATAAAGTCCTCTGTTGCCACTGGTTGAAATGTCTTTAAAATCTCTTTTTTAGACAACTGGTTTCCCCTCTGATTTTGTCTTTATCTTGCAATTTAATCTGCTGAAGAGTAGGTGATTTGTCATGTAGAATTTCCCACATTTCCATCTTACTGATTATATCCTCACTGTGTTGTTTTAACATATTCCTCTGTCCCCATATTTCCTGTAAACTGGTAGTTAAACCCAGAAACTTGATCAGATCTAGGTTTGACTTTTTAATTAAGAATACCTTGTAAGCAGTGGTATGAACTTTCATCATGAGGCACAATGAAAAGTTGTCCCTCTTTTTCTAATGTTTTCAGCCCACAATGATCATTTCCTAGATCCATTATTTCATTTGGGATGCAAAATACTAGTATCCCAATTCCAGCACTACCTGCTCATTTATTAGCTCAAATACCTCTCATGACGACGAGCATGTCTCATTTACAATCTGGTTGCCATGAAGTATAATTCTTGCAGGTAAGATAAACACTTGATACTGTTCCTTTATTAATATGCTTTCAAAATTATCATTTGGTTTCTTAATATACTCCAAAGGTTGTCAATAATTTTTAAAATTTTGCTTTTAGGTATCATTATGAACTCATGGATGTAAACATCTGTGACATGTTTTATAAAGTCCACTTGCAGTTTACTTCTTGTTATTATTGATGTTCAAGTTGTCCAGTCTGTGACCAGTAGATACTTCAAGTTGACTCTTGAGACCTTTTAACACGACCCCAGCAGTCTTTGATAGCCTCCCTGCTTTCCAAAATGACAAAATGTTCAAGGCTTCCCATTCATTTCTTGCCCAAAACCTGGAACTGGCCATTTTCCTAAGGAACCTTGATTTTTTTTTCAGTGGTAAATGATATCTAGATGCCAGTGGCACTCGTTGATTTTGGGTTGGACAGAGTTTCTAGACGTTTTCAGAAAATGGAGATACATAATACATTTTTTTGTTTGCTTAAGACAAAATATACCATGAACTCTACTGATATTGCCAAATTCAAATTTAGTGTTAAAGAAGATAAATAAACATTCTACAATTTTATACTGATATTTATCCTCTTTTCTTTTTCTGAAAATCTTGGTTTCTAATGATGTTAACAATTATCTATTTACTTTATTCTATAGTTTCAGAATAATAATTCTAATTATATTAATACTAACAATATAATTAGTAAAACACTTTAATTTTACAATTTTTCTTCGTCTTTCAGGTACATACCACTAAAAATTACAGTTAAATCAATGTGTTCTAAAGTCACTTTAATTAATTCTTCTCCAATGTTTATGTCACCAACTCAATATACAGTTAGTCTCATTTATTTCAGTCTGCTTTTGATTTTTAGAGACTGCATTTTATTAAGTGTGTAATTATATAAAACATTCACATGATTCCAAAAATAAGTCTAAAAAACAAAACAATGTACTACATTCAAAGAAGTCAAACTTCCATTCCTGTCCCCTCCAGTCTGTTTTCTCCTCCCCCCAACCACTGGAAACTTGTTTTTAAAGTTTATTTTTAAAAACTTAGTCTTCAATTTAATAAAAAAAAAAAACCCTCAGTTCTTGTCATTTGCAGTACTTATGCTCTATAAGGAGATGCAAACAATGAATGAGTGAACACCAAATCATTGCTTATAGGGAAAACACAGTTTGTTCCTATGAACCTCGGGGTCATAACATTTTCATTGATAAATCAATATGTTACCTTGTTTCATATGTGTGCTTCTGTTTCAAGACATCTGATTTAATGTTGACCATTAGCACATTCTTGAACTTTGGAACAAACTAGACAGCACTTGGCACTATGCTTAGGACCATTTTTAAACAGCCAAATGACCAAATAAAGAGCATAAATGTGAAAAATGTGGCACATACTGCAAAAAGTTTCTTTACAATATGAGAACTGAAACAAGAAGGCATAGTGTCACGACATCTGACCTCAGCTGGGGAAATGTGTTGTCACATTAACTCCAAATTTTTATTACATTCTGTAATCCACAAATGAATATAAAACTTCACAAGTATTGATTTGGGGATTACAAATAAATTTTAGCTAAGTAGGCAAATTTGCAAATTGGAGATCCATGTATAATGAGGGTTGGTTGTGTGTGCACACACGCACAAACGAACGCAAGCACACGCACGCGAGCACACACACACATACATACATACATATACACACACACATATTTTCACTCATTTTGTCTCTCTCAGCCTCCCCTGTCTTAAAAAGTAGCATACTATAGGGAGTTTTTTTGGCAGTCCAATGGTTAGGACTCGGGGATCCTGCAAGCCAAACCATGCGGCCCAAAAGAAAAAAATAGTATTCTATATATATGTTTGTCCACCTTCATTTTTTTCACCTTAGTAATATCTATTCCTGAAGATCTCTTCATGGTAATAAACAGATTCCATATTCTTCTTTTTTCTGCAATGGAGTACTCTTATAGAGGGGATGCTGTTTCTTCAACTAGTCCCATCTTTGTGGACATTTTCAGTCTTTTGCTGTTTATAAACACTGCTTCAATAAATATACATCTTTCTGTATTTTGGGAACAGAATCCCAGAAGTGGGGTTGCTAGGTTAAAAGATGAATGCACATATAATTTTGCTAGATATTTTACTGTATATTTCTTCAATGTATATTTCTAACATGACTCAGAGGCAAAGTAAAAGTTTGGTACAAAGGACTGAAATACTTATGCTACAAGAGTTGATGAATCATGTTATTATTTAAAAAGAATTAAGTAACAAAAGCCACTGAATTAAGAATGGTAAAACAATTATCTTTAAAAAGAATAAAACCAAACATGCTTTAAGCATTTTGAATGTTGAAACATTTCACCTTTCTGAGCGAGACTGTTCAACCAAAAGAGCAACTAAAGCTATCATTTTTTCAAGGGCAGCTGGCCTGTATTTCTCTTCTGCCAGAGAGAGTATATCTTCTTCCTCCTCCTCCTCTTCTCCTTCTTCCTCTGACAACACTTCAACTTGAGGCTAGAACATAAACACAATTCATTTTTATTTACTTACTTTTTTAGATTTATTTTTAATTCTTTTTATTTTATTAATTAAAATTTATATTCATTTTTTAACATTAGGTTGACAGCAAATAGCTTCATTATTTTATACAACAATGCAGGGTAGATGGTCGCAGGAACATATATCATGAAAAATAACACTCAAAGGCCTAACGCTAACTTTAAAAGTCTAAATGACACTCAGGACAATTTTAGATTTAACAGGCAGAGCTGTAAAGAACAATAAGTCCCAATACTTTGAGTATTTACCTTACCTAAAGAGATAAATTCTTATTAATAATAACTTTTTCTTATAGGTAAGTTCTTTGGAAGATAAATCAGGATCAAAGTTCATTTGAATATGATAAAAAAGTACTTAATAAAAATGTCAGTCATACAAATAAAGGAATCTATATTTGCAATTTTCAGAAAATTCAAACAGTAGGTATGTCAAAGAGATATTCATCAGAAGTTTGAAATGCAATACTGAAAAAGTAACCACCTAGGCTGGAATTAGATAATAACAGTATATATCAGGAGAACCATGACAGCATAGTGGCTAATAGTTTTTGTTCAGGAGTCTAATCAAGGATCAAATGCTAACTCACTGTTTATCTAAAATAAGTTAACTTCTTTATGCCTCAAGTTTCCCATCTGTAAAATGGAGATAACAATAGTACTTACCTCTTAGGGTTGCAACAATAATTTAATAAGATAGAACATACAGAGCATTCAATCCAATATGGTCATTACAAACAATATACAATTGACGAAATATTTTCAATATTATGAATAGACTAGCTACCTGAATTTTTGGAAGAATTACAAATTTAATACAGCAAAGGGCTTTAAAAATGTGGTCAGAAAAAAGGTTCACCAAAACACAATATGCTGATAGGAAACTAAGCAGGTGATGGTCCTTTTGCTAAATTTATTGGTTTTGATCCCAGGCCATACCAGTGAAATGTATTACTTGATTGTTTCTTCTCTCACTAGATACATTAAAAATAATCAACCAAACAAACTCCTAAAATTATTTAGTATCAAGGCTGCTGCTGCTACTCCTGCTCAGTCGCTTCAGTCGTGTCCAACTCTGTGCGACCCCATAGATGGCAGCCCACTACGTTCCTCTCTCCCTGGGATTCTCCAGGCAAGAATACTGGAGTGGGTTGCCATTTCCTTCTCCAGTGCATGAAAGTGAAAGTGAAGTCGCTTAGTCGTGCCTGACTCCTAGCAAGCCCATGGACTGCGCCTACCAGGCTTCTCCATCCATGGTATTTTTCAGGCAAGAGTACTGGAGTGGGTTGCCCCTGCCTTCTCCTAATACCAGGGCTAGAGGGGACTTAAAAGGAAATCTATTATCTTTCCATGGTACAACTTGAAACCACGGCCTCTGAAATATCCCTGATATGAGGCAGAACTGTACTTACATTTTCAGGCCCTTTGGTTCCCATGTAAAAATGTACCATTGTAGATATGGCTTGCAATGAAAGCAAAAACTGGCTCTAAAAACAAAAATATTGATTTAATAATATAAACACAATTATGTTTTAAATACCAAAAATAAGTATATAATACCAAAAACAAACAAGATACAGCCTCACCTCTTCTTCACCCATTTTGGCAAATTCATAAAGGAAAGCAAAATATTCTGTAAGATGTTTACTGTGAGGCTTTACACCATGTTCCATAATTAATAACAGAGTTCTCACAAATCGAGTGACACACGAACGACCACCTATATCTTCTACTGAAGCATCCATATCATCAGACCTGAAACATAATTTTATGTACCTTAGAGAAACTATGAAGTCTGAGCATAGATATTCTGTGAGGAGAAATATTAAAATCTGATTTATCATCTTTATAATTATGGATACCACCAATTACAGCAATACAACCAGTTGGATTCCAGTTCTCTCTCACTGAATTCAAAACAAAAAGACTAAGTAAAAATTCCTTGTAGAGGATTTTGAAAATGCAATTAAATAAAACAAAAATTTCCTCCTTGACTTATACTATTATAGACTTTTTAAAACAGGAGAACCTAAATATTTCAGTGTGGATATTTAAAAATACTTTGTAGGCAGTAAGGTAATCAAAAAGCTCAAAATGTTTAGTTCAAAAGGTATACTTCTTACCCATCTTCCATCCCTGGCTGTAGGTAGAGATGAGCGTGCACAGGTCTAAGTCTCTGAATTACATGGATACACAAACGCTGAAACATCTACAAGGGAAAAGATATGACAACCTAAGAGACAAGTCATGTCAGGTAACAAAGATACTGAAAAATGAACATGATCAAAAATTCTGTTGCTCATTTGTATTTTTCTCACAGATTATCTTTTGACATTTTAAAGCTTTCCTGGAGTCTCCACTACAGACTGAGGACAAAAGGCAGAGTTAACTTGAAAAGCAATGTTCAGTTTTATAATAGAAAAAGTAACAATAAACTATAGGTATTAGTAGCAGAGGTTGCTAACTACAAAGGTTCATGAAACCTTCTTTACTAGTGGAGATACAGAAGAAACTTGGCATCCACTTCTTTCAGAAAAGTGGAGTAGGGAAGGGTATCTGCTTACTAGAACCTCAATGACTAAGAGAAAACAATTTAAGTTTATCAAAAAAAATATGAATTAAAAATGTCTGAGGTGGGACTTCCTTGGTGGTCCAGTAGTAAGAATATACCCTCCAATGCAAGGGACACAGATTTGACCCCTTGTTGGGGAACTAAGACTCCATATGCTGCCGGGATACTGAACTGGCAGGCCACAATTAGAGAAGCCCCGTGTGCTGCAACGAACAGCCAGTGCAGCTAAAAGAAAAGTCTAAGAACTGGCTAAATAAGATATATAAATAGCCAGTAAGCATATGAAAAGATGTTTAATATCATTATTTCCAAAGGAAACACAAACCCAAACCATGATATACTACTTCATACCCATTAGGATGGCTAAAATCAAGATGATAGCAAATGCTGAAGAAGATGTAGCGAAACTGGAACCTTCATAGATTGCTGCTGGGAATGTAAACAGGTGCAGACATCATGATAAAAAATCTGACAGTTTCTAAAAATGTCAAACATAGTGACCATACAACCCAGCAACTCACTTCTATGTATATATCCAAAACAACTGAAAACATATGTCCACACAAATATCTGTACACGAATGTTCACGGCAGCATTATTCAAACTAGCAAAGAAGTAGAAACATCACAAACGTTCATCAACTGCTGAACAGAGAAACAAAATCTCATATATGGAATATTATTTTGCAGTAAGAAGAAATAAATTACGGATATAAGCCACAACATGCCAGTCACAAAAAAACACATACTGTGTGATTTTCTTCAAGTGAAATGGTGAAAATAGGCAAATCCATAGAGATAGAAAGTAGATGAATGGTGGCCAGGGGCTGAAGAGAAGGAACAGGATAAAATGGAAGTGACTGCTTGTATGTATGGGATTTCTTTTCAGGGTATTATAAAATTAGAGACAGATAATAGTTGCATGTTTGTAACAGGATGAGAAACCACTAAATTTTACACATCAAGAAGTTTTGTAAGAATTATATATCAGGAATAACTTAAAGTAGCACCTTTCAGATTAAATTTTTGGTTTTGTATCGTAAGTGGATATATGTGTTTTTTCTTTCTTGTTAATATTTCCATTGGTTTAAGAAAAATAAATTGATTCATGTGATAGTTCAGAATCTGTCACAGAAATAAGTTATATACGATTCATTTAACTTTCAAGGCTATTATCGTACCCTACCATGGTTAGAGCAATTCACGTATCACACATCGATTCTGTGTCTCCAGAGTACAACACACATAACTGAGAAAACAGGCAGTTATAGCTATCTTCCCATAACTTGGAAATGTGAATTATTTTAATCACTTTAATGGAATGATAGCTGATTTGCCAAGAGGCTGGTGAAAATAACAGCAAAGTGACTTTTGTGGTAAGAGGTCAATCTTTTCAATGCTTTCAATGCTGGGTTAAAGTGGGCAAATTCAGAGTAATCAACTTGAAAACTACTTCTTTTTCAAAAGAAAATTTTTCTTACCTGTCTTACAATTTGATTAGGGCACTTAATTAGTATCTGCATTGGCCACCAATCATCATCAGCCATGCGGTCCAAAAACCACTGTAAGAAAATCATGTGATTTTTAATATTCAACCAATACTTGGGAATAAACATTACACAAGGATTTTAATTTTAACTGACATCTGAATTATTTTAAGCTCTCACCAAAACAGATTCTTCAACTGGTAGAAAGTCTAAAATCTAAAATACCTAAAGTCATAATCAAAGTCTTCTCAATACAGAATTCCAAGGATGCCATTTATATTGCAGTGTACAACCCACATGATAACAACTGGAAGTGCTTAACAAACTGGAATACTATTTTCCTCTTAGACTTCTTAAATGTCACACTCTAGAATCTTTTGCTCCTATTAATAAGATAGGATCTGAGTATGATTCACTTTTCCAATTTATGTTCTCTTGATAACAAAAAAACATTTTACACTTATTTAGCTTAGACAATTTCCCATTAATTTCAAGATATCTCTTAATCACATATTTAAGAACTGTACTGAACTGTACTGCTCATTAATGCATACATATAATTGCTGACAACTGTAGAGAATTTTAACTCAAGAGAGTTCCAGAAGCAAATCTTTAGTGAAAAAACTAAAGTGACAACTTCATTAAAAAAACAACACAAATTTATGACGTAAGATAGCTTCTCCATCTAACAGTTTCTTAAAAAGCATCAAGATGAAGGGGAATAGAGGAGTATGTCAAAGAACACACAAAAGATGTTGTATGTCAAAATCAGCATGTGGAAAATCCTGCAGAACAAATGACAAAGTGGTACAGAGCGGAAAAATAAGGTAACTACAGCTGCTCTTTGGTATGGAGTCCCAGCACATACAAAAATCTGCAAATACTCAAGTTCCATAGCTGACCATCTGTATCTGAGATTCCTCTGCATTCTCAGATTTAACCAACCACAGATTATAAAGTACTATACATATCTACTGAAAAAAATCTATGTATGAGAGGACAAACAGTTTAAACCCCTGTTGTCCACAGGTCAACTGTATTATAGGTGAGAAAAAGAGTTATAAGACAAAAGCAAAATGTGGAAAGGATCTTGTTTGAATGCTAATTCAAACAAACCAACTGAAAAAAACTCAAAATCTCTCTAAAAACCTATATAGGAAAAAATCTTCAACTAATCTCACTGTACACTATGCTGCTGTCTCCCGTTTCTAGAAATTTATAAGATTTGCATTCCTAGAAAGATACATACCACTTTGCAAGACCATAAAAATAATAAACAATAGTAAGATGACGATATGGCTAAGTGATTATTACCAGTGTGCATATTATCCTAAGGGAAATGTTACTCTTATAAGGCAATTCTGGAAAAGATAAAATAGGACATAAATTGATCTACCGGGATAGATTTTCCTATGTTCCTCAGAGGGCAAGAGAGATATGTATTTTTTAGTATTTTCTAGTAACATGCAAAAGTAGTTAAGAAGTATCTGGTACAGTCCTAAATCTTCCATACTTTTTCCTTCTGATACATGACAGGGAGAGCACAAGAACTAATGAAGCTGATACATAATTATAAATTTCTCTTGGCTATCAAGTAATTTTAGGAATAACCGACACTGGGTTCTCCATGATTTATAATAGATAAAATGATTTTGCTGTAGTATCTAAGTTAAGAATAAAAGAAAACAAGAAAGTGAATCTTAAGCTATGCATTGTTTTGTTGAATTATTCACCTTACCTCACAAGCTGCTTGACTATTATTAAATTGCTTGGTTAACAGTTCAATCCACTGAAGCATTGTGGGCTGAAAAAGAAAAAGAAGTCACTGGAGGTTTTAAGAGCTATCTGATAAATGACATAAATGGCACAAAAGTTTAAAAAATAAAATATGCACCTTTTCTTTTGAATGAATAAATGTTTCTAGGACAAACGAAGTGCTTAACTGCAAGAAAAGACAAAGTTAAGCAAAAAAGATTTAATTATTTTAAAGTCATCAATTTTGAAGAAATTTTCTAAGGTTATACATATATTACTTACCTTTGCTGTCATTAAAGACACAGCTTTAGGATCAGGTAATGTACTGGGAATACAACTACACAACTGCCACATAAACCTAGAATTTGAAAATAATAGGTTAAAATTCTCATGAAGTAAGATTTTTAAAAAATGTGTAACAAAAGATCTCTTATTAAAATCTACCAAACTTACCCAAAATATGTATGTTCAAAAATGTTTTTGTCTTGAAGAAACTGCATGTTATCATGCCAAATCCACTGAGGAAAAAAATGTTAACATGAGGTATCAGAAAGCATGTTTCATGACATTTTACCAATATTTTTATTAGACAGAATAAGACTTGCTCTAGAACCAAAACAAAACAAATACATGCACTTAAAACTCATGTTGACTTTTTCCAGGTAAATGGAATATGGAAGTAGTCACTAAACCTGATCCAAGTTATCATTACTTATCTGGCTAACTCAAGCCACCACACTGTTTTTATTCTAAATTTATGAAAATTTTTGAAGTATGAACTCTGAAATTCCACCTGTCTGAAGAGAAAACATATAAACAAAACTATGTTATGTTGATAACACAGGAAAATGATGGCAGGTTGTTATTTTTATAAAGGTTTATGTTTAAAAATTGGAAAAAAAGTTATTCAGGTTCACAGATCTAATAAGAGGTAATTTCTTTGTTTAATAATCATGAAAAATTATTTCTGACATCTGTCCTATAGAATTGCTTTGCTGACTTTTTGTGTCCTTTCCCTCTCTGAATACCCTAGACATGCTCTAAGTCACTGGCAGTCAGTTCCATAAAATTATTTTTATCTGGAATAAATTCAAGTTTTGATTATTATTAAGTCTTACTTATTTCTGGCTGTGCCGGGGTCTTCATCGCTGCACATGGGCTTTCTCTAATTGCAGAGAGCGGGATTATTCTTCCTTGGGGTGCATAGGCTTCTCATTGTGGTAGATTCTCTGTTGCAGAGCACAGGCTCTAGGCCAAGGGCTCAGTAGTTATGGTGCCCGGTTTAACTGTCCTGTGGCATGTGGGATCTTCCTGGACCAGATCAAATCCGTGTCCTTTGCACTGGCAGGCAGGTTCTTAACTAGTCTACCACCACAGGGAGGTCCTCTATGTTCTAATTATAGGTATTACTCTCTTCATCCCTCTGAAGATTTGAAACCACCTCTACCTGCCTTCCCTGTCCACGACTCTAGTCCAGAATCAGGTCTTAAAATCACTAATTAGGGCTCCTGCTTCATGTTATCAATATTTGAAAAAAATCACAGACCTGATTTGGCCTGCTCAGAGTTTTTGTTCCTCTAGCATTTCCAACCACGGCAGCTTTCTTATAGCCCCAGGGAGAGACTGACAGCATTTACCTATACCAACTGTGTCTTTTCACAGCAACAGAGCCCCATTCCAAGCTTCCTGCTTTTAGCCACAAGCTCGGCTCCTGTGTCATAATTTTTGTCACCCTTTACTTCACAAGAACTTAATTCTCAACCACTACTGCTTTTGTCTTAGAGCCTGGTAGACCCTGGTTTCCACCAGGCTCAATGCTTTTCATTCTATTTCCATTTTTGCCTGGAAAATTCCATGGCCAGAGGAACCCAGCAGGCTATAGACCATTGTGTCGCAAAGAGTCAGACACAACTGAGCAACTGGGCACAACAATTTCTGTCGTACAGAAATATTCATTTTGGTTTTTGACGGCCCTTTTTACATTGTATCCATACAATATATGTGGAGCCAACTGAGTATGTCTAAGTATTAGATTATTGCATTACACTAATGAAAACATTCCTAGGTATTTTATATGTATCTGTCCAACTTCACCTTGGGCCACTCCTTCACCACAGCCACAGCCACAGCAATTATCATTCAGCTTCTAAAACATGCCAGTAGGCTCTATCCTTCTTCAAGAGATTTATACATAATGTTCTGTTTGCCTGGAGAACTTACCACATGATTAATTTCTTACTGACTTTCAAGTCTCAGTTTCAGGTTAACTTAAAACATATCCAGATTACCTGCCCCCCCTCCAGCAATCCTGATCAACTCTCTACCATTTCTGAGCACTCTGCTTGTTCTGTCCATAATAGTCACTACAATTTATCATGTTTGTTTACTTAATATATTTTATGGTTCTAAAATTTTCTATTTTCCCTTTGAGAAAGTCTGCTCCCAGCCATATTTCAACTGAAGAAATCTGAAGGACCAGATTCTAGTTTATGTCTAAAATCTATGTTGATGTTAAATAATACAATAAAAATATTATATTTAATTTTTAGTAAAATATATATGCAGCCAAACATTTTAAATTAATAAGCTAAAACATGATAGGAGAAAATGTTTGGTTTAGATCTGCAATCAAAAATAATGCTGGGGCATGCCTGGTGGTTCAGTGGTAAAGAATTCGCCTGCCAATGCAGGAGACAGGGGTTCAATCCTTGATGCAGGAAGATCCAACATGTTGCAGAGCAACTAAGCCCTTGTGCCACAACCACTGAGCCTGTGCTCTAGACCCTGGGAGCCATAATTACTGAGCCCATATGCCACAACTACTGAAAGCCTGAATGCCCTAGAGCCTGTGCTCCAAAATAGAAGCCATCACAATGAGAAGCCTAGAGAGCAGTCCCCACTCTCTGAAACTAGAGAAAAGCCCATGTAGCAACAAACACCAAACACAGCTGAAAATATATAAATTTTTTTTAAAAAAGAGTAATGTGGTTCAGCTTGTTTTTTTATTATAGTAGAAGTCTGGGATTTTCTTCTGTCACAATGTAGATCAGTGGTCCTCAAAGAATGGTTTAGAGAGGGGAGAAGTGAGGAGGGGGTGGCATGTAAGTACAGTGACCTTCATAAGGTGTCTATAAAATTCAAACATTTTATACAAGCAGCTCATGCAGCTCAATACCAGAAAAATGAACGACCCAATCAAAAAGTGAGCCAAGAACTAAACAGACATTTCTCCAAAGAAGACATACGGATGGCTAACAAACACATGAAAAGATGCTCAACATCACTCATTATCAGAGAAATGCAAATCAAAACCACAATGAGGTACCATCTCATGCAGGTCAGAATGGCTGCTACCCAAAAGTCTACAAACACTAAATGCTGGAGACGGTGTGGAGAGGAGGGAACCCTCTTATACTGTTGATGGGAATGCAAACTAGTACAGCCACTATGGAGAACAGTGTGGAGATTCCTTAAAAACTGGAAATAGAACCACCATACGGCCCAGCAATCCCACTGCTGGGCATACACACCGAGGAAACCAGAATTGAAAGAGACACGTGTAACCCAATATTCACTGCAGCACTGTTTACAACAGCCAGGACATGGAAGAACCTACATGTCCATCGGCAGATGAATGGATATTACTCAGCTATAAAAAAGAACGCATTTGAATCAGTTCTAATGAGGTGGATGAAACTGGAGCCTATTATATACGGTGAAGTAAGTCAGAAAGAGAAACACCGATACAGTATGTTAACGCATATATATGGAATTTAGAAAGACGGTAACGACACCATATGCAAAACAGCAAAAGAGACATAGATGTAAAGAACAGACTTTTGGACTCTGGGAGAAGGCAGGGTGGGATGATTTGAGAGAGTACCACTGAAACATGTATATTACCATATGTGAAACATAAGATCAGTCCAAGTTTGATGCATGAAACAGGGCACTCAAAGCCAGTGCACTGGGACAACCCAGAGGGATGGGGAGGAAGTGGGGAGGGGGGTTCAGAACAGGGGGACACATGTACAACCATGGCTGATTCATATCAACGTATGGGAAAAACCACCACCACGATATTGTAAAGTAATTACACTGCAATTAAAATAGATTTTTAAAAAAAGGATTCAAACAATTTTATTAGTAACACTAAAATGTTATCAGTCTTTAAAAAAAAAAAAAAAACCACCTCATTCTCTTCTGAGTGTACAATGGAGTTTTCCAGAGGCTCAATGATGAATGAAATCACAAGAGACCAAATGTAGAAGCTGTTATGAGACTCCAGCTGTCTTCCATTAAATCAGGTATTAAGAGAGATTTGTAAAAAAAAAAAAAGGTAAAACAGGGCCACTTTCCTCACTGAACTGTTTTGTTCTGAAGAACATTTTTTAAAAAATTATATCAGAATGTCATGGGTTATTTTTTAAAATATATTTTTTAAATTTGCTTTAATTTTAATATGGTAAATATTGATACTTATAACCACATAAAAATGAATAAGGTTCTCAATATTAATATAAAGAAGTCCTGAGACCAGAAGTTTGAGATGTAAATAAGCAATATACAGTTGACCCCTGTCGTGCTGTGTGGCATGCGAGACCTTGGTTCCTGGACCACAGATCAAATTCCCTGCAGTGGAAGGGCAGGGTCTTAACCTCTAGACCACCAGGGAAGTCCCTAGAGCTGATCCAACCCTTATACAATGAGGAAGTTAGGATTGCCAAAGTCCCACAGTAAATATCTGCATATAACTTTTCTCTCTAAAATTTAATTACTGATAGCCTACTTGTGTTGACTGGAAGCCATTGGACTGATAGCATCAACAGTTGATTAATACATATTCTGTATGTGTTATATACTTTATTCTTACAACAATATAAGCTAGAGAAAATATATTTACAGTATTGTATTGCATTCATCTATATTGGTATGTTTATGTTGTCTGCTTACAAGATGAACTTCAATACTTGCATCAATAGCTTTGGGTTTTTTTTTTTTATATCTATCTATTTGACTGCACTTGGTCTCAGCTGTGGCAGGCAAAGTCCTTGATCTTGGCTGCAGCATGTGGGATGTTTAGTTCTGGCATGCAGGATTTTTTTTAGGTGCAGCATGTAAGATCCAGGTCCCTGATCAAGGACTGAACCTGGCCCTCTGCATTGGGAGCTTGAAGTCTTAATCACTGAACCATCAAGGAAGTCCTGCAATAGTCCTATACAAAACACTGTAGCTATTATATGTATTATGAAAACTACACATCAAACATGAAAAGATAACGTGCAAAAGAAATTCATATTTACTTATACATCCTGCATTTATTGGGGGAAAAAAAACACATGTAAGTAGAACCTTGCAGTTCAAGCCTATGCTGTTCATATGTCAACTGTACATCATTAAGATTTTATTTAAAATTTTACTTTACTTCAATAAGTGGGTTGACTGTCACAAAATATTGTTAGGGCCTCATCTAGAACATAGTCTACCCTTATCTGAATACCCTGGAAACATAAAGTCTTGCACATAATGATGATAATCTATAATAATTTTTCTATTATGATAGAAGTTGAAATAAATTTTTGTATGAACAAGTGAGTTTCATAGTTTGATTTCTCGTTCTGATGGTAAACCCAATTAAGGGGTTTGGGAGAAGGTAATATTCTTGGCACTGCATCAGAAAATTATAGGTAGGCAAGATACTATTAAGAGTAGGGAACAAAATCTCCTGGGCTTTAAGACTTGACCAACATAGTGCAAAATACCAATCAATAAAAGTTTAATTGTCTTGATGGAAGATTACCTGTTTACCTGATAAACCTTCCTATGGATTTACTTTCTATACTTTTGGCTAAGTCAGTTTATAACACTGATATAACACCCTCAGTATGAATATCTTTTATAAATCCCTAACAATATCACTTAATATATTATTAAACGAAGAGAGCTTCATTACTACAAATGAGACACATTTTAAAATATATATATACATACATTTTAAATGCATTTAAAATACACTTCTGTATAATATGAAGTATAAGAAAAGGAATACTCTCAGTCCTATCACCCAATCCAAATATATCACTGATCAAACAAGTTAATTGTGAGCTTGCACTAACTCCACAAACATTTTACCTCTCTTATTTTTCTTCAGTGTTACTAACAATTGTTTTCCACTTCCTTTAATCTCATTCACTTTACATTCACCTGTCATATGTCAATATTACCAAGACTATTTGTAAAATAAATAGTGTTAAGGTCTACTTTGGATTACAGATACTAATGATGTTTGAGCCTGCTTTTATATTCTAGAATACTTGCATAAATACTTAACATGCTTTTAAATTTTTGTTTAACTTAAATTAACTCATACCTCTAGCAATTCGGATGAAACATCAAATTTGTACTCTTTGCCACTTTCTTCCTCTGGTTCCATGCGTTTGTAAAACAACATATATGCACTGTGGGTCTTCAAGAGGGGAAAAATAGTATATATTCATTTTGACATAGTTTAACTATACACGTAGACAATATGGAAGTCAGACAACAATGTAAAATATATGAAGGAAATGGATACCTTTTCAAAAGAGAAATCCATAAACTTATCTGTTACAGAATCATAGGTCTTGGTCTGTATAAAAAAAAATGAAAGTTTTCCTTCTTTAAGAAATAGGTACACTCAGCTGTATTTATATACAAAATATTTTATTAACAGATATATTTAAAACTTTACACTAATTTTGTAAACAGTTCTCAAATAATAATATCGCATAAAAATCTTTGACAAATTTTTGGCAAAGAAAAGATCAAAGTATTTTTAAGGTACTTTACCACCAATATATAAAGTTTAATAAAATGGATTACAATCTGAAAAATTACTTTTAAGAGAAGAGTTCTGCAAAGTTTGTTTTCTTTTTAATCTTTTTTTAGGGAACTATTCTAGGAATAACACCTAGAGATGCAATAGGTTTAGCTATGCTTTCAGTGGTAACACATTATTTACTTCCACCTTCTACTCATTTTCGAAGTGTTAAGAATTTTTCTACTTCTCTTTTTCGATTCAGAATAGTACATAAGAACATCAAAGAGCAATAAGAAAACTTCTTCATTAAAATCCAGAATGGTGACCAGTAATTCACAATAAACATAGTTACTAAAGGGAAATATAACTTTATCTGGGCTTATCTGTGAAATATAAATTATTTTTTAATACCTGATTTAGAGAATCAACAGGGAAAATTTAAAGTTTTCAGAAAATTGCTACCAGGGTAAAATGCATATGAAGAAGTGAAATTATTTTAAGACTACTCCAATCTGTCTTTTTTACATCTTAACTGCTAATTACGTAAGAGATAACCCTTTTCTATCCTGTCACTACTACTAAGTCACTTCAGTCATGTCCGACTCTGTGTGATCCCATAGATGGCAGCCCACCAGGTTCCCCGATCCCTGGGATTCTGCAGACAAGAACACTGGAGTGGGTTGCCATTTCCTTCTCCAGTGCATGACAGTGAAAAATGAAAGTGAAGTCGCTCAGTGGTCTCCGACTCTTCACGACCCCATGGACTGCAGCCTACCAGGCTCCTCCATCCATGGGATTTTCCAGGCAAGAGTACTGGAGTGGGTGGGGTGCCATCGCCTTCTCCGATCCTGTCACTAGTAATAATTAGTAATAACAGCTGCTATTGTTACAGAAAGCACCAAGGAACGATCTTTAAAGTTCAGCTTAAGCCAACTTCCTGGTCAAAGATTTCTCACAGTAAGTCAATAAAGAGCAATTTCTTCCTGCTCTAATCCCAAAGCATTCAAGAGAACAACTTATTCAATAATGTCTTGTATCGGTGTAACTTAACTCTTATACTTTTATTTTTCAACTGTAAGTCAACCTTCTTAATAAGTTGAAGAAATCATTTTAAAAAATATATTTTTTAAAAATTGCCATGCCTAGTATCTGCTCCAAACTTACTAACTATACTAAACAAATAACAAATTTTAGATATAATAAGGAACTAAAGCAAAGTTAAATGACTGTTTTTGGGTTTTATGATACTGTAAAGCACTTGGAAAGTCACAGACCACTTAAAAATATTTGAATAAAACTTACCGTCATCTCTCCACCAAAACATTCAGAGGCAAGTTGAGCAGAATCAAAAGGTTTTACCTCAGCATCATTAAAAAGATACCTAAAGCAGAGCATATATGTATTGATCAAGTATATATGTACTATATATAAATATATGTATATATGACTAGTTCAAAATTGGGAAAGGAGTACGACAAGGCTGTATATTGTCACCTGTTTATTTAATTTATAAGCATAGTACATCATGTAAAATGTCAGGCTGGATGAATCACAAGCTGGAATCAAGAGTGCTGGGAGAAATATCAACAACCTCAGATATGCTGATGACACCACAATTATGGCAGAAAGTGAAGAGGAACTGAAGAGCCTCTTGATGACAGTAGATGAGAGTGAAAAAGCTGGCTTAAAACTCAACATTCAAACACCTAAGATTATGGCATCTGGTCCCATCACTTCATGGCAAACAGAAGGGTAAAAAGTGGAAAAAGACAGATTTTATTTTCTAAGGCTCCAAAATCATTGCAGAGGGTGACTGCAGTCATGAATTCAGAAGACATCTGCTTCTTAGCAGGAAAGCTATGACAAACCTAGACAGGGTATTAAGAAGAAAAGACATCACTTTGCCAACAAAGGTTTGTATACTCAAAGCTATCGTTTCTCTAGTAGTCTCCAGATGTGACAGCTGGACCATAAAGAAGGCTGAGCACCAAAGAATTGATGCTTTTAACTGTAGTGTTGGAGAAGACTCTGAGTCCCTTGGACTGCAAGGAGATAAAACCAATCAATTCTCAAGGAAATCAACCCTGAATATTCATTGGAAGGACTGATGGTGAAGCACCAATACTTCCGTCCCCTAATGAGAAGAGTCAACTCACTGCAAAAGACCCTGATACTTGGAAAAATTGAAGGCAAAAGGAGAAGAGGGGGACAGAGATTGAGATGGTTAAATAGCATCACCGACTCAAAGGACATGCTAATGCATTTGAGCAAACTCTGGAAGCAGTGACGAACAGGGAAGCCTGGCATGCTACAGTTCATGGGACATGACTTAGCGACTAAACAACAATATGTACTTTATCTGTGTTGTGCCTATTTTTTAAACATTTAGATTACATTCTATATATTACAAATATTGGTCAAACATTAATATGCAATCAATTCTAACTAAGCTCTTCTTTTGACAATTCTAATCCACTAGAAATTGGGAATATAGTTTCACAACATAGTGATAACCACCTTAAAATGTGATAGATCTATTTATAATCTAGGAGTAGCAAAAGAGTTCATACAACCAAGGAATAAAAAGTTTGCATAAATATAACATGTAAAGCTATTCGAAAGAAAATATTAAGAGCCTGGAAAACTTACAAAGGTAAAGGTACCACTTCAAAATTTATTTTCAAATGGACCAAAAAAAGTAAAAGATACTATAGACATGATGGCTTAAAGAGAAATAGCTGAACAAAAGTATTCTGCTAAAAAAAGTGAAGTTGCTCAGTCGTGTGCGACTATTTGCAATCTCATGGACTGTAGCTTACAAGGCTCCTCCGTCCATGCAATTTTCCAGACACGAGTTCTGCTAAGCACAGATCAATTTACCAATGTACACTCTGTTCAAAGTAATATGCCCAATACTTAGAACAATGCCTAGAACAGCAAGTCTCTACATATGAGAATTTACCCAACAATATTCGAAGGCCAAAAACCAAGGACTGACTGAATGACTTACAGCTATTAACTTGATAAAATATGATAAAAAAGAATGTGTGTTAGAGGGGAAAAGTGAAGAAAATGGAGTATGTAGGTAATTTCTAACTGGAATATATAAGGACTTTGTGGCCATCCACAGGTAAGATTCAGAAGGTGCAATATTGTCTATGACTCTTTAGCTGTGTACAAAATTCTTGAGGGTATTCATGTTCTTGACTAAGCATTTGTCAAGTTCTCAAAAAAGTGCAGAAATCTATAAAGCTTAAGAACAATGGATTCATTTTATCTTTTGAAAGCTGCTTTCATGTAAACATTTTATGTGCCCCCTTTCCAGACACAGGTAAAGTTTAGAAAACAAAAATCTGAAAACATATCTCAGAAAAAAAACTATCATGAGCTCATACTTTACAAATTGAAAAAAGACTTTTCTTTTAAATCCCAAGAAGAAAATATTTAAAACTCACCATTTATTGTTTTTATAAGCATGTGGGTTGACTATATCTCTAATAAAGCTGTAATAGTGTCCACCGTCTGCTGTTCCTGTATGAACAGTCACTCCTATCAAGTCATACTCATAGCTCTCCGTGTCTTTTGAATGATCACTGACTTCCTTAAAACCTGAAATGATTTACATAAAATGGCAGTAATTTTGAAAATAGCACAGTGACATCTTAGAATCACTTGACAGACTATACTTCATGCACAGAAATAGGCACAGATACTTCATATATTCAAACAAGCACAAAACAACTCTATTTGTTGTCCCTCACTATTTATAGCCTACAATATTAAGGAACTTTTATACCCATTACTGAAAAAACAACTACCTTGTTAGTGTATAACTAGGGACAATCTCAACATAACAAGTAAATGTAAATTTCTTTTTTTTTGTTTAATCTAGCTATTCCTTTTGAAATAGATAAACTTGAATGAAACAATGTATATTATCTTTATTAGGAACAGGCAAACACAATATCTGAAAGGTATTAACATATTTATGCCTGTTTGTCTATGTTAAGGAAAATGAAGCACTGAACTGGTAGCATGCTTCCAACTGTTTTATCAATTAATAAAAAACACTATGTATTAGAAGCTTTATATACAAAGAAACAAAATTAAACATACTTCCAACCATAGAGATTTCAATTTGAAAGGTTATTATAATAGATACTAAGGAAAAAACTCCAGATGATGTATCATTTACAATCTATATTTCCACCATCACACAGAAGGAAAAGGTGTAATTAAAAGCAAGTATGAAAGAGCAGATTTGGTTCACCTGAGTGCACAGTATAACATGAAAAGTGAATCAACAATTAGCTGAAGAGGAGGAAATGGCTGACAATGTCAGAGCAGTGGCTGAATAGTTTGGGTATACTAGGATTTGATTCTGTGGCCTAGTAAACTCCTTTATCTTGACATTTTTGTTATTTTCACACACAGTGGCATCATGAAAAATACAGTGAAGCAGTTACTATGCAGTCTTGCTATAACTTTACAAATGGTTTGAAAGCATTCTGAAAAGTGGGACGTACATATACAATGTCAACTTCTTAACTCTGTCTATATTTTCAAATTTACCTCTCTTTTTGATCACTTCCTGAAATTCCTAAACGTACTCAACTTTATTATAAAGTTCCCTCCCTTAACCCTGTATCCCTTCATAGTTACAAGCACCATCCTCTCTTTTCAAACAAAGATGTTATTCTCTTGAAAGAGTAGTGCTCACTCATTGCTTGTATCTCTCATTTCCCGTTTAGTGAAGAATAAACCATTCACTGGATGCTCATTAAGTGCCCAGCAATACAGTATAAAGATTAAAATATGGTTCTTTTTCCTAAATCTTGTAATATGGTGGCTCTTCAAATCTCAAAAATTTCAATCTGCATAACTTTCTATACAAACAAAACACCATGAGGCCTCTTATGTAAACTGGAACTTCTCCCTGCCAAAGAATGGAAATGGTAAGGGCTAAACCAGTTCTGCTTTCTTCTCTCATCTGTTCTCATTCTGCTTAAATGTCACCTTCTCTTGAAAGCAACCTTGTGATTCCTCTCAACCAGTCTGACAACACTTCATGTTAATAATCCTGTTTAAAATATGCTATGCCCAACAGACTTAAGTTCTTCAAGACCAGGAACCATGATTATTTCATTCACTATTGTGTCCTCAATGCCTAGAACAGCGCCTGCAACACAGTCCTGCTGCTAAGTCGCTTCAGTTGTGTCCAACTCTGTGTGACCCCAGAGACGGCACCCCACCAGGCTCCCCCCGTGCCTGGGATTCTCCAGGCAAGAACACTGGAGTGGGTTGCCATTTCCTTCTCCAATGCATGAAAGTGAAAAGTGAAAGTGAAGTCGCTCAGTCGTGTCCGACTCTTGTCCTAGGAGATACAAAATGTTTATCGGCCAACTGTCTGAATATACCATAATGTCTTTAGAAACATTTTTCTAAGATTCAATTTAATTTCCTTAAATGTATATTTAATTATAATGTTGTAATTAGGACTATCTTGTCATAGCAACTTACAGTAAACATAGGCAAGAGAAAGAAATTTTGCATTACCTTCTTTCCTGTCACACTTTCCCATAAGGAAATCTTCTGTGTAGGGTGTCATATCCAAACGTAATGGGAAGGAAAAGTGTGTATTCACTTTTTCTTTCATCATTGTGACCATATTAAATGTATACCTCATAGTATTGAAACTCAGAATCCGAGGCAATTTCTTAAAACATGCTCTGAAAGACAAAAACAAAAGTTGTTAAATTTTATCTTTCAAAAGTATTCTAGCTATTATCAATAACATTTATACTACACTTATTTCCATATTCAATTCACAACAATAATAAATAGTATTCTGAATCACGCTCTTATTAAATCTATCAATCTATCTCTTTCTTACATGACTTTCTATTCTGAAAGAACTTCCTCACGTCTCGATGGGAAAAACAAATGAAAAACTAGAGTAGACTATAGAATATGCCATGATGAGGATGCAAAAGCAAAGCACAGTCTCCCAAATTAGATAAGATTATTTGGGAACCATTAGCATAAGAAACACAAGCTGTTATCAAGACTGCTGGAGAAATATCAATAACCTCAGATATGCAGATAACACCACCCTTATGGCAGAAAGTGAAGAGGAACTCAAAAGCCTCTTGATGAAAGTGAAAGAAGAAAGTGAAAAAGTTGGCTTAAAGCTCAATATTCAGAAAACTAAGATCATGGCATCTGGTCCATCACTTCATGGGAAATAGATGGGGAAACAGTGGAAACAGTGTAAACTTTATTTTTGGGGGCTCCAAAATCACTGCAGATGGTGACTGCAGCCATGAAATTAAAAGACACTTACTCCTTGGAAGGAAAGTTATGATCAACCTAAATAATATATTGAAAAGCAGAGACATTACTTGCCCACTAAGGTCCGTCTAGTCAAGGTTATGGTTTTTCCAGTGGTCATGTATGGATGTGAGAGTTGGACTGTGAAGAAGGCTGAGCGAAGAAGAATTGATGCTTTTGAACTGTGGTGTTGGAGAAGACTCTTGAGAGTCCCTTGGACTGCAAGGAGATCCAACCAGTCTATTCTGAAGGAGATCGGCCCTGGGATTTCTTTGGAAGGAATGATGCTAAAGCTGAAANGAAGACTCTTGAGAGTCCCTTGGACTGCAAGGAGATTCAGCCAGTCCATTCTGAAGGAGATCAGCCCTGGGATTTCTTTGGAAGGAATGATGCTGAAGCTGAAGCTCCAGTGCTTTGGTCACCTCATGCGAAGAATTGACTCACTGGAAAAGACTCTGATGCTGGGAGGGATTGGGGGCAGGAGAAGGGGACGACAGAGGATGACATGGCTGGATGGCATCATGGACTCGATGGACGTGAGTCTGAGTGAACTCTGGGAGTTGGTGATTGACAGGGAGGCCTGGCGTGCTGGGATTCATGGGGTCGCAAAGAGCTGGACACGACTGAGCGACTGAAATGAACTGAACTGAGCATGTCAGTCGGAGAAGGCAACGGCACCCCACTCCAGTACTCTTGCCTGGAAAATCCCATGGACAGAGGAGTCTGGTAGGCTGTAGGCCACGGGGTCGCTAGGAGTCGGACACGACTGAGCGACTTCACTTTCACTTTTCACTTTCATGCATTGAAGAAGGAAATGGCAACCCACTCCAGTGTTCTTGCCTAGAGAATCCCAGGGATGGGGGAGCCTGGTGGGCTACTGTCTCTGGGATCGCACAGTTGGACACGGGTGAAGCAACTTAGCAGCAGCAGCTGATCAGTAGAGAGTGGTATTATGGTAGTAGATAAAATTTTTCAGCAAGGAATTAGTAACTGAGAAAACCAGAGCTTGAAGACAGAACTGAGTATGATCGGTTGAACACTTACTATGTTATTATGGATCTAGAAGTATGGTAAGAGTACAAGAGGACTGAATAATACTTTTCTTGGGAGATATTTGACAATATTAAAAAAAGAACAATAGAATTGTATTAGCCGAATTAAAGGAATGCTTCAGTAAGGAAATAGTTATCAAGAACAGATTTATTCAATAAGCTTATTCCAAACTTACTGAATAAATAAGAGATAATGGAGCCTCTCAATTATCTTTCACTGACTTAATTATATTACTCCACAGTAATAAATTTTTGCCTGACTCCAGTCTGTTCTAACTCCTTAACTTCTGGCCTTACCTCTCATCAGATGAGTTTGTCTTTTATGTGTAACTGCCTGCACAGCTATGCTTTGAGTGTATTCATTTGTAACTTTTCTCTTTTGCAACCAATTTGACTTTTGGAGACTGAAAAAAAAATACCATTCTTTTCAAGTGCATATTTATACGGGAAAATCTTCTATTAAGCAATTGGAAAAGAAAGCTTTTCATTCACTGTCTTCAAAAATGCTCAGATCTACTTCATGTAGAAAACTCCTCCTATGATTGATTTCATAGTTCTTTCTATAGTCTTTCTTTCTTACTGCCAAACTTCTAAAATGAAATGATCTACTCTTTGTGTCATGTTCTCTGATGACTCTGGTTCTATTGCTAAAACCTGACAGAAACATCACTGAACTATCTTTTGAAAAATTCAATGATTTTATTTGGCTGGTATTTTTTTCCTCATCTCTGCATACTCTGTCAATTGAATGAATACCTTCTTGAAATTCTCTTCCCCAGATTCTGGGTTACCATAATATCCTGATTCTTTTCCCTTCCTGACTTTTTCATTCTGTCACTTTTTCTTCTGTATTTTTAACCTGGCAAAGGTGTGAGTTCTTTGCAATGGTTATTTTCTCAGGCAAATGTTTCAATGGCTTCAATAAACTATGCAGATAATCCTCAAATCCAGATGTTAATCATTTGGTGTCACTGTATATTAACAATCTTATTTTCTATTGCCATAAATGTAAATCCTCTACTTAAGGCAAGCTGGTAAAATCCCAGACTTCTAGTACTTATAAGGTCACCACTATTTCTCTGCCTTTGTTCTTAGTAATGAACTGGATAATCTTTCAATCTGATTTCTATTCAGTGTTCAAGGGTAGGATTGAAACATCTTTACCAAACTACTCTCTGTCCTAAACCAGCCATCTCATAGCTGGCTCTAAAGAAAAAAATCTCACTTTTGAAGTTCAGAGGAAGTCTTCAGCTCATGAGTAGATTCTTTATCATGTTCCACTGAGTGCATGGGAAAGGACTAAGCAATCACACACACCTTGTTAAATATTTGATTAAAAAAAAAAACTAAAGTGCTTGAATGTTTACTGGAATAAGTTCAAGTAACTTCTAGTGCAAGTTCAGTCACTCAGTCGTGTCCAACTCTGCGAGCCCATGAATCCCAGCACGCCAGGCCTCCCTGTCCATCACCATCTCCCGGAGTTCACTCAGACTCACGTC
>SJYA01001593.1:0-11951 GCA_006410615.1 Neotragus moschatus
CAACAAAGGTCCGTCTAGTCAAGGCTATGGTTTTTCCAGTGGTCATGTATGGATATGAGAGTTGGACTAAAAAGTAAGCTGAGCACTAAAGAATTGATGCTTTTGAACTATGGTGTTGGAGAAGACTCTTGAGAGTCCCTTGTACTACAAGGAGATCCAACCAGTCCATTCTAAAGTAGATCAGTCCTGGGTGTTCTTTGGAAGGACTGATGATGAAGCTGAAACTCTAATTCTTTGGCCACCTGATGTGAAAAACTGACTCACTGGAAAAGATCCTGATGCTGGGAAAGATTTAAGGCAGGAGGAGAAGGGGATGACAGAGGATGAGATGGCTGGATGGCATCACTGACTCTATGGACCTGAGTTTGAGTGAGCTCCAGGAGTTGGTGATGGACAGGGAAGTATGGTGTGCTGCAGTCCATGGGGTCGCAGAGTCGGATGCGACTGAACTGATTGACTGTCCATACTGTCTTTGTCCTTTTTATACTGAACATGTAAACATATCCATGTTCCTTTTTAATTTACACAAGTCTGTATATTTTCTAAGGCTTCCCTGATAGCTCAAATGTTAAAGAGTCCACCTGCAATGCAGGAGACCCTGGTTCTATTCCTGGGTCAGGAAGATCTGCTGGAGAAGAGATAGGCTACCCACTCCAGCATTCTTGGGCTTCCCTTGTGGCTCAGCTGGTAAAGAATCCGCCTGCAATGCAGGAGACCTGGGTTTGATCCCTGGGTTGAGAAGATCCTCTGGAGAAGGGAAAGGCTACCCACTCCAGTTTAATGATGGCATGGAGTTCCCTGTATGAATGTACCTTAATTTGTTTAAGTGTTTTCCTATGGATCAACATTTTGGATGTTTCTGATTTGTGACTATCGACATCACTGCAGTGGCAATCCTGGCACACGTGGCCTGTTCTCAGAGGTCTCCAGGGACTCCAGAGCCTGCCTCTGTGGTTCTCTCTGATGCTGTATAATCTTGACAGGATGGTGCCCTACCCTGGGAATCCCCTGAAATGTTGCCAAGGGTGCAGAGTGCAAAAATAAGGCCCCCCCCCCGCAAGAGAAAGGCAACTGTGCCAGTTGGCTCAGAGAGCCCTTGTGGGACAAAGAGGCAGGACCAATATCATGGCCCAGGGAAACCAAATTCCTTTCCTCCTGGTGTGTTCATGGCCCTACTGAGAGCTGTTTATTTTATTTTGTTGTCTTTTTTTATATCCACCTGCTGCTTTCAGAGATTTAGCTCCCCCAGTTCCAATGAAGGAGAATTAGGGAAAGACATCCTCAGAGGCGGAGGACCACTGACAGGCTTTCTAAAAGTGGCTTTTCTAGCCTTCACTGGAACACATTCCCTCTAAGCGCAGCATGAACAATCACAGTATCTCCAGTTTCCATGGTGACTTGCAAGGCTAACTCCCATGGGGAGCCCAAAACATGCCACATCTTTCCCTCCAACCCTCTCAGGTACCGGGACAGAGCCCAGCTGAGGTACCAACAGAGGCTGGTGGTTGGTACAGCTGAAGTCAGAGATCAGAAGGCACACGGAGTGAGAAAAAGAATACAAGTCAGAGTCTGGGCTTTTTTGTTTTCTTACAAACAAACTTCACTTCTGTATTTGGCACCATTCTCTTGCTCTTACTATTTCCTCCCCCATCATTTCAGACGTTTCTCCCTCCCTTTTCCTGGCACTGGTAGTAAGTTCCTGGGCTTATACAGCATTAAGTGGGAGAATTCTCAGCCATTCTCAGTCTTTGTTGTATGTCCACTGACATCTGCTGAGCTGAGTGTCACCCCTGCTGACCCCTCACAGATGTCTGCTGAGACCTGTGTGCACCCCATCTGCTGGGCAGAACACAGTCCACGCTGGTCACTCTGCATCTGTTCCATCTTAGTTTCCCGGATTTTCTACATTTTCTGCTTAAACGTGCTACTTTTGAAATTAGAGGGAAAAGTTATTAAAATATTGTCATTTAAATGTATCTTCAGTATTGCTGCATGTTGCTTTTCTGTCTTAAAAAGTGTGGTCCTGGGTAGGAAACAGGCAGGATTTAGAATAAGTTCTAGATGAAAGTCATCACTTGAAAGTGAAACTGGACAATTAAACCCGTGACAGATGCAAAACAAACCCACCCGTCTATCAAGATGTGTTGCTGGGGATTCCTAGGCAAGGCTCTGGTTCCATAGAGGAGCCCTGGAATCATGTGCAGGAAGGTGTGACCAGAATGTGACTGAAAGCAAACAGAACTGCCCTGCCTGTGGCTTTCTGGTCCACCCAGCTAAGGCAGGGCTGTGCTATAATGGCAATGAACCTAATGCAGGCTGGATCAGAGAAATGTACGGCCTTCCAAGGAAAGCCATGACTACAAATATGCAGATATGCAAATGTACTCCCTGCTCCCACTCCCTCCAAATGGATTCCTGATTTGTAGACAGTGATTACTGTGGCCAAAAACATTTTTGTTCTGTGTGCCTGATATTGTCCAGAGAAGGGAATGATCTAGCCAGCCCGCACAAATGTCCTGGTTTTGTTGACTGGCCCTAGTGTGGAAATGGGTCTTTTAGACTAATGGAGTTTGATGGTGACACTGTCCATTAAGATAAACCCATCTGTTACAAACCTTTCTAGAAAGCAATATTGCAAGTTGTATCAGAAGCCTTTAAGAACTCTGTACACTTTGATCCAGCAACTCCTCTTCTACTAATTGTCAGTAATTCAGACACAGATTTATGCGCAATGGTGTGCATTATAGTATTATCCAAAGTGGTAAAAAATGGAAACAACCTCAGTGTTTGACAATAAGGGAGGATTAAATACTACTGGTGTACATACATTGGATGAGCATGAAACCATTAAAAATGATTTTCAAATAATTGTATTGGCAATGAAAAATGATCATAGTGTAATGAGTTTAAGAATTAGGATTCAGAGTTGTATATAACATATTATTTTAATTTTATAAAATGATTACATGCATATTCCTAAGTAAAATATTAAAAAGAAATATATCAACTCTTTAGATATTCATAGCTGGTGATTATTATTCTCTTCTTCATATCCCTCACCAGAGAGACAGCTTTTTGTTGTTATTTTTTGGTAAAAAAATAATTGAATCTACTTGTTATTTTACCAAGCACAGTAGTTTATCTTATGAGGGTAATTTGGAATTCAGAGATATAACAGGAAACAAATATACCCAGGTAGTTATAGAGTTTAGAGAAGTTACTTCATTTTGCTATACCTGAGTTTCTTTATTTATATAATGGGGATGATAATATTTACCTCCCATGGCTATTTTGATTATTTAATAAGGTGAATATAAACCGATGAGCACATAGTAAGTGAATTCTTTCCCCTAATCTCCCCAACCCCCTCTTCTGTTTTAATTGGACCAATAGGAAGTAGTAAAAGAATGTATTTGGATCTATATACTGTTTTATTATTCATTATAAATTAATCAAATGACTTGATAGTTGTGGTTTTTAAAAGCAAACGTTTTAAAAAGGAAGAAAATCTGTGCTTGAGGAAGATGGCAGGTAACAAGGGGAGGTTTCAGAAAGAATATATAGGTTCTTAACTTGTATTTTCATCTGTCTCCCTAACAAGAAGAAATGACATCAAATCAGACTGGAGGAAACTGAAGCCCAAGATGGGAGCGCAGATAGCAGGAAACCACTCTAACCAAATATAAAAATTGGACTCCACCTCCTCTTTGGCTGCAACATGAAGAGAAAAGTTACATTCCATGGGAGGCCACCGTTCAAATATTGCATAAGTGCCTTTGAACTGGTTGAATTTCTCTTGAACCCCTTAAAACCACATTGAGAGCATGGAGGGTCAGGGGGTGGAGATGGGAGAGGATTTGGGAGGAAGAGGTCTTTGGAGAGAATGGTTTGTGTGCTTCCCTTCATCGAGCAAGAGAGAGAGGAAGGCTTCAAGGAAGAGCAGTTAGAGAGCAGAAGCTGAGGATGGGACACAGGAAATGGGGGTCTCATTCCTGACTGAGAAATCTAAAGAACGAGAAGGCTTGGAACAGTTGCCAGCCACAGGAAGTGAAAAGCCGGTTTACAAAAGTACCAGGGAATAGCTTCCCTGCTCTCAAGACTTCTCAGCACCACCCCACCCCAGCGGAGTCAGAATTCCAGGTTTGCACACTCAGGTAGAAGGAAAACGTCAAAAAAGTGATGCCTGGGACTTCTGGCAGTACAGTGGATAGGAGTCTGCCAATGCAGGGGACACAGGTTCTATCCCTGGTCTGGGAAGATTCTCGGAGCGACTAAGCCTGTGCACCACAGCTACTGAGTCCTCGCTCTAGAGCCCCGGAGACACAATTACTGAAGCCTGCATTCCTAGAGCCTGTGCTCCACAACAAGAAAAGCCACCACAATGAGAAGCCTGTGCATCGCAATGGAGAGTAGGCCCATCTTGCTGCAACTAGAGTAAGCCCACAAAGCAATGATGACTCAGCACAGCCCCCAATTTTTTTTTTAATCATTGAAAAAAAAAGATGCCTAACACACAGTGTGACCAGCTGTAACCTTTCTGCCTGCAGCAGGCCCAGGCTTATGAGGAAGATTCAATTGGAAACAAAGCTCACAGTTCTGCTCCTTACATAGGATTATATTTCTGCATCAAAATGGAGACTGTACTTTGTGACTTAGAGTGATTATTGAGCTTTCATTATCATGAACAATCAGAAAAGTCATGCAACTGATGAATTTTCAACCACAAAGAGCAGAAGGATATCCCCTACTGGATTAATTTTAAGGGACAGATGGAGACAACATAAAGTTGCTTTCCCCTTATACCCTGGAAGTTCACTTTTAGGCCATATATGCTACCCAGCTTGCTTAAGTGAGTTTAAGTCAACTGTCCAGACAAATGAGCTCCCAGATGGCCACAATAGTCACCTGTAAAATCTTTGCGATGTCCTAGAAAATTGAGAGCATAGCCAAAAGAATGAAAATGTCCTGATTTTTAAATGGGGTGATAGATGAAATTTACAACCTGGTTGATGAGTGCCACCAGCACCAACAAAAATCTTGATGGGATTATTAAACAGGTGGTTTCCAGAGTACTTTCAAATGAAAGTGTTTGCCAGGAACTAGTGCAGAGTCACTAAGAACAAGTCTAACCTCATTTCTTTTTTCATATGAATTATTAGATTAGTGGGTGGGGAGGGTGTAATAAGCTCAGTATCTTACTTCTGTGAGGACTTTTAGTGAATCCCTCCTGATTCTCTTGTGCAAAAGTGGAGACCTGTCAGCGGGGACTGAGAGGTAGATTTATAGTCAGTTGAACAATTGTTCTCCAAGTGTGTTGATGAATGAATTCATGTCACCCTGGATTGGGGGGGAGAGGGGTCTCTGGCGGCATTCCAATGGGCTTTGTTCTGGCTCTGTCCAGGTTAATATTTTTTATTAATAACTTGGAAGATGACATAGAAGCCAATTTTATCAAAAGCGTGGAAGACACTAAGGCAAAAGAGATAGTGAACACACATGAAAGACTATAAATTTTTAAAATTTGCAGTCATATCCGCTGACACATTTTGGAAATGAAGGTTGAAATAGCAGCAACCAGGGCAAACCCTGCTGAGGGCTGATTTAAGCTCAGTTTTTTCACCTTCTTGGACAAATTCTAACTTGCACGGCCTGCTCATGCTGGGGGCTCTGTTGGTTACCTACTTCTCTATGCTGCTGTGCCCAGGGTCAGCCTCTACCTTATTCTCCTCATTAACTTAATGACACCCCAGTTCCTCCCCGCAAATGAGTCCTGACATTGCCAAGCAAACCCTACTGCTGCACTTGAGCTCCATCAGGACCTTCCCAGCTCAGGCCCCTGCCCTGGCTCAGCCACGTTTTTAGCTCTCTGGGCACCCTGCCAGCTTGTGGCCCTTTATAAGTCCCCCAGAGCCCTGTGAACAGGGCAAGAAATTCCTTTCCCTCCTTCTACCAAGTGTCTACTTGTTCCAACATCCTAATCGCATATATCCCTGCTCATAAATATATGTGTCCTTCCCACTGGAATGAAATCTCCCGGGGAAGAATGTCAATTCTGCATTGTTTATAAGTTCAGTTACACCAGTACAGAATAGGGGAGACTTGTCTTGACAAGAATCTCCATTGGGCCTTTTGGGCCAATTTGCCTGAGACCAATTTGCCTAAAGTCAATTTGCTTCAAGTTCCAGATACTGAAAATGTGTATCTTAAGAGCACATTTGTGGCTCTTAAGAATAAAGCCACTCTGTCTCTATAAAGCATTTTAAGTGTTGGATGATTCCTGCTATTGTACTATGTTTAAATATATTAAGAATTTGCAAGCAAACCTTAAGGAATTTCTACTTTTTAAAAAAATTTGTGTTTATTTTTGGCTGCTCTGAGTCTTCATTGCCACGAGAGATTTCTCTAGTTGCGGTGAGCTGGGGCGACTCCCTTGTTGCCCTGCAGAGGCTTCTCATTGCAGTGGCTTCACTTGTGGAGCATGGGCTCTAGGTGTGCGGGCTTCAGGAGTTGCAGGTTGAGTTGCTCTGCAGCGTGTGACATCTTCCTGTACCAGGGATCATGTTCCCTGCATTGGCAGGCAGATTCTTAACCACTGGACCACCAGGAAGTCTGGAACTTCTACTAGTTTTATTTCACATTTCTATAAGTTATCTTTAAACTTATCATACATCACTTGGCAGATTCTGTTAGTGTTCTACATGTTCTACATGTAGGTATAGACCCTAGAGGAAGCCAGCATCTTTTCACATGAAAAGACTTGTACAACACATATAAACAAAAAAGTTCATTCCTGTTTTATTTGTAATAACCAAACATTGGAAATAACACAAGAATCCATTCACACACAAAAAAAACAAACCCAGTTACAAAGATACTATGAATTACTATTCGGCAAAGAAAAAAAAAAAAGAATTAACCACTGATCACGCAACAACATGGATTAATCTCAAAAACATATTGAACAAAAGAAGCCAGGAATGCATGGGTATGATTCCATTCATATGCGGTTTAAGAAGAGGCAAAGTTAAAATATGGTGGAAGAATTGGTATGGTTATTATCAGAGAGTAGGAATTGACTGGGAAGGAGCATGCCACTGCCCATCTGGGAAGTGGCAACATATGCAAAAGGTCACANGAAGCCAGGAATGCATGGGTATGATTCCATTCATATGCGGTTTAAGAAGAGGCAAAGTTAAAATATGGTGGAAGAATTGGTATGGTTATTATCAGAGAGTAGGAATTGACTGGGAAGGAGCATGCCACTGCCCATCTGGGAAGTGGCAACATATGCAAAAGGTCACACACACATACAAAGTCATCAAGGTCTATTCTTAATCCTTGTGCATTTTACTATGTATAAAATAACACCTCACTAAATTATTGCTTCGCTTCAGTTCATTTCAGTTCAGTCGTTCAGTCATGTCTGACTCTTTGCTATCCCATGAATTGCAGCACGCCAGGCCTCCCTGTCCATCACCAGCTCCCGGAGTTCCCGGATGAACTCACTCCCATCGAGTTGGTGATGCCATCCAGCCACCTCATCCTCTGGCGTCCCTTTCTCCTCCTGCCCCCAATCCCTCTCAGCATCTGAGTCTTTTCCAATGAGTCAACTATTCGCATGAGGTGGCCAAAGTCCTGGAGTTTCAGCTTTAGCATCATTCCTTCCAAAGAACACCCAGGACTGATCTCCTTTAGAATGGACTGGTTGGATCTCCTTGCAGTCCAAGGGACTCTCAAGAGTCTTCTCCAACACTACAGNCCTCCAGCCAGCTGATTTTCTCATTGCAAGGCTTGTAATGGCGTGATTTATGACTGTGCTCATCCACGCTGGCCCCCGGGTATACACGGTTTCCCTTCCAGGCTGGGAAGTGAATAATGAATTAATCACCCTGCTTCGAATTCAATACGAAGCTGAGTGTTTGCAGATCTTTATTGTACTGTGCAAGCCAAGTCGAACCGCTCCATTTACACTTCTAATTCATTTGAGTTTGTACAATTCTGCCTGCTCCTGTGGAGTTGCAGCCTCGTGGCTTCTTAGTCTCCGAGAAAGACTCGCGTGCCCCTCCCAGCCGTCCTCTTCCCTAAAAGTGGATGCCAAAAACTCCTGGGAGCTCAGAGAGGCCAAGCCACTTCCTCAGAGACTGCCCTCTGGAATGCCTCACGTCCCCAAAGATGCTGTAAACAGCATCTCTAAGCATCAACAGAGATAGCTAATGCCAGTCAGCGTGTGTGGCACAGAGACGGCACACAGGAAACATTTGTTGAACGAAGGACCTGGCCCTGCAGACACATGTTTATAAAAACTAATGGCTTGCAGTCACAGCTGCACTGGTTTCTCTTTTCCCTTGATCAGGAAAGGAGAGGGGAAAATATCTTATGTACAGATGAATTACAAAGATAAGAATTACATCTGGGATTTCCCTAATGCCTAAGTGATCTACAGGAAGGGAAATCTCCTCCAGGCAGCTCTAGCCTCCCATCCCCTGTGGGAGACTGTAAATACTCAAATCCAGTCCTCTCTAGCCCTTGATGGGTTCATTAGTAGATTGGCCACAACTGAGGAAAGAATTTCTGAGCTAGAAGATATATCAATGGCATGTTCTAAAATGGAAGAGCAAAGAGAAAAAAGACGAGGGAAAAAAACAGGACAGAATATCCAGGGACTATGGGATAACTCCAAAAGTCATGACATATATGTAGTGGGGATACTAGAGAGAGAAGAAAGAGAGAAAGGAACCAAAGAAATGTTGGAAACTAACAACAGAGAATCTCTCCAAATTAATGTCTGTAAACCACAGATCCAAGAAGCTCAGAGAACAATAAGCAAGATAAATGCTGGAGAATAAAAAATTCAATCTAGGTACATCACGTTCAAACTAAATAAAAATATAGAAAGAGATGGAAATCAGGGACAAAGAGATCCAGAAACGGATGGAGGAACTCCCTAAGATAATGGTAAAGGAAACAAAGATCACATCTGTATCACAAGGCCAAACTGCAGCAGGTCAGAAGGTTCCAGGGACAGGCACTTTCAGAAAGTGAAACGGAATGTGCACCTGAGGCATCTGGAGCTCTCCTGAGCAGATTTAGAGAACTGCCAGAGGACTTGGGGTTGAATTAGCAATAATGATGCACAAAGAACTAAGCAAATGGAAAAAGTAAAGACAATTGATTCCAGGGAAAATAAAACCTTATGCAGGAAGGGAAAAGTAATGTTAATCATTGGACATTCATAGTTCAACCATGAATAGTACTTGCATCATCATCATGATATAAACATTGAATATGAGGTAACCAAGTTTATGATACAAGTGAATTGAGAGCACAGGAGATGGGAAATATCCAGGCTTGTGAAAAATTTAGAACAGCAGACACATGTTATTTAGCAATTCACAGATAAGTTGAATCAGTTAAAGAGCTGAAGGTGCTTGCCTCTGGGAAGCCAGAAATTAAGGAAGGAGTGATGAGTTTATCATTTTTGTAATAAATCATGCAAAAGTCTTAAAACTAAGTGCACAATACCTAGCTCCTTGGAGAAATGGCTCATTCCAAGATTAGGACAGGGTGGACACAAGATGAGCCTAGAATATCTCGTTATTCCAGAAAGTGAGGCAGTACTTGAAGGATGCTGGGACACATCACAAGGATACAGAAGACACCTTGAAGGGGTTTCCACTGGCCACATCTTAGACAGTCTGCCCAAAATATGTAAGTGCAACAATATGTTATAAACCATGGGGAAAAAATAAGAGTTTGTGAGCCTATACAGAAAACTGATAAAGAACAAATAATAATTAAATATATAGGGATGGGAGAAGTCTCCTGAATACCAAGGAGGTCTCCTAAGGAATGTCAAGAGCCAGCTGGTGAATGTGGAGGGATTCTAGGGTTAGAAAAATCTTCATTTTGTAATCATCATTTTAAAGATTGAATCAGGAAAGAATCATCAGTGGATGCTGATTCTAGCGGAAGTTTTGACGTTAAAGTATCTATCTACAGGNGGGAGAAGTCTCCTGAATACCAAGGAGGTCTCCTAAGGAATGTCAAGAGCCAGCTGGTGAATGTGGAGGGATTCTAGGGTTAGAAAAATCTTCATTTTGTAATCATCATTTTAAAGATTGAATCAGGAAAGAATCATCAGTGGATGCTGATTCTAGCGGAAGTTTTGACGTTAAAGTATCTATCTACAGGCTTCTTAGGAGAAGGCAATGGCACCCCACTCCAGTACTCTTGCCTGGAAAATCCCATGGACAGAAGAGGCTGGAAGGCTGCAGTCCATGGGGTTGCTGAGGGTCGGACATGACTGAGCAACTTCGCTTTCACTTTTCACTTTCATGCACTGGAGAAGGAAATGGCAACCCACTCCAGTGTTCTTGCCTGGAGAATCCCAGGGACAGGGTAGCCTGGTGGGCTGCCTTCTATGGGGTCGCACAGAGTCAGACACGACTGAAGTGACTTAGCACAGGCTTCTTAAAAGTTGCAAGTGTGAGGGGAAGAACTAATTCTGTAATGGGGTAAATAGGGCAACACCTTGGTAGAGTAATTACAATTAACAATAGTTAGGAGGGACAGGGGTTTCCCTGATGGCTCAGCAAGTAAAGAATCTGCCTTCAATACAGGAGGCACAGAAGATGTGATTTCGATCCCTGGGTTGGGAAGAATCCCCTGGAAGAGGAAAGGGCAATCCACTCCAGTATTCTTGGCTGAAAAAAGTCCCATGGACAGAGAAACCTGGTAGGCTACAGTCCATGAGGTCACAAAAGAGTTGAACATGATTGAGCAGCTAAGCACAGGAGAGACAGGCGACCACTGTATAATTCTAAATATGATACTCTGGAAGAAGACCACATCTTCAATACAGTATTCTGATCATGAACTCATAATCATAATTTAATCAAAATGAGCATTTGAATAAATGAGGGATATTCTAGCTAAAAAGATAGGCAGGACTATGTTCTTAACAAATGTCAATGTCCTAAGATCAAAGAAAGGCTCTGGAAATGTTCTAGATTAAAAGAGGCTAAAGAGATTTGACAACAAATAGCAGTACTTGACCCTAGAGTAGGTTCTGTGCTGGAGAAGAAAATGCAGTAAAGGAGATTATTAGACCAACTGACAAAATTAGATTATGGACAATAGATTAGATAGGTATGATAGCAATGCAAATTGTAAGTATATGAAGTTGATAAACTGTACTGTAGTTATGTAAGAGAATATATTTTAAATTATGTGTGTATGTATTTGTTTACGGTTGCACTGGGTCTTCACTGCTGCATGTGGGCTTTCTCTTGTTGTGAGCAGGGGCTACTGTTCATAGCAGTGAATGAGTTTCTCACTGTGGCAGCTTCTCTTGTTGCGGAGCACAGGATCTAGGTGCATGGACTTCAGTAGTTGCAGCACACGGGCTGAGCAATAGTCGCAGCCTGAGAGCTCTGGAGGGTGGGCTCAGTAGTTGTGGCACATTGGCTTTAGTTGCTCTGTGGCATGTGGGCTCTTCCCGGAGCAGGGGTCAAACCTATGTCCCCTTCATTGACAGGTGGATTCCTATCCACTGTATCGCCAGGGAAGTCCTAAGAGAATATGTTTGTTCTTCAGTTCAGTTCAGTTCAGTCACTCAGTTGTGTCCGACTCTTTGCGGCTCCATGAATTGCAGCACGCCAGGCCTCCCTGTCCATCACCAACTCCCAGAGTTCACTCAAACTCACATCCATTGAGTCGGTGATGCCATCCAGCCATCTCATCCTCTGTCGTCCCCTTTTCCTCCTGCTCCCAATCCCTCCCAGCATCAGAGTCTTTTCCAATGAGTCAACTATTCGCATGAGGTGGCCAAAGTCCTGGAGTTTCAGCTTTAGCATCATTCCTTCCAAAGAAATCTCAGGGCCGATCTCCTTCAGAATGGACTGGTTGGATCTCCTTGCAGTCCAAGGGACTCTCAAGAGTCTTCTCCAACA
>SJYA01001593.1:12211-22726 GCA_006410615.1 Neotragus moschatus
CACAGTTCAAAAGCATCAATTCTTCGGTGCTCAGCTTTCTTCACAGTCCAACTCTCACATCCATACATGACCACAGGAAAAACCATAGCCTTGACTAGACGGACCTTTGCTGACAAAGTAATGTCTCTGCTTTTTAATATGCTATCTAGGTTGGTCATAACTTTTCTTCCAAGGAGGAAGCGTCTTTTAATTTCATGGCTACAATCATCTGCAGTGATTTTGGAGCCCTGAAAAATAAAGTCAGCCACTGTTTCCACTGTTTCCCCATCTATTTCCCATGAAGTGATGGGACCAGATGCCATGATCTTAGTATTCTGAATGTTGAGCTTTAAGCCAACTTTTTCACTGTCCTCTTTCACTTTCACCAAGAGGCTCTTTAGTTCTTCACTTTCTGCTATCAGGGTAGTATCATCTGCATATCTGAGGTTAATTGATATTTCACCTGGTAATCTTGATTTCAGCTTGTGCATCATCCAGCCCAGTGTTTCTCATGATATACTCTGCATGTAAGTTAAATAAGCAGGGTGACATTATACAGCCTCGACGTACTCCTTTTCCTATTTAGAACCAGTCTGTTGTTCCATGTCCAGTTCTGAC
The DNA here is from genome assembly GCA_006410615.1 of Neotragus moschatus. NCBI lineage: Eukaryota > Metazoa > Chordata > Mammalia > Artiodactyla > Bovidae > Neotragus > Neotragus moschatus. The sequence continues at coordinate 12,809 of SJYA01001593.1, forward strand.
TGTTGCTTCCTGACCTGCATATAGATTTCTCAAGAGGCAGGTCAGGTGGTCTGGTATTCCCATCTCTTTCAGAATTTTCCACAGTTTATTGTGTAGGAAACACCAAAGTATTTAGGGTTAAAGAACTATGAGGTATATAGCTTACCATCAGATGGTACAGGAAAAAATTGGGGGGAGAGAGGGCATATGATAAAGCAAATGGGTTTAAAATATTAACAAGAAGTAAATCAGGGTATATGAATGCTTCTTTTTCTATTTTTATAAATTTGAAATCATTGCCAAATAAAATGTTACAAAGGAACTAAATACATCTTGATGTCCCCTGAGTTTTAATTTAAAAAAATAATACAATAAAAACTATCTGCCTCAAGAAAGAAAATATTACTAATGCAGTTGGAAAAAGTTGCATTGAGCAACCTGAGAATTGACATATTTCAGGTGAAAGACTAATGGGTCACAGGTTCCACACACAAATACAGATAAGATATAGATTAGATATGTATGTGGATATGATTGCATGCCCTCCTTCACAGTATCTTCTCTCTAGAGCCTGCAAATATGTGCTCACAATGCTTAAAGTTCAGTATGGATTGTATGATCTCAATGATTTAAAAAACATGAAAGTATGTTATAAAAATTACACTGTAAGGAAATGCACAGAACGGAATTTCATTTTCTGCTTCATAAACTTATGTGTTTTCCAGAATTTCTCTGATGAGCAAGCATACATTACATTTATTTTATCAAAATAGTTATAGCTTTAAAAATCAGCCTATATAATTTTGCATGTATCATATGATTACAATCAGTAAAACTATAGACAAAAAAATTAAAGGGAATATATCAGAAATGAGTACTTCTGGGTGGTAAAAATATGATTTTTTTTCTTCTTTCAATCCTTGTCTATTTTCCTAATTACTGCTATAATAACAAGACACCAATTTTCTTTTTTCATCAGTAAGAGAGTTACAGATTATTTTTTAAATGAGGTCCTCACACTTCACTCTATGCACTAAAATTAATTCCAGGGATTTTAAAGAATCAATTTTTCAAACTGTGCAAAACTTGGAGACTATGAAGTCAAACCTCTTGAATGGGGTCATTTTCTAAATGTTTGAATTGTAAGAGAAATCACAAAGAAAAGGATTTGCTATGTGAAAATTCTGTAATATCATAAAGTCAGAATAGTATCTCAAGTCCCAAGGATGTGATTTTATACTTTGATAAAAATGCTAACATAAGGCTCCATGATTGTTCAGCCCTTTTGACACAATCTCCCCCAAGTCCCCTCTGTTTGGTGGCCCAGACTGGTCCCTGTTCATTCATTTCCACTCCCACCTCTCTGGGAAGACAATCCTGAAGGGTTGTAGTGTGCCAGGCTTCTTTCTTGACCTTGACATAAAGCATTTCCAGTTCTCAGTAGTCTCCATCCATCTCTTTGCTTCCTGACCCTCCTAGAGATGAAAGCTAGACAGTGCCTTTATCCTTTCTTTATTCCACTTTCTGGCAGAAGGTGAGAGGCTTCTCTCCCCAGCTTGGCCAAGGACTCCTGCAGAAGGGCCAGTGCGGCGGTCCTCCTCTCTCCGGGACGGTGTCTTTGTCTGCGATTGCTGTTCCATCTCCGGCAGCGAGGCAGACCATCTGCTGATGCCTACCACCAGCTGCCGTCTCGTCTTAGCTTTCTCATCTCCCCTGAGAATTCCCTGCTTCGGGCATGTAGTATTCTCTCCTGCCCTCACTCAGTCTGGGTCCTTATCTTTAGTGAGCTTTCACAATCTCTCCCCTTCACTTAGCATCGCCCTGGCTTCCCCTAGGGAGCTGAAGTCTGTAGCCTTCCCCAGATAAGTCCCTTACCATGATATACACCATCACATGGAACCATAGGAAAGGGAGTGCATCCTGGGAAGTATTCGACACGCTCACAAGGGTCATATAGCTTTCTCCAGGAGGAAAACAGATCCTGCGGCTCTCAGTCTCACGGGACCTTAGTTTCAATTCCCCATATGGAGTCTCAGACCTGTGAATCATGCCCAAGGTTGAAATTTTACTTCAGTATAGTTTCTCGGAGAAAAAGAGCCTGTTCATTTAGATAAGACTGTTTTTCCACCTAAAAAGCTCTGCCCTACATGTCCACATTTTAAAATCAGATGCATCCTTCAGGGTCTGGAATAAATGCCATCTCCGTCAGAAAGTCATCTCTCATCTTCAGCCAAATGCTATCTTTCCTCCTTGTCAAATCTCCCAGTCCTGAATTCACATGTCTGCTGGGCAGAACAGATGCTGACCATTCCCTGCTATGATGCCCATGCCCTCCCTTTCTCAGCCTACTGCTGAACCCTCAGCACACACAAGGCCTGGCTTGGTCAAGTTACAGCATGAACTGAATTGACCTGAGTGAAGCTGCTGGCAAGCCCGGAGTCATCACAGAAATAATTCTCTGCAAATGGCTGCTGACTGGCTGCATAAAACTTCTACCCTGACCACAGAGCTCTGTTTTTCCAGGCCAGGCCCAGGACTTGCAAGCCCAGCATGATTCTTAGAACACTAATGAGTTACACAGCTCATTTTCCTTCTTCCCTGCATTGTCAGTCAGGCCCCTAGAAACAGTGCCTGAGATTCTTGGGCAAATGATGCATTGAGGGAGTACTCCCAGGAGAAACCTGTAGATGAATAAGAGAACCAGGAGAAGAAGCTTCATAAAGATGTCAGGGGAAATCTAACTACAGCTGATCCCTGGAGAGTCCTGGGTCATCAAGTGCTCAGAGGCATGGGAGCTGGGCTTCTAGACTGTTCCAGTCGTCAGTCATTGGCCAAGATGCTTCCTAAGGGGGTGAGACTTGTAACCTCCCATTTCTCCAGCTTTCTAGCAGCCAAGGGCACACCTCCAGGCAAGCATGCAGATATGAACTGTTAGCAGTCAACACCCACAGCAGCTAGAGATTGGTGCACCAGCCTGGTACAAGGGATCTGGGGGAGAAACCAACATCTGTTTCATCCCTGGCTATGGACTGCATATTTGTGTGCTCCTCTTCCCTAGCAAATTCATATCTTAAGCCACTAACCCCCAATAGTGTTTGGAGATAGACCCTTTAGGAAGTAACTGAGTTTGAATGAGGTGATAGGGGTGGGAGGCCCTCGTGGTAAAGAACCCCCCTGCCAATCCAGGAGACATAAGAGATGAGGGTTTGATCCCTCGTTGGGAAGATCCCCTGGAGAAGCAAACGGCAACCCACTCCAGTATTCTTGCCTAGGAAATCTCGTGGACAGAGGAGCTTGGCAGGTTATGGTTAGGGTCACAAAGAGTCAGACACCACCGAAACGACTAAGCACACACACCTCTGTTTTACATGATGGCACTGGTGCCCTTCAAAGGGAATGAAGGAAGAGATCTGAGCTCGCTCTTAACCATGTGAGGATACAGCAAGAACATAGCTCTCTATGAAGCAATAAGCAGGCCCTGCCCTCACCAGCGCCCGACCATGCTGGCCTCTGGATCTTGGGCTGCCAGCCTCCAGAACTGTGAGAGAGAAATGTTTGTTGTTAAAGCTATCCAGCCCCTGGTATCTTGCTGCAGCGGCCTAACTGACTAAGACATCCCCCATTGCTTGTTCTCTTCCTACACACATTTTCTTTTGAACGGTCTATCATTTTCACTCTTTTTAAACCTTCATACTTGGACATGGACACAATCACCTAATTCCAATCTTTATCAGCCCCAAACTACTTGCTTCCATGGATTGGACAAAGGATCATTATGCATTTTCATCATAGAATCTTAAAGACCAGCACTGTTGCTTCTTCATTTCAATAAATGAGGCAACTGAGGCACAGATAGATAAGATTTACTTTGTCTAACAAATTTTGTGGCAGAACCAAGCCTGTGGCTACATAACTTCCAAACAAGAGCTATTCCACCATACCCCTATTCCTCCTTACATCATTCCCTTATGACTGTTTTGCTAGAATTTTCTAATTAATCATTATTGGGTATGATCATTAAATTCAATGCTTGGAGAAAAGTTGCATGCCAGGAATAGTCTTCCTTCCTGTGGTTTATGTCTTAGAATGAGGACATGGAGTTAAGCCAGATATAGAACCTACTTAAAACCTTACAGAGTTTTAAACCAAACTTGAACCTTCTGGAGATCATTTATTTATTCTTGGCAACTTGCTGCTTCCTGATTCTTGGAAAGTTGCTGGCTCATTTAGAAGGAAAAACTCATGAGACTTCTTGTGCATTGAGTAGCTCTTACAAAACAGTCTTTTGAAGTGTAAAGTGTAAATGAATAAGAAACAGAAGACTGAAGTTCTAAAATACACATGGATGTAGTCATTAAGGGAAGAGGCACACCAGGCAAAATGCATAATTGTTTCTTGTGCCCTAAACACTGCAGAAAAGTATGATGCCCAGCAAATCCCAACATGGTAGAGTTTTTCATTTGTCTGAGACACTCTTAGAGACACTACATGGGTGACTTAGGTTGTCACAGGGCATTAGAGGGAGCATGGCCATAGCTAAACCCACTCTACTCTCTCTCCTAAGCATTTCTCTTGCAATTTGCTCTATGAATAAGGGTTTTTTTCTGCTTACTGATCCAAACTGGTTGGAATAACCCATCACAGACTCAGAACCTTTAGGCTAAAGGAGTGTGGTTATCCTGTGTCAAGGTCATCACAGGCCAATTAGGACAACTGCTTTTCTTTATTTAAAGCCCTAACACTCTAAAGGTTGGTTGCCATAGGAGAGGGGTCTTCTCAGAACACAGAAGATTTCCTTCAACACGAATTAGACATTTTCACTTCTTCTGTGGCCTTCAGTCACATAGAAGCCTAGCTGGTCTCTACCATCATCCATAATCCAACTCTTTCCTAGCCCAAGTTCAACTCAAGGCTCATTAAGACTTATTAACCAGTTCCTCTCTATTTTATATTAGAGGTACAGGCCCTCTTCCTTAATAGCTGGTCTATCCATCAAAGCAAAAGTCAAATATAAGCAATTGTCTAACGTCCAGAAACACCAATTTCATTATTCTAGCCAATCGGTTCCCTCTTCACCAAACACATCACTATTTCTCAGCATGAAGAATTAAATTCTCCCTCCACCACACTAGTAAGATGGAACATCCCCCCTCTCACACAACCATACCAAGTTTTCAAGACAATTTTCAATTCTGCCTACCAGTTTTTAAATATTCCAGGTCTCCCTACTGTTTTGAAAGATGGCAGATACAGCACAGTTGAGTAGATGGAGCACTGCCTTCTGAGCCAACTGACTTAGTATAACTCCAAACTCGGCTTGTTATTATCTTTGTGGCCTTGGGTAAGCTACTCGAATTTTTGAACCTGACTTTCCTCATCTCTTTACCATAGTCACACTGGTTAGCTTGTCAGGGAGTTGTGAAAGTCAGATGAGTTAATGTTCAAAAATCTTTGTTGTTGTTCAGTCGCTATGTCATGTCCAGCCCTTTGCAACCCCATGGGCTATAGCCTGCCAGGCTCCTCTGTTCTCCACTATCTCCCGGAGTCTGCCCAAAATACCCAGTTCATAGCAGGTGCTCAAGAACTGAGAGCAATCACTATTATTTTTTATTTGGCTGCATCAGGTCTTAGTTGCAGCACAGAGGATCTTCCTGCATCATGCAGGATCTTTCTCTGAGGCACACAGACTCTCTTTGCAGCACACGGGCTTACTTTGCAGCCTGTGGGATCTTAGTTCCCCGACCAGAGATCAAACCTACGTCCCTTGTATTGCAAGGCACATTCTTAACCACTGGACCACCAGGGAAGTCTTGAGAGCAATTGTTGTTATTACAGTTTTAGTGACATCCATTCTTCATTGCAGATAGTGAAAAGGCACCCCACTCATCCTGAAGGCCCTCTTGCTGGCAACTGGGGCCAACATCCACACCATCCCTTGAGCCCTTACTGAACTTCCTCTCCTCCTGACTCAATCCCAGCCACAGTGAGGAGAGTGTAGACTCATGAAATGGTTTTCTCAAGGTTTCCCAAGGAGGAGTGGGCCCTCCCAAGTAAAGAGATCCTTGAATTATTCCGCCAGGTTTTGTGTGAAGATGAGGGACTATTTTGAAGCATCATTTCTTTGCCTTTTCCCAACTTACCTCTACCTCTGACTAATAAAAATCAGCCATCGGCTTCAGCATGACCTAGCTCTTCCTTGAGGAGCTAGCCAAATTTCCAGGCATTTCCAAGTATATATCAGGAACATAGAAATGTAGGTCTGGAGTTTGGAGAAGGGTTTAAAGATGGAGACAAGGATTTGGACATTGTATTAGTCAGTTTGGGCTGCTGTAACAGAAACATGAGAGACTAGGTGGCTAAAACAATAAGCATTTATTTCTCACAGTTCTGAGGCTGGGAAATCCATGCTCAAGGAACTGGCAGATCCAGTGTCTGGTGAGGGCCCAATCCCTGGCTTGTAGGCACAGCCACTTTCTCTCTGTATCCTTATATGGCAAAGAGAGACAGGGCTAACTCCCTTCCTCCTCTTACACGGACACTAACGCATCATGGGTTCCTCTCTCATGACAAAGCCTCACCTCCAAACACCATCACATTAGAACTTCAACGTAAGGGTCTAGGAGAGATGCAAACGTTTAGAATATAGCAGACATCCTCCACCCGAGCTGTTCATTGAACCCCAGTGGGTAAGTGCAGTCTCTGATGTACTAATACACCTGATATGTTCACAGAGCCAAGAAATGATATGTAACATGTAATGTCATCTATCAGGTAACAGCCAAGAAAATTTTGAAAATGGAAAACAACGAGGGAGGAACTCACTTGAGAGGATGCTAAAACATATGGTAGTTTGGAAAAATCTAGTATAGTGCCCAATAGAACAAAATAAGTAGTTTAGACCACAGTGCACACATAACAAGTTCATACATGATCAGTAAATGCCACCACATAATTGGTTGGCTATTTGAAAAATGAATTAGTTCTTCAGGCAACAGTAGTTAGTTCTTACCTGAAATTCTATGGGGTTTGAGAACTAGAAGCAAAAGACTGAAATGGTAGAATTGCCGGCTGAAGCAGCCTGGGTTCCTGAGTCACCACTTAGAGGCACATGCTTGGGAGTGCTACCTGACCATCACTGGGCTTGACATCAGTGAGAATTAAGGCTTTGTTGTGTTAAGGCTTTGAGTTTTCAGTGTTTAGCAGTTGTAGCAGCTAGCATTGATTATCTCAAATATAATGCCTTTGCACCTTACGCCACACATCCAAATCAAAATAAATTCTAGATAGAATAAGAAATGTTAAAAACTGTAAGAAAATAAAGATGAATGTTTATATGACCTCTGGATGGGGATTTTCTAAGGCCTAAAAGTGGTAGAAGACACTACAGAAGGAAAGATCTATAGTTTAACTGCATAAAAATGTTAAATTATGTTTACATCAGATTTGAATTTAAAAACAAGATTGAATAACAAATGAGAAGGATATGTTTGCAGCAACTATGATAAAGGGTTAATAGCTCTAATATTTAAAGAGCTCAGAAAAACGGAGGCTGGGGGAGAGAGAAAGAATTATCTGAAGCAAAGCTTTAATCATAGCCGGCTTGTCCTGATACCTAAAGTGTTTCTGAGTCCCCCCAGTTCTGCCAATTGGTTTGTGTTCTGTACATGCAAACTGTATTTAACATTGGCTCAAGTCCAACCTAATTAGTAAAGTCAATCTGCCGCAAAGAAAAGATCATTATAGTGCTTCATGCAGCCAAATGTCTGTGATATTTCTAGTATGTGCTATTGGAAGTTCTCCACATGACTGCTCCCCTCTGTTGGTAGAAGAAATTTAGAGCTGGTCACCCTTTCTGGGAGCTCAAGAGTAACGGGAGGATTGTCCCTAGGAACAGAGCTAGAGCAGACAATGAAGAAATTGGAGCAATTTTTAAAAACTTGTATTCATTCAGTCATACAGTCATTGAATTAACTTATTGAGCCCATTACCTGGTGCTAGTCACTTTCTATGCATCACCTTACTTCATTCTCACAGTGCTTCTGCAACTAGGTCTCATTTTTTCCCTCTTTTTCAAATAAGGAAAGTGAGGCTCACAGGAGTGAAATAATTTGGTTAACATTACACAGGAAACTGGCAGATCTGAGCCTAATATGTTTGGCTTCAACAGCACGTCCCTCATCGCTGCCACATTGCCTCCTGCTGATCTAAAGGAAGGTTCTACATAGATGACATTTCTGGCAATAGCAGGGCTTGAAGGGACATACAAGGGAACAGAGGACAGATAAAGAGTGAGGCAAAGGGGGACTCCCCTGGTGGTCTTGTGGCTAAGACTCAGAGCTCCTAGTGCAGGAGGCCCAGGTTCAAACCCTGGTCAAGGAACTAGATCCCATATACCACAACCAAGACCTGGCACAGCCAATAAATAAATAAATCTTTTTGGAAAAAAAAAAAAAAGTGAGGCAAAGTTATAAATTCTGCTGCCAACTACCTTCTGGCCTAAAACAACTAAGAGAAACCCAGACAAAATACATGAAACAACAGTTTTTAAGACACTAGGTATGAGAAAGAAAAGGACAGTGATCCTTGGGAGGTCAGAAATAAATGAGGTAAGTCCTATGATTACCTCAGCTTACTGTCTAGTGAGAATCCAGCCCACACTGTGGGAAGGAGGAGCTCAGGAAGAACCCAGCAGTCTCCTGAGTTGAGGAGATGGAGGTGGATTGGCAAGGAGCCTAGAATTCAAAGGCCAACAACTGAGACAGAGAGGGCTGTAAATGGGATGAGAACTCTGGAGATCGGCAGAAAAAATCCTCCTTGAGTCTCTAGCTAAGTTCTCATTGGTGCATATATGTGAAGAAACAATCCAAGGTCACGGAGAAAGATTAGAAGCAAATATTCTAATATTCCTAGCCCTCACAGAAGGCTAGAAATGGTTCTTGTTTTCAACAGCTGGATTGGAAAAAACCTCAGAATTCATGAGACATTGGGAAAAGTACCAGGAAGGGATTTGCCTATTTGTGAGGCAGAATTAACCGTAGAAAAAATTCTGGTCTGGTTCAGTTGAAAAAGACTTAAAAGCAAGATCTGAAAAACAAACAAAAATATCAAATGGTTTCTAAGTAATTTAGCCGCACCCCAGAATAAAGCTGAAGAATCATATAGGAAGAAAAAAAAATATCCAGCAGCCAATAAAATTCACAATGCTTTCTGTCTAATAAAAAAATAGGATTGGAAAATAGTAGGAGAATAAGGTATGTAGTGAGGAGAAAACCAACCAATTGAAACTGACCCAGAAATGACACAGACGATGCAGTTAATAGACAAGGATATTAAAAGTTATTATAACTGCACTCCATATGTTCAAGAGGCTGAAGGGAAGATTGAGCATATTTAGAAGAGACATAAAAGATATTTAAAAAGCGATCCCAATCATATGTCTAGAGATAAAAAAGTTGTCATATCTGAGATGGAAAATAAGCTAGAGGGAATTCGATAGCACAGAGGAAAGAATAGTGGACTTGATGACACAGTAATAGAAACTATCCAGAATAGAGGGGGAAAGACTGAAAAAAAAAAGAAAGAAAGAAAGAAACAGAGCATCAGTGAGCTGCAGGACAACTTCAATAAGCCAAGTACATGCTTAATTGAAATCCCCAAAGGAGGAGAAAGTATTAAAAAAAAAAAAAAAAAAAAAAAAGGCTGAAGAGACAATGGTTGTAAATTTTTCAGACTTGATGGTAAACATATTCACATATCCGAAAACCTCAATGAACTTCAAATGAAAGAACTATCACAACCAATTGCTTAAAGCAATTGTAACCCTCCAAAGGACATAAGTGAAATAATAAAAATACACAATTAATTCTAAAAAAGTCAGGAAAAGAATACAGAAAGCAAATAGCAAAAAGGTTAGGTTTAAACCCAACCCCCCCACCCGCA
>SJYA01001593.1:22907-54926 GCA_006410615.1 Neotragus moschatus
CGCAATTTTTAAAATCAAATTAAGGTATATGGTCTAAACTCCACAAGAAAAAAAATATTTTAAGATTGGGTAAAGAAAGCAAAGTCCAACTATAGAAATAAGGAACCCACTTTAAATAAAAAGACACAGATAGTTTTGAAGCCAAGGGATGGTAAAAATATATACCATATTGCATTAGATTCCTGGGGCTGCTGTAACAAATTGTCACAAACTTGGTGACTGAAAACCACAGAAATGTATATCTCTCACAGTTCTGGAAGCTGAAGTATGAAATCAAGGTGTTGGCAGGGCCATGATCCCTCTGGAGGCTCTAGTGAAGAATTCTTTCTCTTCCGGTTTCTGGTGACTTCAGCGCTCCTTGGTTTATGGCAGCATCACTCCAATGTCTGCCTCTGTCTTCACGTGGCCTCCCCTTTGTCTCTGAGTGTCCTTTTCTATCTCACAAGGACATTCTCATTGGCCCACCCTAATCCAGTATGATCACATCTTGATCCTCAATTGCATCTGCAAAGACCCTATTTCCAGATAAGATCCACATTTTGAGATTCCAAGTAGATATGAATTTGGTGGGGGACACTATTCAACCCACTACATATGCTGCTGCTGCTGCTGCTGCTAAGTCGCTTCAGTCATGTCCGACTTTGTGCGATCCCATAGATGGCAGCCCACCAGGCTCCCTCGTCCCTGGGATTCTCCAGGCAAGAACACTGGAGTGGGTTGCCATTTCCTTCTCCAATGCATGAAAGTGAAAAGTGAAAGTGAAGCCACTCGGTTATGCCTGACTCTTCGAGACCCCAGTGGACGGCAGCCCACTAGGCTCCTCTGTCCATGGGATTCTCCAGGCAAGAGTACTGGAGTGGGTTGCCATTAACATTCATCAAAAAAAAAAAAAAAACAGGGTGAAATATCTACCTCACACCAGTCAAAATGGCCATCATCAAGAAATCCACAACCAATAAATGCTGGAGAGGTTGTGAAGAGAAGAGAACCCTTCTACACACTTGGTAGAAATGTAAATTGGTATAGCACTGTGGAGAACAGTATGGAGGTTCCTTAAAAAAACTAAAAATAAAGGTACCGTACGATCCAGAAATCCTGCTTCTGGGCATATACCCAGAGAAAAACATGATTTGAAAGGAAACATGCACCCCAATATTCATTGTAGCCCTGTTTACAATAGCCAAGATGAGGAAGCAACCTACAATGTCCGTCAACAGAGGAGTGGGTCAAGAAGCTGTAGTACATACACACAAATGGACCATTGTATATATTGACCATTAAAAAAGATGAGATAATGCCATTTGCAGCAACATGGGTGGATCTAGAGATAGTCACTCTGAGTGAAATAAGTCAGAGAAGAAGAAATATCATATGATATCCCTTATATGCAGAATCTAAAAAGAAATGGTGCAGGTGAAATTATTTACAAAACAGAAACAGACTCACTGACAGAGAATGAACTTACGGTTGCCAGAGGAGAAAAACAGGGGGAAGGGACAGTTAGGGAGTTTGAGATTAACATGTACACACTGCTATATTTAAAATGGATAACCAACAAGATCCTACTGTACATAATACAGGGAACTCTGCTCACTGTTATGTGTTAGCCTGGATGGGAGGGGAGTTCAGGGGAGAATGGATACATGTATATGTATGATTGAGTACCTTTGCTGTCCACCTGAAACTATCACAACATTATTAATTGGCTATATTCCAATGTAAAATAAAAAGTTTAAAAAAAAAAACAGGTAGTTATGATAATACCAAACAAAGTAGATTTCAGAGCAACAAATATATCCAAAGATAATAATACCATATCATATTGATAAAGGGATCAATTACTCAAGACATAATAATTCTAAATGTTTATACAGCTAATAACAGAACTTCAAAATATATGAAGCAAAAAATAATAGAATTACAATGATAAATTGATGAGTCCACAATTATAATTAGAGATTTCAACACCTTTATCTCAATAATTGACAAAATGAGTAAAAAAAGTAACCTTAAAACACAGAAAACCTAAAACACTGTCAAAAAATGGGTATAACTGATATTTATAGACCATTCTACACAACAGCAGCAGCATGGACATTATTTTCAAGTGCACGTAATATATGTAGCAAGATGGACCATATTCCGGGCCATATACCAAGTTTCAGTCACTTGAAAAGAAGTCAATTCATATAAAGATATTCCCTAATTGCAATGGAATTGAATTATACATTAATAACAGAAACATCTCTGGGAAAAATCTCCAAATATTTTAAAATAGCATACTTCTAAATAGGCCCCAGGTCAAAGAATAAATCAAAGGAAATTAGAAAAAAATTTAACTGAATGAAAATGAAAATACAACATATCAGAATTTGTGGGGTACAATTAAAAGCAATACAGGGACATTTATAATACTAACCCCCTGTATAAAAAAGGTTCTCAACTCAATGATCTGATCTTCCACTTTAAGTAACTAGAAAAAGAAACACATGTTGAACCCAAAAAGTGCAGAAGTCAATTAAATTGGTAACAGAAAAAATGATACAGAAAAATTAGTGAAACCAAAAGCTCAGTATTTATTGAAAAGATCAATAAAATTAATTACAGTCCAGTCAGACTGATTAAGAAAAAGAAAACAGAGTAAACACGTTGCCATTATCGAGAGACATCACTACAGATTCTAAAGATGTTAAAAGAATACGGGGAGGAACCCAGGAAAGGGAACACTTTAAGTGCCTGAACAGGTGGAGCTAAGGAGAAAGACTGGCCAAAGAGGCCTTCTGATGGCCAGCTACAGTTCAGTTCAGTTCAGTTGCTCAGTCATGTCCGTCTCTTTGCGACCCCATGAATCACAGCACGCCAGGCCTCTCTGTCCATCACCAACTTCCGGATTTCACTCAGACTCATGCCTATCGAGTGGTGATGCCATCCAGCCATCTCATCCTCTGTCGTCCCCTTCTCCTCCTGCCCCCAATCCCTCCCAGCATCAGAGTCTTTTCCAATGAGTCAAAGACTCTGATAGCGCCATAATACCTGTGGCAGAGGCAGTCCATGTCCCTGCACACTTGGCGCTGCCAGGGTCCCCGCAAGCCAAGCCGCTATGCCACCTTCATGCTCAACTCTCACTCGGGCAGAGCTGCCACAGGCATAAAAAAGTGTTGGGTCTATGCACACAGGGTTGCTTCGGTCGTGGCTATTTGCGACCCTGTACTGTGGTCTGCAGGATTCTCTGTCAGAGAGGGGTTCTCCAGGCAAAAATACTGGAGCGTATTGGTCAATACTGGTTGCCATACCCTTCTAGAGCACTATATTTCCTGCTGCCCTAGCCGCCAACCCCCCTGAGTACCTGGTGCTGCCAGAACCCCTGTGACCCAAGCAGCTGCACCACCTCCACACCTGGCCCTTATTGGGGCAAACCCAAGCTCTCCAGGGCAGCCTCAAGAGCTAAACCCCAGGGGATGACTCACATGCAGAGGTGGAAATAAATCCACAGTTGAAACTCATGGGTAGTGTGGCTAAGGAAGAAGACCCAAAACCTTCTCATCAGCTGTACAAACTGAAGATTAAATCCACCTGATCAACTAAGCAGACTCTGTGTCAATGAAATATATAAAAGGCCATTGAGAGGGCCCACAAAAGAAAACACACTAGCTCTGATAGCTGTGGACACTGGAGGCAAGAACACACAGGAGTAGGACCAGGTTAGAATCTGAGCTGCCCCCACAGCAGGTCCAGAGATCAGCACAGTGTTGGAAGGCATCCTAGGGAGTTGAGGTGGATTGTGACTCCCAGCATGGGAAAGGACAGTGACAGCAGCGACTCAAGAAAAATATATATTATTCTTATTTTTTTACTTGTTCTGTAAATTCTATTGGATTTTTTTTTCTTTTTCCTTTTCATGTTTTCCCCCCTCTGTTGCAGTTGTCAGTTTTTTTCACTAAGAAATCCAATTAAACTTTGGATCTTTTTTTTTTTCTTCCTCAGTCAGTCACATTTTTTATTGTTGTCATAAACTGCTGCCTCTACTTTGGGCTTTTGCAGTTCTGTGAAGTTTTCCTCTTTTTTTTCTCTCTTTTTTTAATTTTAATTTTTTAAACCTATTATTATTTTTTCTACATTTATTTGTTTGTTTGCTTTTCCTACTATTCTTTTCCCCTTACAGTTAATCTTTAATGTATATAAATCTTCTTTATCTATTTCTATTTAACTTTCCATATCTATTCTTCCTTTCTTTTCTTTCTCTCCTCTCAACATATTTGTTAGTTTTATTTTCATTGCTTTATTCCCAAATTGGAACCTTGCTTTAGTTTTGTTTTCTAGTTTGTGCTTTAATTAATTTTGTTCTAGTAGACATGATTTTTGGTTTCCTTTGCTCTCTGGGTCAATCTATTGTAGTTTATGTTTGTTGGACTGTTCTGATTTTGCTTATAGGTGTCTATGTATACATGTATATTCAGTCACACTTTCTATTGTTGCTATAAATCTCTGCCTCTACATTAAGATTTTGCAGTTATGTGAAGTTTCCCCCCTTGTCCCCTTTTTTCTTTCTTCTTCTGTCTTTTTCTTTTCTTTTTCATATTTTTAATTTTTTAAAACCTATTGTATTTTTTTCTACATTTATTCCTTTGCCTTTCCTATTGTTCTTTTCCCCTTGCAGTTAATCTTTAATGTATATAAATCTTCATCTACCTCTATTTAACTTTGCATATTCTTTCTTTCTTTTCTTTCCTCTCAACATATTTGCTAGTTTTGCTTTCATTGCTTTATTCCCCACTTGGCACCTTGCTTTAGTTTTGTTTTCCAGTTTGTGCTTAAGTTAGTTTTATTCTTAACTGGTAAATGTAATTTTTTATTTCCTTTGTTCGCCAGGTCAATCTACTGTACTTTATGTTTGTTGGACTGTTTTCACTTTGCTCATGGGTGTATATGTGTATATTCCATTATTTTAATTATTATTTTCCTGATTTTGTAACTGTCATTTGTCTGGGGTTCATCTTTGGTTTCTCATTTTTGGGTATTTGTTTTAATCTCACTTAATGCCTTAACAAACCACTTGTGGAATCTTTGTTCCTGATCAGAAATCAAGCCCTGAACCTTCGGAGTAGGATCACTGACTCCAAGACTCTAGACTAATAGAAAACTAACCATAGGGAGTATCAAATAATGAGAACTCACACAAACAGAACCACTTGAGTACAAGACCCGGCATCATCCAACCANTTAACAAACCACTTGTGGAATCTTTGTTCCTGATCAGAAATCAAGCCCTGAACCTTCGGAGTAGGATCACTGACTCCAAGACTCTAGACTAATAGAAAACTAACCATAGGGAGTATCAAATAATGAGAACTCACACAAACAGAACCACTTGAGTACAAGACCCGGCATCATCCAACCACCTGTAGCACCTTGTGCAGGATGCTTCATCTAAACAACAAACAAAACAAAAATACAAACCAAATCATCAGCAGACAGGATTACCACCTCACTCAGCCTTGCCCATTAGAGAAAAGCAAACAAACAAACAAACAAAAACTCAGCACAAATCCCACCCTATATGAAGCTCACATAAACCACTGGACCAATCTTAGGAGGGCAGAAACCAAAAGGAAGAAAGAATTCAACATTCTTCAAGGAAGAAATTCAACTTTCTTGAGTTCTTCAGGGAAAGGAGACCTCAAACACAAGAACTTAAAAAAAAAAAAAATGACAAGGCAGAGAAATACTGCACAAAGGAAGGGACGACCTAGAAACACAGAAGTCCAAATAAATGGAGAGGAAATAGGTAAACTACCTGAAAAAGAATTCAGAATAATGATAGTAAAGATGATAAAAAAAAATCTTGAAAACAAAATGGAGAAAATACAAGAATCAATTAACAAAGACCTAGAAGAATTAAAGAACAAACATACAGAGACACAGAACACAATTACTGAAATTAAAAATACTCTAGAAGGAATCAATAGCAGAGTATCTGAAGCAGAAGAATGAATCAGTGTGCTTCGAGGTAAAATGGTGGGAATAACTTCTGAAGAGAAGAATAAAGTAAAAAGAATGAAAAGAGCTGAGGACAATCTCAGAGACCTCTGGGACCATATCAAATGCACCAGCATTCAAATTATAGGGATCCCAGAAGAAGAGAAAAAGAAACAGTATGAGAAAATTTTTGAAGAGATTACAGTTGAAAATTTCCCCAACATGTAAAAGGAAATAACCCATGAAGTCCAAGAGGCACAAAGAGTCCCATATAGGATAAACTCAAGGAGAAACACACCAAGACACAATCTAATCAAACTAACAAAGACTAAACACAAAGAAAGAATATTAAAAGCAACAAGGGAGAAGCAACAGTAATGTACAAGGGAAACCCCATCCACTTAACAGGTGATCTTTCAGCAGAAACTCTGCAGGCCAGAAGGAAATGGCAGGATATAGATAAAGTACTGAAAGGGAAAAAATCTACAACCACGATTACTGTACCCAGCAAGAATCTCATTCAAAATTGATGAAGAAATANCAAGGGAGAAGCAACAGTAATGTACAAGGGAAACCCCATCCACTTAACAGGTGATCTTTCAGCAGAAACTCTGCAGGCCAGAAGGAAATGGCAGGATATAGATAAAGTACTGAAAGGGAAAAAATCTACAACCACGATTACTGTACCCAGCAAGAATCTCATTCAAAATTGATGAAGAAATAAAAAGCTTTTTAGACAAGCAAAAGTTAAGAGAATTCAGTACCACCAAACCAGCTTTACAACAAATGTTAAAGGGACTTATTTAGTCAACAAATGCAATAGAAGAAAAAAGATCTACAAAATCAACCCCAAAGAATTAAGAAAATGGCAATAGGAACATATATATCAATAATTACTTTAAATGCAAATGGATTAAATGCTCCAACCAAAAGACACAGGCTGGTTGAATGGATACAAAAACAAAACCCATATATATGCTGTCTACAAGAAATCCACTTCAGACCTCAAGACACATATAGACTGAAAATGAGAGGATGGAAAAATATATTCTAAGCAAATGGGAAGCAAAGAAAGCTGGAGTAGCAATCCTCATATTAGACAAAATAGACCTTAAAATAAAGAAGATTAGAAGAGCTAAAGAAGGACAATACATAATGACCAAGGGATCAATCCAAGAGGAAGACAAAACAATTGTAAATATCTATGCACCTAACATAGGAGCACCTCAGTACATAAGACAAACACTAACAGACATAAAAGGAGAAATTGACACTAACACAATAATAGTAGGAGACTTTAACACCCCACTCACACCAATGGACAGATGATCAAAACAGAAAATTAATAAGGAAACACAAATCTTAAATGATACATTAGATGAAGTGGATCTCATTGAAATCTTCAGGGCATTCCATTCAAACATAGAGGAATACACCTTCTCAAGTGCACATGGAACATTCTCTAGGATAGACCACATCTTGGGTCACAAATCAAACCTCAGTAAATTTAAGAAAATTGAAATTGTATCAAGCATCTTCTTCAACTACAATGCTATGAGACTAGATATCAATTACAAGAAAAAAACTGTAAGAAACACAAACACATGGAGATAAAACAACACCTTTCTAAATAACCAACAGGTTACTGAAGAAATAAAGAGGGAAATCAAAAAATTTCTAGAAACAAATGAGAATGAAAACACAACAACTCAAAACCTACGGGATGCAGCAAAAGCAGTTCTAAGAGGCAAGTTTATAGCTGTACCTCAAAAAACAAGAAAAACACTGAATAGACAACCTAACTTTACATCTAAAACAACTGGAAAAAGTAGAACAAAAAACCCCCAAAATTAGTAGAAGGAAAGAAATCATAAAGATCCAAGCAGAAATAAATGAAAAAGAAATGAAAGAAACAGTAGTAAAGATTAATAAAACTAAAAGCTGATTCTTTGGGAAGATAAACAAAATTAACAAACCTTTAGCCAGACTCATCAAGAAAAAAAGAGAGAAGAATAAATCAACAAATTTAGAAATGAAAAAGGTCTTTCACGGTTCCATACAAGTTTTAGGATTATTCATTTTATTTCTGTAAAAAAAATGCCACTAGAATTTTGATAAGGATTTCATTGAACCTATGTATTGCTTTGGATAGAATGGACATTTTAACAATATTAACTCTACCAATCCATGACCAGGTAATATCTTTCCATTTATTCATGTCTTCTTCACTTTCATTCCTATCTTATAGTTTTCAGCATACAGGTCTTTCACCTTCTTGGCTAAATTTACTCCTAGTTACTTTATTCTTTTTGATGGAATTGTAAACAGGATTGTTTTCTTAATTTCTCTTTCTGATAGTTTGTTTTTAGTGTCTGAAATGCAACAGATTTTTGTGTATTGATTCTGTATCCTGTAACATTACTTAACTCACTTATTAGTTCCAATAGCTATTTAGTGGAGTCTATAGGGTTTCCCACATATAGTATCATGTCATCTGCAAACAGTGATAGTTTGTCTTCTTCCTTTCCAATTTGGATGCCCTCAATGTATTTCTTTTTAATAGAAATGAAAAATCAGAAGTTGAAATGTAAAAGTCTGTAAATGTACCATTCCTAATAATATCAAAAAATGTAAATTAGTGAAATACATCTGATTTTTAAGTGTGCAAACTGTGCATTTAAAGTTACAAAATTTTGATGAAATAAATTAAAGATAACCTAATTAAACACACACACAGATGTAGAAAACAGACATACAGATACCAAGGGGGAAGGGGATGGGTGAATTGGGAGATTGGGATTGACGTGTGCACACTGCTATACTTAAAATAGACAGCCAACAAGGACCTGCTGTGTAGCACAGGGAATTCTGCTCAATACTCTGTAATAACCTAAATGGGAAAAGTACTTGAAAAAGAATAGATATATGTATATACATATAAGTGAATCACTTTGCTGTATGACAGAAACCAACACAACACTGTAAAGCAATTATACTTTAACAAAAATTAATTTTAAAAATAAGTAAAAAAATTTTTTTTAATGTAACCTAAATAAATGTGTAACTGTATTCATAGCTTAGATAGCTTAGTATTGCTAAGATATCAGTTCTCTCCATGTGGATCTATAGATTCAACATAGTCTCAGTCAGAATCCCAGAAGGAGTTTTTGTAGAAATTGTTATGCTTATTTTAAAATCCATGTGAGTCAAAGGACCTAAAATAGCTAAAACAACTTTGAAAAAGAACAAAGTTGGAGAACTTACACTACCAGCTTTCAAGACTTCTAAAGCTACAGTAATCAAGAAAGTATGGTATTGATATGAAGAGTGACAAATAGATCAGTGAAATAAAATAGAGTCTAAAATACACCCATATATGATCAATTGATTTTCAGGAAAGGTGCACAGGCAATTTAGTGTGGAAATAAGTCTTTTAAATGGATGATGCTCAAACAATTGAACAAAACAAAACAAAACCCACTTCATCCTAATCTCACACTATCTAAAAGAATGAACTCAAAATGGAGCATAATCCATAAAAGATGAAATTGATGAATTCAGTTCAGTTCGGTCACTCAGTCGTGTCTGGCTCTCTGCGACCCCATGAATTGCAGCATGCCAGGCCTCCCTGTCCATCACCATCTCCTGGGGTTCACTCAAACTCACACCCATCGAGTCGGTGATGCCATCCAGCCATCTCATCCTCTGTCATCCCTTTCTCCTCCTGCCTCCAATCCCTTCCAGCATCAGAGTCTTTTCCAATGAGTCAACTCTTCGCNAATAAGCAGGGTGACAATATACAGCCTTAACATACTCCTTTTCCTATTTGGAATCAGTCTGTTGTTCCACGTCCAGTTCTAACTGTTGTTTCCTGACCTGCACAGAGGTTTCTCAAGAGGCAGATCAGGTGGTCTGGTAGTTTCAAACAAAAATAACTCAGGTAGTATTAACTGAAAATTACCAGTGTACTCAAATATGTATCAAAGACTGCATCGGAGCTGGTCCAAATCTAAGATACTTCTAACTTATGAGGGAAAGAGACTGAAATAAAATTAGCAAAGAACTTAAAAATACCTACCCCAAGAAAAGGCAGTCAGGCTGTAGCACTGATTGGTCATCCAGGTCACAGACATTGAGCTAAATCAGCTACTCAGGGGATTGTTAAAAACTGAGATGTTAAAGATAGAGACATTCAGACCCACCCTAGACCCAGATCAAAATTTGAGGGATGTGGCTCAGAACACCACTAGGTTGCCATTAAGCAACTCCTCAACACACCAAAGTCTGAGGGATGGCATCACCGACTCGATGGATGGAAGTCTGTGAACTCCGGGAGTTGGTGATGGACAGATAGCGTGCTGCAATTCCTGGGGTCACAAAGAGTCGGACACGACTGAGCAACTGAACTGAACTGAACTGAACTGACTGAATATAGTAAAATTTTTACTGTGGCAAAATGTATCTAGTGATTTTTTAGTCAAGCTTCCCTGGTGACTCACATGGTAAAGAATTTGCCTACAATGCAGGAGACCTGGGTTCAGTCACAGAGTTGGGGAGATCACCTGGAGAAGGAAATGGCTACCCACTCCTATCATGAAGTGTTAGGGGCATATTTTATATTGAAGCTAGAAACAGGATGAGAACCCAGACAAATTAGATAAAGAAGGCAGTGGATACTGGGAAGGTCAAAATATGAAGGTTAAGCTCCTTAAATAAACAAATCTGAAAGTACTGATCAGAGCTTTTCAATCACCAGGGGTCCTTTGTGGTGGTGAAGATGTTGAGGGTACTGTTATAACATGAGGTTCTTATTCTCCTAGCCCTGTACCCAGTAAGGTACCACCTTGACACTTCTCCTTTCTCTTGATTNAACTGAACTGAACTGAACTGAACTGACTGAATATAGTAAAATTTTTACTGTGGCAAAATGTATCTAGTGATTTTTTAGTCAAGCTTCCCTGGTGACTCACATGGTAAAGAATTTGCCTACAATGCAGGAGACCTGGGTTCAGTCACAGAGTTGGGGAGATCACCTGGAGAAGGAAATGGCTACCCACTCCTATCATGAAGTGTTAGGGGCATATTTTATATTGAAGCTAGAAACAGGATGAGAACCCAGACAAATTAGATAAAGAAGGCAGTGGATACTGGGAAGGTCAAAATATGAAGGTTAAGCTCCTTAAATAAACAAATCTGAAAGTACTGATCAGAGCTTTTCAATCACCAGGGGTCCTTTGTGGTGGTGAAGATGTTGAGGGTACTGTTATAACATGAGGTTCTTATTCTCCTAGCCCTGTACCCAGTAAGGTACCACCTTGACACTTCTCCTTTCTCTTGATTACAAAGTGTATTTACATCACTGAGAATCTGAGACGTGATGGGATAGCCCAAGAGCTCAGAGCCCAAGGGCCAGGGGCAGAAGCCAACCCAGTAGCCAGACTCACTCAAGCCTTCCAGCGGCTGGAGGAGAAGTCAGCCCTGTGGGAGATGCCCGTTCTTCTGGGGATAGAGGCTGTCTGTAGCTAAAGATTTGGTCTTTAAGAATATCCACAGATTGCTCTGTATCCTACAGGTTTGCCATCTGTCCAGTGGGACTAATGGGCCTTTCCAGAGAGCAGGGTCAGGGGAACTGGATGCTGAGCAGACACAACCGGAGTGTGCACACAAGCAGCTCACGGAGCAGTCCCTGCAGGGTCCCCTGACTCTCAGCCAGCCTCTGGCAGAAAAGCTTCCTATTTCCAAACACTTCCCCAAGTCAAGTTTTTAACATATGAAAAACTTTGATAAACAAATGTAAAGACTTTTTTTAAAGCCTATTTGTCTGGCCTGGGCTCCCTGGGAAGGAGAAGGAGTCTAGAGTCGGCCGGTGAGAGAAACCTCTGTAATATCGACGTCTGTTTACACGTTGTCAGTACGCGAGCAATGGCCAAGATCTGAGGCAGGGCAAGGAAGAGGGGATCAGGGACGGCAGGTAGGGGCCCAGTTCTCCCACGTTCTTTTTTCTCTCCAAATAAGGGCACGTCGTAAGTGAGCTTCCAGTCGACAGGCCAGCCTCCCTTTGGAGAAGTCATGTAGACAACTTCAGAGAAGAGAAGCCTTAACCTGAAAATCGAGAACCCTGAACTCTTCTCTTAAAACGTGCTTCTCCTCCACCCTGAGATGAGGGGACCAGAGTTTGTGAGGACGAATGGAAAAGAGGGTGTACAGCCAAAGTTCTCAGGCCACACTGTGGTAGGCTGGACGTGCGTGTGTGTGTGTTAGTTGCTCAGTCGTTTCTGACGATAGCGACCCCTAAAGATGTCTACACTCTAATCCCCAGGACTTGTGAATATATTATATTACATGGCAGAAGTGTCTATGCATGTGTGATTAAGACTATAGATCTTCAGACAGAAACATTATTCTGGATTACCAGGGTGATCCCAACCTAATCACCCTTAAAAGCTGAGAACTTTTCCAAGCTGACATACAATGGAAAAAGGCAGGAGAAATTCAAGGTGGATTTAATGAGTGGACTTGACTCATCATTGCTGGTTAAAGATGGAGGATGGGGGAAGGGGACCACAGCCAAAGAATGCTGTCGGCTTCTAGAAGCTGAGAATGGTCCTCCAGTGACAGCCTACGAAAAAGCAGGGACTTCAGTCTTACAAATGTAAAGAGCTGAATTCTGCCAACAGCCTGAGTGAGCAAAGAAATGGATTCTTCCCTCTAAGCTTCTAGAAGGGAATATAACGTGTAGTAATCTTGACTTTGACTAAGACACGCATTAGACTTCTGCCTTGGAGAACTGTGAAATAATAAGCAGGTGTCATTTTAGCTGCTAGATTTACGGCAACTTGTTATAGCAGCAATAGAGAACTAATACATCTCACTCCATAGACCTCTTCCAGTGGGTGCAGGGAACTGGGCAGGAGCCTGCCTGGGCTGGATGGTCTTGTAGCTGACTGGAGTAGGTTGTGTGAAAATCTACACCCGTGAAGGGATTGGCTCCCTAAACCCTAGAAGATGAGGGTGTGGGGAAGATGAGAGTAGAATCAGAAGACCACCAACTTTACTTTCTATCCCTAAAGACTAAAGGGGATTCAGAAAAATATTCCCTGACCCCATTCATGGTCAGGGGGTCTTTCTATTCTTCTGACTAGCTCAAGTGCCTCACTGAAGCCTGCAATGATCCCATGCCCGTAGGGTTCTCTCAGTTATCTAGAAGCAGCCGTGGCTGGGACAGCGGACTGGAACCCACCATCCCTTGATGAAAGCAAGGAGGCATGGAGAGGGATGTACCTCTAGAGGACTTCCCCAGCCTCAGCACTCTTCCTAACTATAGGAGAATCATATCTTTATCCACCCTCATAAATGTGGAAAGTTTCTAATCACTTTTTTTCAAGGGAGTGGTGGGGTGGGTAGAGAAAGGAATCCCTACCCTGGGTCTAAATGTAGAATGGAGCCTACTTTACATCTCTGGGCTGGACACACAGAGCGCTGAGCACCCAGACAGCAGAGGAACACGATGGGCCCACAGTGGGCAACTGCAGAGCCCCCGGGGAGCATGGTCTCCCCAGCCACAGGCTGGTGGAGGCTGGGCTTGTTGCAGCCTGGTCTGCTAACAGCACTTCTCTGTCTCTTCAGGTATGTGCCTAAGGGCCCAAGACACATACATTCGGCTTCCCTGGTGGCTCAGAGGGTAAAGTGTCTGTCTACAATGCAGGAGACCCAGGTTCAATCCCTGGGTTGGGAAGTTCTCCTGGAGAAGGAAATGGCAACCCACTCCAGTACTCTTGCCTGGCAAATCCCATGGACGCAGGAGCCTGGTAGGCTACGGTCCATGGGGGGGGTCACAAAGAGTCGGACATGGCTGAGCGACTTCACTTTCACTTAGGGCCTGAGGGGGAAGGGATTTCCAGAGAGATACCAAGATCTTGGTCAAGCTCTCAGGATCCTAGGAGCCAAGGAACAACCCCATGCTTGGAGTACACATGCTCCCCAAGCTGGCTCACGACTGGCTCCAGGGGATCTTCCCAAGCTCCCATGACTCCCCCAGGGTGGCCAGCACTGTATGCCCACTTATCCAGCAGGTGAAGAGTTGGCGCAGACACCTGAGACCAGGGGGAGGCATCTGCAAGAAGCCAAAGTGAAAGTCACTCAATCGTGTCTGACTCTTTGCAACCCCACATAGTCCATGGAATTCTCCAGGCAAGACGACTGGGGTGGGTAGCCATTCCCTTCTCCAGGGGATCTTCCAGACCCAGGGATTGAACCCAGGTCTCTTGCATGGCAGTCAAATTCTTTACCAGTTAAGACACAAGGGAAGCCCAACAATACAGGAGTGGGTAGCCTATCCCTTCTCCAGGGGATCTTCCCACAGCTTCACCATTTTCTCAGTTCTTTGAAAGTTACACATTCAAGACCTTCTCACTCTGTCCCCAAACTCCCTCCCAGCCATTCTCTTGCCACTCCCTGCTGCATTTAATCACTTACTCCAACGTGCTGTGCACACTTAGGCCTCTCTGACTTTTATTAGCCAGACATTTGTCTAGAAGGCTCTACCCTGTCTCATGAAAATAAATCCAGTCTTCAAAGTACCCTCATACTCTCCTCTAACTTTTCCTTATGTTCTACTCCAGCTGGAGCAGAATCATTGCTTTGCCATTAAGAATATTTATATTCATCTTGCTTGGCACAGACCTCACTTACGAACATTTGTTTCAGGGTAATGGTTTGAAGTAGTCAATGAGTTCTAACCCCTCCTCATACTTCCTTCAGCCCAGATTCCTTCCACATCTGAACTGAGTCATCCTTCCTTGGTCTAGGGGGAGGCTGACAGAGCAAAAGATGGAGTCTGTCCTCAGAATGTGAGTCTCCATAGTCTGGTCACAAAGTGTTATGGAAACAGTTTGGTTGCTGGAAAGATTTCGAAGTTTCCTGTCCTTTCTTCTGATTCTCTCCTTCAGAGATTAGACCAGACCCAGGATGGATGCAGCAGCTTAACGTTGTCACAGTCTGTGATCACGGTGCCCTTACAGTCGAGATGTAGTATATACATATATATACAGTGTGGTGTATACATATATGTAGGGTGTGGTGTATACATATATATACGGTGTGGTATATACCTATATGTGTGTGTGTTTATACCACATCTTCTTTATCCATTCATCTGTCGATTGGCACTTAGGATGTTTCTTCCTGTGTTCAAACATTTTTTTTTTTTTTTTTGGTGGCTGAGCTGGATCTTCACTGCTGCACAGGCTTTTCTCTAGCTGGGGTGCACTGGCTTCTCATTGTGGGGTCNATGCGGTGTGGCATGTACCTATATATGCGGTGTGGCATGTACCTATATATGCAGTGTGGCATGTACCTATATATACGGTGTGGTATATACCTATATGTGTGTGTGTTTATACCAGATCTTCTTTATCCATTCATCTGTCGATTGGCACTTAGGATGTTTCTTCCTGTGTTCAAACATTTTTTTTTTTTTTTTTGGTGGCTGAGCTGGATCTTCACTGCTGCACAGGCTTTTCTCTAGCTGGGGTGCACTGGCTTCTCATTGTGGGGTCTTCTCTTGCTGTAGAGCATGGGCTCCAGCACGCAGGCTTCAGTAGTTATAGCATATGGGTTCAGTAGTTGTAGCCGCAGGCTCTAGACCGCTGGCTCAGTGTTGTGGGGCACCAGGTTAGTCTCTCTGCGTGTGTAGAAGCTTCCTGGGTCAGGGATTGAACCTGTGTCTTCTGCATTGGCAGGCAGATTCTTTGCCTCTGAGCCACCAGGAAAGCCCCAACCAACATTTTTTGAAGCTGTGTCTAGTTTTGTGTATTAGTTTCCAGGGCTGCCATAACAAAGTAGCACAGCTGGGTGGCTTAACACAACGGAAATGTATTCTCTCACCATTCTGGAGGCCAGAAGCCAGACGTCAGAGTTTGACAGGACTGTGCTACCTCTGAAGGCTCTAGCTGGGAATGCTTCCTTGCCTCTTCCTGCAGGCAGTGGCCCCAGGGTTGCACGGTTTGTGGCAGCATCACTCCAGTCTCTGGCTCTGTCTTCACAGGCCTTCTCCCTTCTGTGCCTGTTGTCTTTGTGTGTTCTTTCGTTTTCTAACAAGGACCCCCAAACAGATTGGATTCAAGGCCCACCTTAACCCAGTAAAACTTCCTCTTAATTAGTTTCATCTGTAATTGTTTCCAAACAAGGTCATATTCACGCGGGCTGCAGATTAGGACTTCAGCATGTCTTTTTGAAGTACACAATCAGATTCACAACAGTCGGTAACACACCACCTTATATCTGCTTCCTTCCTTCCCTGTCTCATTTACCTTTTTTCTATCACCCTCTGCTACCATGGACTCACACCTCCAATAAAGCCTTAGCATATACATTTTTTCTATTGTTGGAATACAATTGCTTTACAAAGTTCTGTGAGTTTCTTCTGTATAATGAAGTGAATCAGCTCTCTGTGTACATATAGCCCTTCCCTCTTGAGCCTCTTCCCACCCCAGCCCCCAGGCCCCCCATCACAGAGCACCGGGTTGTGTTTCCTGTGCTTTATAGCAGGCTCCTGCTAGCCACCTATTTTACACACGGTAGTGTATATACGTCAGTCCTAATCCCCCAATTCACCCCCACCCTCCCCTTCTCCCTCTGTGTCCACGTGCCCATTCTCTATTACTGCCCTGGAAATAGGTTCATCAGTACCATTTTTCTAGATTCCATGTATGCATTAATATATGATATTTGTTTTTCTCTTTCTGACTTCCTTTCCTCTGTATGGGCAGAGTAAAGTAGGTCCATCTACATCTCAGCAAATGGCCCAATTTCATTCCTCTATATGGCTGAGTAATATTCCACTGTATATATGTACCACATCTTCTTATCCATTCACCTGTCACTGGACATTTAGATTGTTTCTTTGTCCTGGCTATTGTAAATAGTGCTGTAGTGAACACTGGGATACATATGTCTTCTTGAATCATGGTTTTCTCAGGGTTTCCCAGTAGTGGGATTACTAGGTCATAACGTCCTTCTAGTCAAGGCTATGGTTTTTCCAGTGGTCATGTATGGATGTGAGAGTTGGACTATAAAGAAAGCTGAGTGCTGAAGAATTGATGCTTTTGAACTGTGGTGTTGAAGAAGACTCTTGAGAGTCCCTTGGACTGCAAGGAGATCCAACCAGTCCATCCTAAAGGAGATCAGCCCTGGGATTTATTTGGAAGGACTGATGCTGAAGCTGAAACTCCAATACTTTGGCCATCTGATGGGAAGAGCTGACTCACTGGAAAAGACCCTGATGCTGGGAAAGATTGAGGGCAGGAGGAGAAGGGGACAATAGAGGATGAGATGGCTGAATGGCATCACCAACTCAAAGAACATGGGTTTGGGTGGACTCCGAGAGCTGGTGATGGACAGGGAGGCCTGATGTGCTGCAGTTCATGGAGTCACAAAGAGTTGAACATGACTGAGCGAATGAACTGAACTGAACTGATGGTCGTTCTACTTTTAGTTTTTTCAGGAACCTCCATACTGTTTTCCACAGTGGCTATCAATTTACATTCCCACCAAGAGTGCAAGGAGTTTCCCTTTTCTTTACCTTCTCCAGCACTTATTGTTTGTAGACTTTTTAATGATGGTCATTTTGACTTGGAGACATGGATTTGATCCCTGGGTTGGGAAGATCCCCTGGAGAAGGAAATGGCAACCCACTCCAGGAGTCTTGCCTGGGAAATCCCACGGGCAGAGGAGCCTGGCAGGCTACAGTTCATGGAGTCACAAGAGTGGGGCACAATTTAGTGACTAAACCATCATTCTGACTGGTGTGACGTGATACCTCATTGTAGTTTTGACTTGTATTTCTCTAATAATTAGCAATGTTGAGCATCCTTCCATGTGCCTCTTGGTCATCTGTATATCATATGCATTTTGATTCAGAATATATTTCCTAGGATATCAATGCAAAGATTTGTTAAGTTTGAGACATCCAAATAGAGATATCTATCAGGTGGTTAAAACTGAAGCGCAGGGGAAAAGTCTGGACCAGAGGAATAAATTATAGTATCTGTTGTACAACAAAGTAAATCAGCTATGTGTATACATATATCCGCTCCCTCCCATTCCCTGTCCCACCCCTCCAGGTCACCACAAAGAGCCAAGTTGCTCCTGTGCCACAGCCTCCCACTAACTCTCTATTTCACACATGGTGGTGTATAAAGGTCTCTGCTCTTCTCTCCGTTCATCCCATCCTTCCCGCTCTGTGCCCACAGGTCTGTTCTCCTTGTCTGTGTCTCTATTCCTGTGCTGCAAATAGGTTCGTCAGTATCATTTTTCTAGATTCCATAAATATGCGTTAATGAATACAGTGTTTATTTTTGTCTTTCTGACTCACTTCTGTATGACAGATTCTAGGTTCATATACATCACTACAAATGACCCAATTTCATTCCTTTTTATGGCTGAGTAATATTCCATTGTATTTATGTACCATATCTTCATCTTTATCCATTCTTCTGTCGATGGATATTTATGTTGCTTCCATGTCCTGGCTATTGTAAATAGTGCTGTGATGAACTATATAAGCTGCTATATAGGAGGGAGCTCAGCTTGGTGTTCTGTGATTACCTAGAGGGATGGGATGGGGTATGGGAGGGAGGGGATATATGTATACAAATAGCTGATTTACTTGGTTATACAGCAGATACTATAATTTATTCCTCCAGTCCAAACTTTTCCCCTGTGCTTCAGGGGTACACTTGTCTTTTTGAATTATGGTTTTCTCAGGATATATGCCCAGTAGTTGGATTGCTGGGTCGTATGATAGTTCTATTTTTAGATTTTTAAGGAACCTCCATACTGTTCTCCATGGTGGTTTTTATCAATTTACATTCCCACCAACAGTGTAGAAGTGTTCCCTTTTCTCCACACCCTATCTACCACTTATTGTTTGTAGATTTTTTGGTGATGGTCATTTTGATTTTTATGAGGTGATATCTCTTTGTTATTTTGATTTGCATTTCTCTAATAATTAATAATGCTGAGCATCAATGAAAACAGGCTCAGTGGACAAGAGAGGGCAGAATTTTGATGACCAAGTGTTGAGGGGTAAGGTAAGCAAGGAAAAAAGTAGAGTGAGTGTAGAAAACATTCAAGAAATTTGCCTGTGAAAGGCAGGAAAGAGATGGGATGACAGCTGGAGAGGACATAATGGTGTCCATGAAGATTGCTTTAGACGTGAACATATTTAAATATTGATGAAAACAGATCAGCAGGAAAGTGAAGATTGCAGCTCTAAGTGAGCGGTGGGGAAAGAGTGGGAAGGTGAGAGGCTCTAGAATCTAGAGCATAAGCCTCCTGGGTAACAGGAGGGTAAGAGAGGATCCAGGTGAAGTTCAGACAGGTTTGAGGTTTGACAGCAAAAGTGGGGTAATTTTATCAGTGAAATAGCAGCAAGTTTATTGTTGATGGTAGCAGGGGGCTGAGATGTAACAGGCTGGGGAATGATCGAGTTGGAAGTTTGAGGAGAAAGACTGGAATGGCCCATGTGGAGAAGAGGAAACAACACCCCTGAAGACACCTGAAGAGATGGCCTGACGTGCAGGGAACCAGGTGACCGCGGACCGTGAGTGTGCCATGACCTCAGGGCATGTGGCTGTGGCAGGCTTCGGAGATGCTCTCAAGCAATGTCAGTACAGGCGTGAAGAGGCATGTAGTTAAGCCCAGACGGGGTTGAGGTTTTACAGGACTTTTACAGGATTGAGGGACAGCGGAGGAGAAGCCCATGGAAAGCTGGGTGAGGAGGGAAGGGAAGGGAAAACAGGAGGGGCTGAGAGAGAGGCTCAAAGTGGCAGGTCGGGGACCTGGAAGTCGGAGGCTGGAGCACAGCTGGGGAAGGTGTGTTTGGGCAGACACTCATGCAGCCCTGCTGATACGAACCGGAGACCACCCCCCGCCCCCACCATCCATTTGTGATTTTGGTCCCTTTAAATAGATTATGAGTTCTTTGATATGCAGGGCTACTTGGCCATCGATTAGATAGATAGGTTTGCATCAGGGAAAACTTTCAATTCCTTTACCGATGAGGACTTGTCAGGTAAAGGCCCCCATTTTAATGGCCGTCACAGAGCACACACAGACATGGGCACACATGGTGTGCAGAGTGCAGGCCTCTGAGCATATGGATTGAGGCCGATGCAAGAACTCACCACTAATAATGCTAAAGTCATCTCTACTATGCTTTTCAACCAAGACTCCAGCCACATCAGCTCCCCTCTCCAGTCAGGGCTGAGGACTGCTGGTGCCAGTAAGAGCCTCCCAGACCAGAAGCCTGCCCCCTAACCCCTGCTCTGGGCCTGAAGCCGCAGGCTCCACAGAGCCAGCTGCTCGCTGGCCATGCCTACAGGGAGCACGACCCAAGGGTGCCAGCTGGCCTTGCCCACAGTCTGAAGACTAAGCTAAGCAGAGTGGCTCCGGCTGCCCCTGAGGGCCCTGACGGCCAGTCCATCCAAACGATTCAGTTCTTCATCCGGCCTGTACTGCTCATTCTCCTGATGGAAGAGCTCCAGTCACCCCTATATTTTACCCAAAGATAGCAGGGCTAAGAAGAGAATATGGTCTGAGAAAGCAAGAAGCAAATGCCTGCAGATTTTCCTCGACTATCCTTCCCAGAGACATTAGCACTGGACTCCAAGTAACCTCATTAGACCCAGAGCAAGGCAGGTGCCTCTGGGCCGAAGGTGGGGTGGTAAGGAGAGAGGAGTAGGAAATGCAGGTTTTCTGGACCTCTTCTTGCCAACCAACCAAGAATACTCACACTATTACCAACAAATCTGCCTGGATTTGAGGTCTCTAAAAGTCAGTCCCCTGAGCTTCTGCCACTGACAATTTCAGATGGTGATTTGACTTAGAGAAACGACTTCCAGAGAAGGGTCTTGTGAGTCCTGGGCTAGAAGTCTCTCTTCCTGGGCCTCAGGGAAGCTGGGATGGAGCAAGCAAGAAGAAAGAGGACTTTCCATTCCTGCTGCCCAGTCTGTCCAGCCCAGGTGGGAGTGCGTGCAGTTGGCTGCCTACAGCTGCCTGGGTACAGGGCTCCAGGCTGAGAATGGTTCACAGTGGGTGACAGCGAATGAGATGGTTGGATGACATCACCGACTCAATGGACGTGAGTTTGAGTAAACTCCGGGAGATGGTGAAGGACAGGGAAGCCTAGCGTGCTGCAGTCCATGGGGTCACGAAGAGTTAGACACAACTGAGCAACTGAACAACAACAATGCTGGCCAGGCCAGGGCTGCAGNGGTGACAGCGAATGAGATGGTTGGATGACATCACCGACTCAATGGACGTGAGTTTGAGTAAACTCCGGGAGATGGTGAAGGACAGGGAAGCCTAGCGTGCTGCAGTCCATGGGGTCACGAAGAGTTAGACACAACTGAGCAACTGAACAACAACAATGCTGGCCAGGCCAGGGCTGCAGGTGGCAGCAGGAGAAGGCTCATTC
Source organism: Neotragus moschatus (assembly GCA_006410615.1). NCBI lineage: Eukaryota > Metazoa > Chordata > Mammalia > Artiodactyla > Bovidae > Neotragus > Neotragus moschatus. The sequence goes on from SJYA01001593.1 coordinate 44,362, forward strand.
CTCGCTACTGCGCCTCAGGCAGGAGCTGGCCTGTACCTCCCACAAAACCCCTCTCACAACAAGACTGCTAGGGGATTGGTGACTCTGGCCTCAGCAGTCATGCAGAGCTAGGCACGAGGTTCATGGAATGAGGGGCTCAGTGGCAGGACCACGGGGTGACTTCCATGTTGGCCCAGCCCTCTGGCCTGAGGCAGTGGAACTGGTGGAGCATGTCCACCTGAGTAGGGTTGGAAGGTAGAGAAAAGAGAGAAAGGGAAAGGGCCTTTCAGGGCTCAGGTGTGTGTGTGTGTGTGTGTGAAAACATTGCTCCTGTATGGCAAAAGGGAAGACTTATGTGGAACTATGGCACAATTGCACTCATCTCACACGCTAGTAAAGTAATGCTCAAAATTCTCCAAGCCAGGCTTCAGCAATACGTGAACTGCAAAATTCCAGATATTCAAACTGGTTTTAGAAAAGACAGAGGAACCAGAGATCAAATTGCCAACATCCGCTGGATCATTGAAANGATGCTGGGAAAGATTGAGGGCAGGAGGAGAAGGGGATGAAAGAGGATGAGATGATTGGATGGCATCACTGACTCAATGGACATGAGTTTGGGTGGACTCTAGGAGTTGGCGATGGACAGGGAGGCCTGGTGTGCTGCAGTTCACGGGGTCGCAAAGAGTCGGACATGACTGAGCGACTGAACTGACTAATGTGGAATGTTTGAGTGTGCAGAAGAGGCTATGAGAAGGGCATACTTCAGTATAGGATGGGCCAGCGGTTATGGTGTTTATCAATTATCTATATTTGTATTGGTTATCCACAGCTGTGTAACAGATGACTCTGAAACTTAGTGGCTTCAATGAACAATATTCATCATCTCATGGTTTCTGTAGGTCAGGAATGGAGCACAGCTGGTTTGAGCATCTCATAAAACTACAATCAGGGTGTCAGACTGGTCTGCAGTCACCTCAAAGCCCAGCTCTCCTGGCTGTTGGCAGGTCACTAGTTGTGACCTAGAAGCCACCCTCAAGTCCTTGCCACATAGAACTCTCCATAGGGCAGCTCACAATGTGGCAGCTAACTTCTTCAGAGCAAGTAAGTCAATGAGAGAGAGAGAGAGCAAGAGTGAAAACAAAAGAGAGATGGGGGAGGGGGATGGACTCATGAGCTTGTATAACCTAAGCTCAGAAGTGACATCCAACACTTCTGCCATATTCTACTCACTAGAGTGTCACTAGGTCCAGCCCACACTCAGGGGAGGGGACTGCACAGGGACACGACCACCAGGAAGTGGGGTCACTGGGGTCTGTGCTGGAAGCTGCCTACCACGTCCACTGATCCATTCAGCGATTATTGTATTTAATGAGGACCTGCTGAGTGGGGAGGATAGAACAAAATTGTGACTGCCACTTGAAGATTACAGTCTGGAAGGTGAGGCACATATTAACCAAAGAAACACACAAAGTAGTGTCAAAATCTACTACAGCAAATGACCCCAAAAGGTGGAGAGCGGTGGAGGATGGCCTCACAGGGTGCCATGAGAAGATTTCACCAGGCAGGGGACAAGGGGACAAGGCCAGGGGGCTCCCCAAGGAAGGGTTGATTGAACAGTGAGCTTGCCTGTGAGAAGCCCGGGCGTTAGCTGGGTGATGAGAAGGTGGGGATGGTGAGGGGCACCTTGCAGGCAAAAGGAACTGCATCGTCTAGGTATACTAGCGGTGAGTGTAAGCCAGGAGCATGCTGTGCACAAGTGTGTGTGTGTTCTGTTCCTAGATGGATTTGCGTGTTTACACTGTGTAAGTGGATGGTGGGAGGAAACAGCACTGCCCTTATACTTAAAGACCCTAAGGAAGGGACAGGAAGGCGGCAAAGGACAGAATCTGAGCAGCACTCTCTCTGAACCTCCAGAATTATGTGTCCTCACTTTTCTCCCCACTCTTCCACCCTCCCCACACTCTCTCTGGAAGATTTCTTTGGGGAATCGTATATGTCCTCATAAAAAGCAAAAATCTGCTGATGCGGCCTAATGCATTATCCTGCAAAGCAGAGCTGTCTTCGGAAACTAGCTCTCCCCCAGCCCAGCGGAGAGGCTCCATTCTGCAAACCAGCAACTCTCTTCTTAAAGTGATGGCCTATTGATTGAGGCCAAAGTGACTTTTTATGGGTCCAGAGACAGGAAGGCGGGGGCCTGGTAGGAGGGAGGTGGGGGAAGTTTGGCAGCCAGTGGGAAGGACAGAACAGTGATGGGAAGGAAACTGGGAGTGCCCTGGTCAGGACGAGAGCCTTTTGGGTGTCAAGGGAGCCAAGTGTGGAGGAGGTAGTGAGGTAGTGAGGTACCAAGTGGTACGACGTGTGACTCGACCCTACGCACCTGTATCTGAGGCTGACGAATCTCACACACTGCCTGGTCCTGCAGAGACAAGCCCAGACCTATGCAAATTGGCAGGACTGAGCTAAAGCCTACATGGTCCCTGTCCTCTAGGCACCCCACAAGGACTTTCCTCTTCCCAGAAGCACCTTGGTGGCTATGCAAGCCTCTCCAGTGTCTGGAATCCTGCCCCAAGCCCTCAGCCCAGCACTAAGGGTGCGACTCCCATTCATTCATGTCTTCATTCATTCAGTAAATATCCACTCCTGTGGGCCTGGCACTGTTGGTTTCTGGGGACACAGCTGTGCTTCCTGCCTTCATAGGCTTTTTCATTCAAATAGCAAATAATCATCGAACAATTGCTCACTAACCTTGGGATGACAAATGTGAAAGTGATATGAAGGAGAAACACAAGTGAGAGCTAGCATGGTTTGGAAGGCATTATGGAGTCAGGGAAGGGGCTCCTTGTATGTACATTGTCCTCTGGTCCTTACTAAACCCTGCAGAGGTGACCTGGCCTGTCTGGGTGTCAGCCTTGCCTCGGCCCCCATGACAATCCTGAAAGGGTCCATTGATGGTATGAGATGAGATCTATTTTCCCAGATTAAAAGTACAGTGATCTGCGCTCTTCTGACCCACTGGCTCTGTAGGTTCCCTGAGGCTGATCCATCTCTATACTGTGCTGGCCTTCCCACTGCCTCTGCTCTGGGCTCCCCTTACCCCATAACACAATGGTCCCCTGGCAGCCATGGGAGCTCCCCATAGAAAGCCATCTGCCTGGCCCCTCTCCAGGGTCCAGGAACATTTTCTTTGAAAATGGAACCACTGGAAGTGAAAGAGTACCCAGGTGGGGTAGAATGAGAGGTTAATTCAGGTTCACTCTGACAAGTTGTTCCGCCATTTATATCCTAGAAGAAATGAGACAAAGTCTCCTCCATCTTTACATCCCAACCCCTTCTACGGCCTGAACCATGATGGGGACTGACGTACCAGCCCCACCGTGTTTCTGGTCCTCGTCTCTTGCCCCCAGCCTGAACTTTTATCTTCTGTGAATTACTCTTCTTTCTTCCCTGTTCAAACACCCAGTCCTCTGAGCTCAGGATCTTCAGAGCCCATGAATGCTTTTTTCCCTCCACCACAAAGTCTGACTTTAACAAATGAAAATCTTGCTTTTATGACCGTTATAATTTCCATCATTTTAAAGCAGTGGTTCTTAACCTTGGCTGCACTTTGTAGGGACCTGAAAAGTTTCCATTCCGGGAACTTCTGATTTAATTGGTCTGGGCTTAGCCTGGGCGACAGGATTCTTAAAGCTCCCAGATGACTTTAGTGTGTAGCCGGGGTCAGGAACCACTGGTTTAAAGAGTCCCATTTATGAATAGCACTGATTTCTTTTGTCTCCACTAATCCTATCCTCCCCATGAAGAAACCTAAGCCTCAGCATCATTCACTGATTCAACACAGGTGAGTTGGGCCCCTTCTATGTGCACTGTTCTAAGTGCTTGGGACACAGCAGAGAACAAAAACAGACAAACATCCCTACCCTTGGAGAGGGGACGTTCTAACCAGGAGAGTCAGGCTAGAAACAATAGCAATAATATCGGGACTTCCCTGGTGGTCCAGTGGTTAAGACTCTGCCTTCCAACACAGGACGTATGGGGAACTAAGATCCCACATGCCTTGTGGCCAAAAAATTAAAACACAAAACAGAAATTCAGTGTGGAGGAGATTTGTGGACACAGTGGCTGAAAAGAGTGGGAGGGAGTGCATGGAAACATATACATTATCGTATATAAAATAGATAACCAGTGGGAATTTGCTGTATGATTTATGGACTTCAAACCTGGGCTCTGTGACAACCTAGGGGGTGGGATGGGGTGGGAGGTTCAAGAGGGAGGGGATATATGTATAACTATGGCTGATTTATGTTGATGTATTATAGAAACAAACAATATTATAAAGCAATTATCCTTAAATTAAAAATAATTTTAAAAGCAGAAACAATATTGTAATAAATTCAATAAATACTGTAAAGTGGTCCACATCAAAATAATCTATTAAAAACCCAATAAAATGTTAAAACCAGTAATCCCTAATAAATTTCAGAGTATTAATACATTCTCAAGTGAAACGTGCTAAGGGGGAGGAAAATGTCAGGGTAAAGGTATCAGGGATGGAGAAAGATCATCCATCTTTTCCATAGACCTTGTGAAAAAGATATCATTTGAGGAAAGACTTGAAGGAGATGAGAGAGTGGAGGAATGCAAACCCCCAAATTGAGAACCGTGGTAGACATTTCACAATATTATCCTGCTGCTTTATTTAGAAGGAAGACTAGGAAGTGCTTCCATTGGTGACCGAATGTTGTAAGCAGAGAGGAGTGAGTGAAAAGAATCCATCAGAGATGACTCTCAGATTTCTTACCTAGTGTCCTTTACTGAGCTGGGAATACTGAGATCTGGAGGTGAAGCTCCAGAGTTACACTGTGGATATTCTGATGTAAAGGCGTCTAAGTAAACCAACACATAGACCTGGATGTGACCAGCCTCAGCCTATGAAACACATCTGTCTTGCCATCTGGTTTTTACAGTTTAAAATAACTGGAAAAAATCCAAAAGAAAATAATCATTTCCTGACGTGTGAAAATTATGTTAAATTTTAATTTTTAAATGGTTGAGAAAAATTGAAAGAAGAATAATATTTCCTAACACACGAGAATCATATAAAATTCTAATTTCAGGGTCCATAAACAAAATGTGACTGGAACACAGCCACCGTGCCTATTCATTGTCACATTGCCCGTGGTTGAGTTTGCAGTATAATGGCAGAGTTGAGGAGTTGGAACAGACACCATTTAGCCCACAAAGCCTAAAATAGTTACTCTCTGGCCTGTTACACACAAAAACATTTGCTGAACTCCTGCATAGATGATTGAATCCATGTATCTGGAGCTCAGGAGGGTCATCTAGACTGATGATATAAATACAGGCATCATTAGCATCCAGAGGGACTTCCCAGGTGGTGGTAGTGGTGAAGAACCTGCCTGCCAAAGCAGAAGATATAAGAGACGCAGCTTTGATACCTGGGTGGGAAAAATCCCCTGCAGGAGGGTAGGGCAACCCACTCCAGTATGTTTGCGTGGAAAATCTCATGGAAAGAGGAGCGTGGTGGGCTACAGTCCATAGGGTCGCAAAGAGTCAAAAACAACTGCATGAACTTAGCATGCACATACAGCATCCAGAGGTATTTAAGCCATGGATGGCAATGAGATCAGAGCTTGAGAAGGGAAGGGGCTGAAGTCAGGCCCTGAAAAGCTTAGATGTTTGAAATTTGGATAGAGGAGAAAGAGGCTGGAAAGGAGATGAAGAAGCAGTAGTCAAGAGGCTAGAGGAAATTCCAGAGACTATGTTGTCACGGAAAAAAAGAAAAAGTCGGCCGACCAGGAGGTCAAAAGATCGATGCTGCTGAGAAGTCCAGTATCGTGAGAATGGGAAGTGTCTAATGAGCTTAGCAACAAGAAAGTAATTAGTAGCCGTGGTGGGAAAATTTCGGTGAAGAACAGAGAGAGGAAGCCAGTCTGGAATGTGATGAAGAATGAAGACGGGATAGTGAGGAAATGGGAATGTGATATGAGGATAAGTTTTCAAAGAAGTGCAGCTAAGAAGGGGACTGCATCAGCCTATAGGGATAAAAAAAAATGGTGGCTAGAACTGGAGGAAAGTCAAGGAGGTTTCACTGTCGGTCATGGTTGTTTGTTTTAACATCCGATGGCTTGGAGGGTATTTGGTTGGCAAAAGAAGAGAATGAAGAAACAGGAGAGAGAACAACCAAGGATGGAACACAGAGGCTGGACCCTGTGGAAGCTCGCTGGCAGAAGCCTTGCCTGGGCCCTTCCTCTACCACTGTGAACCCTCGGAAGTTGAGGGAATAAGACTGGACAAGGGGATCCCTTGCCTCCTAAGCAGGTGCAGTAGAAAAGGGAGGCTCCCTGGAACCGAACAAAGTAACTTAAAATCCTAGCTCTGGCTCTGTGTGACCTTAGCAAGTGACCACTTGGAGTTTCAATTGCCTCATCCATAAAGTAGAGCTAAGGTTCCCTAGTTCACAAGACTGGTGAGAACCAAATGCCATGGCATTGATGAACCAGGCACTGTCCCTAAAACGTGGGAGACACTGAACAAATGTTAGATTCCCTCCTCCCTGTCCCAAGCCACTCCCAGCCCAGCTACTTCTTAGACTTTGTCTTGGGAAAAAAGAGAAAAGAATCTTGGACACAAACTTGACCTACATTCAGTGCCAAGTCTCTTGTCTTTCAGGAAGGGAAGAGAGGCAATTGCAGGGATGTGCTCAGCCAGCTGGCCCAGACTTGATCAGATGCATTGTTTTGGGAGCTCCTAGCAAAGGAAGGATCCTGAGATCCCTTATTCCAATGAGACCCTGGCATGAGCCCTCTGGGGCTTCCCCAGTGGCTCAGATGGTAAAGAATCTGCCTGCAATGCGGGAGACACAGTTTCAATCCCTGAGTCAGGAAGATCCCCTGGAGAAGGAAATGGCAACCCATTCCAGTATTCTTGTCCAGAGAATTCCGTGGACAGAGGAGCCTGGCTGGCTACAGAGACCCCATGGGGTCACAGAGAGTCAGACACAACTGAGAGACAAAATACTTTAACTTTCATGAGCCCTCTGGGCTTCCCTGGTGACTCAGGGGGTAAAGAATCTGTCTTCAGTGCATTAGATACAGGAGATGAGGGTTTGATCTGGGTCAGGAAGATCCCCTGGAGGAGGGCATGGCAGCCCACTCCAGTATTCTTGCCTGGAGAATCCCATGGACAGAGGAGCCTGGCAGAGTACAGTCCGTGGGGTTGTAAAGAGTTGGATATAACTGAGCAACTAACACACACGAGTCCTCTGGCCACCTGAACTCTGGAAAGTGAAAGTGAAGTTGGTCAGTCGTGTCCAACTTTTTGTGATCCCCATGGACTGCAGCCTACCAGGCTCCTCCATCCGTGGAATTTTCCAGGCAAGAGTACTGGAGAGAGTTGCCATTTCCTTCTCCAGGGTATCCCAACCCAGGGATCAAACCTGGGTCTCCCGTATTGCAGGCAGACACTTTACCGTCTGAGCCACCAGGGAAGTGTTTGTCAAAGTAGGAATTCCTAGACCATTTTGTCAGGTTGTAATTTTGTAGAGGGTTTTATAGTATTGTGGAGTAATGGGGTTGTCTAGAATTGTCAGCAGTGCACCAAACTTTCACCTCCAAAGAACTCTCAGGAGAAAATGATTTCTCTTTTGACTGCTGAGAACCCACAGAGATAGACAGTGCCTGGCAAAAAGGAAGGTTTGGCCAAGATCAGGAGACATGGGAGACTCACAGTGCCCAGCATTACCACACTTGTGGGGCCATCTGCACAGAATACCTGCCTCCTGCAATCAGCCTCTCAGGCTGTGACTCAGAAGCATCCTGTTCTAAGCATCATCTCCCCAACCTGTTGTTTTGAAAAGATAAAATGGATCTATTTCCCTGGCATTTCCCTCTCAAAGCTGGCACAGAGGCTGCAACTCCTGCTTTATCTCAGTCAGGGAAGCATTTCATCATTTTCTAGGACAAAAATCCTATGAAAGGGGCAGACCCGGCTGGGCTTTCATCATGATAGATCAATGCAGCAGGCCAGGAAGGGAGAGAAGCCATTTGTTTTGACAAGTGAATCAAAGTATCAAAGCCACATCCTGCAGTTATTTAAATTAAATACCATACTACGTTGAATGTAACATATATAATTAATAAAGGTGCCTCCACCTTTTCTATAGTCTTATGGGGCTGCAAAGAGATCATTACCAGAACAGACTTCTCCCATAGCACCCAGATGATGGGTGTGTACTCGTGAGCTGATATGTACAGACGCATGCATGTGCAAGTGAGCAAGTATGCCTAAGTGTTTCTGAGAACTTGTGGCTAAGGAGTCATTTACTACAGAAATCCCACCTAACCCAACTTAAGTAAAAGGGAATTTATTATAAGAAGCTGGAAACATCTCACTGTAACAGAGACCTTGGTCAGTTTCCCTACCTTTGCACCTTCTGATTGGATGAGACCACCCCATCACTGACAGCCACAGCCCATTGGACCAGGACCTCTGACCCATGAGGCATTAGTCAGCTTCTCGCTTCCAGAAATTTGGGACTGGGACATAAACGTGTGTTAGAGGACTTCCCTAGCGGTCCAGTGGCTAAGACTCTGCACTCCCAATGCAGGAGGCCTGGGTTCAATCCCCAGTCAGGGAACTAGATCCCACATGCTACAACTAAGAGATTGCATGCCACAACTAGAAATCCCACGTGCTGCAACAAAGGTGGAAGATTCTGCATGCTATGACTAAGACCTATCGCAGCCAAATATTTTAAAGAACCATGTGAGTTAGTTCTTTGGTGTTGGTACACCCAGGAAGACATGTCTCAAAGACATCTGTCAATATCTGAATGACATAGTACCTGAGCACAGTGATTCTCAAACTTTGCATGCTGAAGGATCACGCAGGGCATTTGTTTAAAATGTGGTTTGCTTGGCTGCATCCCCAGGGATACAGGGCTCTGAATTTTTAACAAATGCTCCATGTGATTTGAATGCAAGTACTTCAGCAAGACAGCAAGGGAAGCAGATGAGCAGTGAAAAGACCTTCATTGCTCCAGAGAGTAAAATACAGATGGTTGACAGTGGCTTTGTTTTTTAGTTCCAGTCCCTCATAAGGCCCTTTTGTCTTTCCTGTTCTTGTGTTTTGTCAATTCCTTTGATTTCTAGAATATTCTAAGTGGATTTCTGTTTCTTGCTACCAAAGAATTTCTAAAAGCATTTCTGCTTATGGAATCAAGAGTAAGTGACTGGTCCCATTAGCCATAGCTGGTTGGGGGCAGGGGCTTCCCTGGTGGCTCAGACAGTAAAGAATCTGCTTGCAATGCAAGAGGCCCGGGGTTCAGTTCCTGGGTCAGGAAGATCCCCTGGAGAAGGGAATGGCTACCCACTCCAGTATTCTTGCCTGGAGAATCCTATGGACAGATGAACCTGGCTGTCTGCAGTCCATGAGGTTACAAAGAGTCAGACATGACTGGGCATGCACGGCAGCACGGCACTGCAGTATTTCAGACACGCAGCCTTTGGCAGGAAATTCGGACACAGCTGAAGCGACTTAGTAGGCAACCTCCCACACACGGTGGGAGGGGGGCAGGACCACTTGCTACATTGGCCCACCTCTTCAACAGGTACCATAGCAGGTCCTTTCCAAGAAGGAGTGCTGTCGGAGAAGACACCCCAAATACATGTACCACAGTAGACTCCTCTGAGAGGGTATGAGGGCCTGTGGGCACTTGTCTGCCTGTGTGTGCACGCATGTGCCCAGTTCTGTTCTGCTCCTGTGAGACCTGGGTATGGTATTTTCTCAGGGACAAGAGTATAATTGTGAGTGGGTGTGTGTTACTAAATCAGTCTGTGCACGTGAGTGGGAGAGAACCAAGCCAGGGTTATAATTGTCCACATTAGAGACTCATTAACTGTATCACTGCATCTACTCACAATATACCAGATCATATCTAGAAATGAGCTTCTTAAAGAGATAGAATAGAGACCCCTGTTCTTTGAAGCATGGTGAGGAGGGGATACCTTTTGGAAAGGTAAAAGATGGCAAGGATTGCTGCTCAGAAGACCTAGGGTTGGGCCGAGTCAGACACTAGGAATCTCGGGGGTCTATCCCCAGCATCCCCAGCAGGCAGCAGGTTCAGTCTCCCTGGTATGGGAATGCAGCCCCAGAGCCAGGAGATAACAGTGCCTGGTGAGAAGTCCCCAGGGGGATGAGAGCTCACTTAGTGATCAGAAAGAATTCTGGTACTGTCTCAACAGAAGCGTTTTTATCTACCTCCGTGAGACTCTTGCAGCATCCTAAGGGCACTTCTACATCTCTGACAGTCACCACGATTAATTTTTCATTATACAACAAAGAAGAAAAAAACTCTCTTCCCATAGACCTCCTCCAGCACTTTATCTGTATCTCTCTGATGTCATGTAGTCTTGCTATTTTGTGCCATATAGTGCCATTCCTGAGCGCCCTTTGGAGGACACCCTTAATCGCTCACCTAGATCCCCCTCAGATTCCCTTTTGCAGTGTTCACCGCCTGCCACCCTCCCAGCCCCCCACACCCCCTCCCCCCCCCCCCCCCACCC
>SJYA01001593.1:64213-198503 GCA_006410615.1 Neotragus moschatus
GGACATGGTTTGATCCCTGGTCGGGGAACTAAGATCTACCTGCTGCAGAATCCATCTACAACAAAAGATTCTGTGTGCCACATCTAAGACCCAAGGCAGCCAAAAAAAAAGTAAACTAAATAAATGGTGAAATATGTTGTGTTCAAGGGTAGGAAGACTTAATAAGATCTTATTTCTCCCTGAATTAATATATAGATTTAAAGCAATCCTAACCAAAATACTAGTAGGCTTTCTTGTAGAAATTGATACGCTGGTTCTAAAATTCATATTGAAATACTGAAAACCTAGAAGAACCAAAATAAAGTTATAAAAGAAGGAAAAAGTGGGAGGACTAACTGCCTAATTTAAAAACTTACTCTAAAGCTACAGTTATCAAGGTAAGTATTGCTGTAAAGACAGGCAAATCAATAAAAAAAAAAGAAAATAGAATCTAGAAACAGATCCACACAGGGACAATTGATTTTCAGCAACAGTGCAAAGGCTATTTAATGGAGAAAAGATATTCTTTTCGACAATGCAGGAACAACTGGCAAGAAAATGAACTTTGATTCATACCTTGCACTATTAACAAATATTAACTCAAATGAATCATAGATCCAAATGTAAACACTAAAACTATAAAATTTTTATTTTTTAAATCTTATTGAAGTGAGTTGATTTACAATGTTTTGTCAATTCCTGCTGCACAGCAAAGCAGTTCAGTTGTACATATATATATTCTTTTTCATATTCTTTTTCTGTTATGGTTCATCTCAGGATATTGAATATATAGTTCCCTGTGCTATACAGTAGGACCTTTTTGTTTATCCATCCTGTGATAATTGTTTACATATGCTATCCCCAAACTGGCTTCCCTGGTGGCTCAATGACAAAGAATCCCCCTGCGATGCAGGAGATGTGGGTTCGATCCTGGGGTCAGGAAGATCCCCTGGAGGAGGAACTGGCAACCCACTCCAGTATTCTTACCTGGGAAATCCTACGGACAGAGGAGCCTGACAGGCTACAGTCCATTGGGTTGCAGAGTCGGACACGACTAAGCACACACACACCCCAGCCATCAAATTTGTCTATTTTACCTTCACCATCAAGTAACAAGAATTGAAGTCCTTTCCAAGCTGACTTAAATATTCAGCTCCATATGTCGTTGTTCATGGGGTCACAAAAGAGTCAGACCTAACTTAGTCACTAAACAACAACAAATCCCAAACTCCCAATTCTTCTCTCCCCTCCCTCTCCCTTGACAACCACAAGTCTGTTCTCTGTGTCTGTGAGTCTGTAAAACTATAAAACTTTTAGAAGAAAACATAGGATAAAATCTTTATGATCTTAGGTGAAACAGATTTCTTAATACAATCTATAAAAGAAAAATTGATAAATTAAACTTTTTTAAAGATGAAAACTTTCTGCTCTTTTAAAAATACTACTTTAATTATTTTCTTCTTTTAATTGGAGGATGATTCCAATGTATTGGTTTCTACTGTAAAACAGTATAAAACAGTGATAACTCTATGTGTGTGTGTGTGTGTGTGTGTCTGTGTGTGTGTGTGTGTGTCCCTCCCTCTCCAGCCGCCCTCCCAGCCCCCTCAGTCTCACCCCTATGGGTCATCACAGAGTGCCAGGCCGTGCTCCCTGTGGTACATAGTAGCTTCCTGCTATTTATTTCAAACATGGTCATGTACATGTCAATGCTGCTTTCTCAGTTTGTCCTACCCCCCTCCTTCCCTTGCTGTGTCTACAAGTCTCTTCTCTCCATCTGCATCTCTATTCCTGCCCTGCAAACAGGTTCATTAGTACCATTTTTCTAGATTCCATATATATGCGTTAATATACCATATTTGTTTTTCTCCTTCTGACTTCCTTCACTCTGTATAGCAAGCTCTAGGTTCATCCACTTCAGTTGAATTGATTCACATTCATTCCTTTTCGTGGCTGAGTAATATTCCATTGTATATATGCACCACAACGTCTTGATCCATTCATCTGTTGATGAACATCTGGGTTGCTTCCATGTCCTGGCTATTGTAAATAACGCTGCAATGAATATTGGGGCTCACACATCTATTTGAATTATGATTTTCTCAGGGTATATGCCCGATAGTAGCTTTGCTGGGTCATATGTTAGTTTTATTCCTAATTTCTAAGTAATCTCCATAGTGTTTTCCATAGTGGCTGTATCAGTTTATATCCCCACCAACAGTGCAAGAGGGATCCCTGTTCTCCACATCCTCTCCAGCATTTATTGTTTGTAGATTTCTTATGATGGCCATTCTGACTGGTGGGGCATAGTACCTCATTATAGTTTTAACTTGCATTTATTTAATAATGAGCATGTTGAGCATCTTTTTATGTGCCTCTTGGCCATCTGTATATCTTCTTTGGAGTAATGTGTCTTCTGCCCATTTTTTGATTTGGTTGTTTGTTTGTCTGATATCGAGCTGCATGAGCTGTTTGTATATTTTGGATATATATATTATATATATATATATAATATATATATATATATTTTGGATATATTTGTATCCTTTGTCAGTTGCTTCATTTTCAATTATTTTCTCCCATTCTGAGTGTTGTCTTTTCACCTGGTTTATATTTTCCTTTGCTGTGCAAAAGCTTTTAAATTTAATTAATTCCTACTTGTTTATTTTTGTTTTTATTTCCATTATTCTAGGAGGTGGGTCAGAGGGGTTCTTGCTGCAATTTATGTCAAAGAGTGTTCTGCCTATGTTTTCCTCTAAGAGCTTTATAGTTTCTGGCCTTATATTTAGGTCTTTAATCCATTTTGAGTTTTATTTTTGTGTATGGTGTTAAAGAATTTCATTCTTTTGCATGTAGCTGTCCAGTTTTCCCAGCACCACTTATTGAAGGGGTTGTCTTTTCTCCATTGTATATTCTTGCCTATTTTGTCAAATATAAAGTGCCCATAGATGTACAGGTTTATCTTTCTGTCTTATTCCATTGATCTATATTTCTATTTTTGTGCCACTATCAAACTGTCCTGATTACTGTAGCTTTGTAGTATTGTTTGAAGCCTGAAGCCAGGAAGGTTGATTCCTCCTGCTCTACTTTTCTTCTCAAGATTGTTTTGGTTATTAGGAGTCTTTTGTGTTTCCATACAAATTATAAAAAGTTTTGTTCTAGTTCTATGAAAAATGCCACTGGTAATTTGATAAGGATTGCATTGAATCTGTAGAATGCTTTGGATAATGTAGTCATTGTCACAATATTGAGACTTCAGATCCCAAAACATGGTATATGTTTGCGTCTTCCTTGATTTCTTTCATCAGTGTCTTATAGTTTTCTGCACACAGCTCTTTGGTTTCTCTGTGGTTGTTCAGTTGCTAAGTCATATCTGATTCTGGACTGCAGTGTGCCAGGCTTCTCTGAACTTCCTTGTCTCTGGGAGCTTGCTCAAACTCATGTCTGTTGAGTCAGTAATGCTATCCAACCGTCTCATCTTCTGTTGCCCCATTCTCCTCCTCCCCTCAATCCTTCCCAGCATCAGGGTCTTTTCCAATGAATTGGCTCTTTGCATCAGGTGGCCGAAGTATTGGAGCTAAGGTAGATTTATTCCTGGGTATTTTATACTTCTTGTTGCAATGGTGAATGGAATTTTTTCCTTAATTTCTCTTTCTGATTTTTCATTGTTAGTGTATAAGAATGTATCAAACACCATAATCAAGTGGGGTTTATCCCAGGGATGCAAGGATTCTTCAGTATACACAAATCAATCAATGTGATGCACCATATTAGCAAACTGAAAGGTAACCATATGATCATCTCAACAGATAAAGAGAAAGCTTTCAACAAAATTCAACAACCCTCTTTGATAAAAATCCTTCATAAAATGGGCATAAAAGGAAACTACCTCAACATAATAAAGGCCATATACAACAAACCCACAACAAGCATTGTTGTCAATAGTGAAAAACTGATAGCATTTCCTCTACAATCAGGAACAGTACAAGGGTGCCCACTCTCACCACTACTATTCAATACAGTTTTGAAAGTCCTGGCCTAGCAATCAGAGAAGAATAAGAAAGAAAAGGAATCTAGATTAGAAAAGAAAAAGTAAAACTCTCACTGTTGGCAGATGACATGATATAATACATAGAAAACCCTAAAGATGCCACCAGAAAATTACTAGAGCTAATCAATGAATTTAGTATAAAGTCACAGGGTTTTCCCAGTGGTTTAGCTGGTAAAAAATCTGCCTGCCAATGCAGGAGATGCAAGAAACTCAGGTTCAATCCCTGGGTCGGGAAGATCCCCTGGAGAAGGAAATGGCAACCTGCCCCAGTATTCTTGCCTGAAAAATTCCATGGACAGAGGAGCTTGGCAGGCTACAGTCCACGGGGTTACAAAGAGTCAGACATGACTGAGTGACTGAGCATATAGGCACTCACACACAGGATACAAAATTAATACATAGAAATCTTGCATTCCTATACACTAACAATGAAAAACCAGAAAAAGAAATTTAGGAAACAGTCCCATTCACCATTGCAATAAAAATACTATTAAGAGAATAAAAGATAAATCACAGACTGGAAGAAAATATCTGTAAATCACTTACCTGTTGAAGAACATGCACACAGAATATACTAAGTACTTACAAAACTAAATAAGAAAACAAACAACCTAATTAAAAATGGGCCAAAAAAGAGAATACATGTGGATAGTAGATAAGCACATGAAAATTTTCAACATAATTCATCTTTTGTTATTTTTGTTGTTTTTAGTTGCTAAGTTGTGTCCAACTCTTTTGCAACCCCATGGATTGTAGACTGCCAGGCTCCTCTGTCCATCAGATTTCCCAGGCAGGAATACTGGAGTGGGTTGCAAGTTCCTTCTCCAAGGGATCTTCCTGAGCCAGAGATTGAATCCACATCTCCTGCACTGGCACGCAGATTCTTTACTGCTGAGCCACCAGGGAAGCCCAATTAATCATTAGGGAAATGCAAACTAAAACCACAATGAGACATTAAAATGGCTAAAATTAAAAATACTGACCATACCAAGTATTGGCAAGGATGCAGNGGGGATCTTCCTGAGCCAGGGATTGAATCCACATCTCCTGCACTGGCACACAGATTCTTTACTGCTGAGCCACCAGGGAAGCCCAATTAATCATTAGGGAAATGCAAACTAAAACCACAATGAGACATTAAAATGGCTAAAATTAAAAATACTGACCATACCAAGTATTGGCAAGGATGCAGAGAAACTGGAACACTGCCAGTGGGATTATCAAATTGTGCAACTACTTTGGGAAATAGTTTGTCAGCTTTTTAAAAAGATAAATATAGACTTGTCACATGTTTCAGCCTTTCCACTTCTGAATATTTACCCAAGAGAATATAAGCACATATCCTAACAAAAACTCATAGATGAATGTTCACAGAATGCTTATTTGTAAAAGGCAAAAACTGTAAATGACTCAAAGGTCCATCAACAGATGAATAGATTAAACAAATTGCAGTGTAACCATCCAAGGGAACATTACTCAGCAATAAAAAGAATGAAATGTGATAGATTCAACATAAATGAATCTCAAAATATTTGCACCAACAGAAACAATATGGACAGAAAAAGGCTCCATACTGAATGAGTCCAGTTACACAAAATCCTAGAACGTGCAAACGAATCTATATTCCGTCAGTTCCATTGCTCAGTCATGTCCAGCTGTTTGTGACCCCATGGACTGCAGCACACCAGGCTTCCCTGTCCATCACCAACTCCCAGAGCTTGCTCAAACTCATGTCTATCGAGTTGGTGGTATCATCCAACCATTTCACCCTCTGTCATCCCCTTCTCCTCCTGCCCTCAATCTTTCCCAGCATCAGGGTCTTTTCCAATGAGTCAGTTCTTTGCATCAGGTGGCCAAAGTACTGGAGCTTCAGCTTCAGCATCATTCCTTCCAGTGAATATTCAGGACTGATTTCCTTTAGGATTGACTGGTTTGATCTCCTTGCAGTCCAAGCAACTCTCAAGAGTCTTCTCCAATACCACAGTTCAAAAGCATCAGTTCTTCAGTGCTCAGCTTTTTTATGGTCCAACTCTCACATCTATACATGACTACTGGAAAAACCTTAGCTTTCACTAGATGGACCTTTGTCAGCAAAGTAATATCTCTACTTTTTAGGATGCTGTCTAGGTTGGTCATAGCTTTTCTTCCAAGTAGCAAGTGTCTCTTAATTTCATGGCTGCACTCACGATCACCATCTGCAGTGATTTTGGAGCCCAAGAAAATAAAGTCTATCACTGTTTCCATTGTTTCCCCATCTATTTGCCATGAAGTGATGGGACCAGATACCGTGATCTTCATTTTTTGAATGTTGAGTTTTAAGCCAGCTCTTTCACTCTCCTCTTTCACTTTCACCAAAAGGCTCTTCAGTTCTTTTTTGCTTTCTGCCATAAGGGTGGTGTCATCTACATATCTGAGGTTATTGATATTTCTCCTAGCAATCTTGATTCCAGTTTGTGATTCATCCAGTCTGGCATTTCACATGATGTACTCTGCTTATAAGTTAAATAAGCAAGGTGACAATATACAGCCTTGACATACTCCTTTCCCAGTTTGGAACCAATCTATATTGACAGAAAGCTTATCAATGATCAGTCAATGATTGTCTGATATGATAANATTCATCCAGTCTGGCATTTCACATGATGTACTCTGCTTATAAGTTAAATAAGCAAGGTGACAATATACAGCCTTGACATACTCCTTTCCCAGTTTGGAACCAATCTATATTGACAGAAAGCTTATCAATGATCAGTCAATGATTGTCTGATATGATAAGCAGTCTCTAAAATGACTCCTTAAAATTGCGACTTCCCTTGCGTAATTCCTTTTTCTTGAAAGTGGGCTGGACCTATCTACTCTGATGAACAGAATATGACAAAAATGATGAGATTTCACTTCTGAGATTAGGTTATGATGATTTCTCCTTTTCTCTCTGATGAAAACAGCTGCCATGCTGTAAGCTGCACTAAGGACAGGCTGATGGGAAATGGAATGGAACTGGAATGGGAATGGAGCTTGTTAGAGATTGAATCCTGCCAACATACATATGAATGAGCTTAAACGCAGCTCTTCCCCTCGTCACACCGGGAGAGGAGGCCATAGCCCTGGTCAACATCTTGGCGAAAGCCTTGGGAGAGCCCTTGAGGCAGAAGCACTCAGGTAAGTTGTGTCCAGATTCCAGAGCCACAGAAAATGAGAGATGATAAATGTTTATTGTTTTAAGCTGATACATTGAGGGGTTATTCCTTACACAGCAATAGATAACTAACACACATGTAGACTGGAGTAGGGGCAGGTGTCAGAGAGAGATTGCAAACTGGGAAGACATTTTTGGTGGTGAATGGATGTGTTCATTATCTTGATTGCTGTGGTCTCAAGGGGGTACACATGTATCAAACCTTACAAATTTATACAGTTTAAGTACGTGAAATTCGTTGCATGTTAAGATATAACTCTACAAAGGTGCTTTTTGAAACGTTTGCTGAAAAGTCAAGTAAGAAAAGGACTTCATAACAATTCAATAACATAGATTGAATAACATGGAGGATTCAATAACATGCAGGCTGAGAAGTGACTTACTATCTGGATTTGCCCAGGACTGAGGTGGTTCCTAGAATGCATGATATTCCATTTTAAAAATTGAGAAAGTCTCAGGCATATAAGAGTGAGCTGGTTACCCTACTGTTGACACTAACAAGAACAATAGGTGCATCCATTGTGGAAATCAGTTGCAACCTTATCTAAAGTTGACTTAGTGGGACAATGGGGACACTACAGATAGCCATCTCTTCAGGAGTTTTGTTGCTATAGGGAGGAGAGAATGGTGGGGAGAGCTGGAAGGGGTATGAGCTCAAAGAAGTAAGCTTTTTTTTTTTTTAATCGGAGTGTAATTGCTTTACTATGTTGTGTTAGTTTCTACTGTACAGCAACGTAAATCAGCTCTACATATATACATACCCCCTTCCTCCCGTCCACCCCCATCCCACCCTCTGTGGCATCACAGGGCACTGAGCTGAGCTCCTTGTGCATAAAGCAGCTTCCCCCGGCTTCTCTTTCACACATCGTAGTGTACACACATCAGTGTTGCTCTCTCAGTTTGTCCCACATTCTCCCTTCCCCCTCACCACCATATCCATGTTCATTCTTTACATCTGCATCTCTGTTCCTACCTTGCAAAGCTGTTCCATTTCTCTAGATTCCATATATAAGCATTAATATATGGTATTCATTTTTCTCTTTCTGACTTACTTCACTCTCGTGATAGACTTTAGGTTCATCCACATCAGTACAAATTACCCAATTTTGTTCCTTTTTATGACCGAGTAATATTACACATATACATCTTCTTTATTTTTATCCATTCCTCTGTCAATGGAAATTTAGGTTATTTTGATATCCTGACTATTGTAAATGGTGCTGAAATGAACACTGTGGTACACGTGTCTTTCTGAATTATGGTTTTCTCAGGGTATATGCCCAGTAGTGGGATGGCTGGTCAAAGCTTTATTTTTAGTTTTTAAGAAACTCCCATAGTGGTTGTATCAAAAGGGGACCTAATTAAACTTAAAAGCTGGTGTACAGCAAAGGAAACCATAAACAAGATGAAAAGACAAGCCTTATAATGGGAAAAAAAAAATATTTGCAACCAAAGTAACTGATAAAGGATTAATCTCCAAAATATGCAACAGTTCATGCAGCTAAATAACAAAAAAGCAAGCAACTCTATCAACAGATAGCAGAAGACCTAAATAGATGTTTCTCCAAAGAAGATCCACAGAGGGGCCAAGAGGCACATGAAAAGATACCTATCATTGCTTATTATTAGAGAAATGCAAATCAAGACTGCAACGAAGTGTCATCTCCCACCAGTCAGAATGGCCATTATAAAAAATCTACAAACAATAAATGCTGGAAGCAAGTTTTAAGATGGGAGTCATTACAGCCAATTTGAGTGCTAAGCAAAGTAATCTAGTACAGATAATTTTTTTTATAACACTGAGAAGAGATATTTGCAGAAGAAAAAGCCTGCAGTAGGTGAGAACTACTCGTTGAAGGCAGTTTTCTCGTGTCCTGAGGATCCCTACCAGGCCACAGAGGCTCCCAAATGGATCACAGGACCCCAAAGTACAAGTTCTCTCTTCAATTCTGAGAGCTAAGTGACTCATGCTTCTATAGTCTCTCGTATTTTGAGGCAACTAAGGGTTGCAGGAGGATTCATGAGATGTGGGTTCAGTCCCTGGGCCGAGAAAGATTCCCTGGAGTAGGAAGTGACAACCCACTCCAGGATTCTTGCCTAGAAGTTTCCAAGGACAGAGTAGCCTGGCAGATTACAGTCCATGGAGCCTACACACGTCACGTATACACACGACCTGATGAATGAGTCATGAAATGTTACTAAATGTGCTATTCATCAATGAAAATGACCCCAGACTTTGATTGTGTCCTTTGCTAAGAAATTTGGCTGCCAACAAATCTTTAGCAATGTTGTCAAATTCCTACCCTGTGTGCACATTTACAGATGGTTAGAATTTCACAATTTGGGGGAAGAATTTTCAGTATTTCATCAGTATTACCCCAAACTGACGATGGTTTTCTCATTGTTAATGACCTTGCTATTTTTATTAAACATCTCTTTTCACTGAGCTTTTACACTATCCATTTAGCTTTTCATAGGTCGTTAGGTTAATTTCACAGTCTATAGTGATTCAGGTTTGCATCAATGATTTTTAACCGATAATATTCCTGTAATAGACTTCAAGACCTTATAAGTCTGATGTTTCAATGTGAATTACTCATATCTCTATTGCCTAAGGAGGAAGGTACATGTGTGTTACACTGCTTGTGAATATTATCTACTTGAATAAGTAAAATAAAATTATTGAGTTATTTTTAAGCTTTTAGGAAATTGTTTTATAGCACAAAAATTTAGTAGGTATGTTCATATTCTTCTAAGGTAACTAGTAAGTGAATTATTTATTCTGTTGGCAACATGATATATATAACTTGCTGTATTTCTTCTCTTTCTTTGTAATCCTGGAGTTTTTTCCTAAAGGAAATTCAATTGGATGAGAGAACACAAAACCTTCTATTCTCTCTGTAGGACCTGCATGCATGCTCAATCAGGTCTGATTCTTTGTGACCTTATGGTCTATAGCCTGCCAGGTTCCTCTGTCCATGGAAATTTCCAGGCAAGAATACTAGAGTGGGCTGCCATTTCCTCCTCCAGGGGATCATCCCGACCCAGGGATAGAACCCGAGTCTCTTGCGTCTCCTGCAATGGCAGGTGGGTCTTTTACCACTGGGCCACCTCCCTGTAGGTGCCACAATCAAAAAGTTTGGGAGCCCTGATTGTAGAGGGCTTTTTAGGGCTTCTTGGGACAAGGCTTTGTGCCAGCTTGGGTAGAGTTTACATCTCCCAAATCATGTCAGCCATGGTTTTCCTAATTCCTGGCTAGCCCCACAATTGTCCCTCTTCCTAAGGCATGCCAGTGGACACTGTGGCTTTGCTGCACAGGAATAACATTCCATTTTCTGGGCCGTGTCTTTCCTTTTTTTTCTCTTCTCCTTTGGCTTCTCTCTTTTCTTTGCCCCAGGATTGACTGTTCTAACTATAGTTTTCTAACAGGTGTGCAGCCAGGGCAGGAAGGCTGTGGTTCAGCTGTCCCCAGACACATGGATTCTCTCCAACTGTCTTGCTGGAACCACGGGGCCCTGAGCACACTCACTGAGTGAGGATAACCCTACCAGGGTCATGACAGGGGGAGGGGCAAAGCCAGGGGAGACTTTTCATTCCCAGAGTAAAGTAGGGCCCAGGAGAGTATGCAGGTTATCCCTAGACCTGGGAGCACTGCTCAGATTCAGTAAGGAATCAGAGTGAGGTCCTGTTTTCCCATTCATGGTAGATACTGCCAGATGTTTACTCAATATTTATCCCTACCTCCTTCTTTCTTAAATTATATAACCCTCATCTGAGCATCGCCTGGCTAGAGTAGGCACCCACTATGGAAGAGCTACTGCTGTATCATTTAATCCATGCATAAACTCACTGTGCAGAAGAGTTTGTGCCTAGGCTCAGTGATTTACCTGAGATCTCACTGCCAACAGGTGGCAGATCTGGGTTCCAAACCCAGGTCTGTCTGACTCAGAGATTTAGCCTCTTCCCTCTGTACCTCCTGTCTCCCTAAGAAGAGAAAGAATACCCAGGCAGAGGTGGGAGCCTTACAAAGCATCTGTGAGACCCAGGCTTATCTCTGGGGATAAGATCATCCCACAGAACACATGGCAGGCATCCCCTCTCCTAGTGCACGGCACAGAGCTTGTCACAGAGTACTTGCAACATGGGGAAAGAAGAAATGAAGAGAGAGACAAATGGAAGAAAGGAGAGAGGGAACAAGACATCAATCAGACATGTCTTTTTAAAATATTTATTTGGCCGCACCAGGCCTTAGATGCAGGCATGCGCACTCTTAATTGTGCATATGGGATCTAGTTCCCCAAGCAGGGATTGGATCCAGGGCCCTCTGCATTCCAAGCGCAGAGTTTTAGCCACTGGACCACCAGCGAAGTCCCAGTTAGGCGTATCTTTAGCTACCTTCCCCAGGCCCAGCCCCCGGGGCCCAAGTTTAAGGATAGTCTATCAGTTAGGACTTACATTCAGTTAAGAGAAACAGAGATGGAACTTAAACATGTAGAGTCTGTTGTTATTTTCCCCACACACAACCAGAGAGGTAGGTAGTGGCATCGATAGTGATTCACAGATGTCATGTCTGCAGTCTCTGCTTCTCCTCATGGTCACAGAATGGCTGCTGCAGCTCCAATAATCACAATCTAGGAAGAAAGAAAGAAAAGCCAGTCTTTCT
Source organism: Neotragus moschatus (assembly GCA_006410615.1). NCBI lineage: Eukaryota > Metazoa > Chordata > Mammalia > Artiodactyla > Bovidae > Neotragus > Neotragus moschatus. Next base: position 76,100 of record SJYA01001593.1, read on the forward strand.
TAGAAACTTTAAATGTATGTCTTATTGGCCAGAACTGGACTGAGAAAAGTAACATTTTAGTTTTATTTGGTTTTAGCAAGGCTTCTTTGCTCTGGCACATCTTTCCCTGCCTCCTGCTTCACTTCTCAGTCCCAGGAAATGGCCTCTAAAGTACAAAGGAGGCTCAGCTCATACACGTACCCTAATAAAGGGCAAATCAGGTCTTGCTTATTTGAAGATTCCAGCTGATGATGAAGATTCTAGAAAAGGGATCCAAACCCCAGAATTTTCAGACTTGACTTTAAGAGTACAAGCTCTGCTTCCATCTGACCCACTTGGCTTTCTGTAGCTTTATGGCTCCTTTGGGAGACTCCTAGTTCCCAGAACACACAGAGAGGGCAGGAACTGAACACAGCCATCTGGGAGCAAATTCTGGGTCAGTTAGGATGCCTTCAGCTACAAGTAACAGAAAGCCTCAACTCAAAGTATCTCTGAGAGAGTTTATCTTCTCACATTACCAGGAAACCCAGAGATGGGAAGAAAGAATTCCATACAGGATACTTCAGCACTCCAACTTTTCTCTCGCTGGTTTTCTGGGAGCTGTCCCACCCTATGTGTTGGCTGGTAGCAAGATGGACACAGATGTTTCCAGGCACCACAGCTGGATGAAGAAGAGAGACTGTTTATTAGGGCTATGGGTCTATTTATCAGAAGTGAGGAAAGCTTTCCCAATAGGCCCCTGCAGAGTTTTCTTCATGTCTCTTCTGGCGTCTCCACATGACCTGGGCCTCCTCACACCGTGGAGGCTGGGTGCCATCAGCAGAGAGAGGGACAGAGAGAAGCAGNTTATTAGGGCTATGGGTCTATTTATCAGAAGTGAGGAAAGCTTTCCCAATAGGCCCCTGCAGAGTTTTCTTCATGTCTCTTCTGGCGTCTCCACATGACCTGGGCCTCCTCACACCGTGGAGGCTGGGTGCCATCAGCAGAGAGAGGGACAGAGAGAAGCAGATGGAAGTCATATCTCTGGTCATAACCTAGCCTCAGAAGCCCTGCAGTGTCACCTCAACCGCATTCTCACGGAGACAGTCACAAAGCCTCATCCAGCTTAAGGAGAGGGGAAACGGACTTTAACTCTTGATGAGAGAGCGAATACGGTGTAACCACTTTGGGAAAATACAATCTGTTGCATCAGAAGACCCCCTCACCCTTTGCAGAGCCTCCCCTCTCCCCCGACACACCCTGATCGCTTCCATATCCAAGTCTTACCTGGCAGGAGCTAGATCACCTGCAGAGCTCTACTGCAAGGAAGTCTGGGAAATGTTGTTTGGAGCTTTCTAGCCTTTTACAGCCTGGCTTTACCTAGCGGCTCAGTGCTTTAGAATCCGCCTGCCAATGCAGGAGACTTGGGTTCTATCCCTGGGTCAGGGAGATCCCCTGGAGAAGGAAATGGCAACCCACTCCAGTAATCTTGCCAGGGAAATCCCATGGATAGAGGAGACTGGCGGCTATAGTCCAGTCCAGTTCAGTTCAGCTCAGTCGCTCAGTCGAGTCCGACTCTTTGCAACCCCATGAATCGCAGCACACCAGGCCTCCCTGTCCACTCACGTCCATCGAGTCAGTGATGCCATCCAGCCATCTCATCCGGCAAAAGAGACAGACATGACTTAGCAACTAAACAACAATTGCCTCTAAGGAACAAGAACGTAAGCTGAAGTGGTTTGTATTAGGTGCAGAATGAAACAGCTTACAAGTCTGCCACAGTTAAAAAAGAAAGAAGGAGTAAATAAATCACCGGAGAGTGGCTCACGGGGTCTGCTATGGATCCTTACCTTTTCCAGTTTCTACTGCTTAACTCTTTCCTGTAGCATTCAACAGGTATCTATTGAGCATCTCCTGTATTTCAATCAAGCTAGACTAAAAAAGACAGATAAGGATTTTAGAATCTATAAAGACAGGTTCAAACCAATGAATAGTTGTTATAAATAACTATGCATTTACAATTGCTGTAAAGGCTTTACAAAGAAGTGGTATATTCTGTCCTTCCTATTCCCACAGAGATAACTTGCCAGCCAGTCCGATANAAAAGACAGATAAGGATTTTAGAATCTATAAAGACAGGTTCAAACCAATGAATAGTTGTTATAAATAACTATGCATTTACAATTGCTGTAAAGGCTTTACAAAGAAGTGGTATATTCTGTCCTTCCTGTTCCCACAGAGATAACTTGCCAGCCAGTCCGATAGGAAACTTCAGGCATTAGAGACTGTCCTGAGCCTTTCTTCATAAATTATCTATAGTCATTACAGGACAAAGCTTATCTAGGTGTTCAGATATTACTCAGCGTATTAACTACTCAGAGTTAAGCAGTAAAGATTAGAAGGGTAAGTAAGTGTTTCAATAAATGTAAAATTCTTTAACAGGCTGGTGTCAGCAATATCTGGACAGACTTGGCACTAACCAAAGAAAAAAGAAGACTTTGGCCTCAACTATGAGAAACGTTCAATTCCAGATATAATCCTGGTACTGACAAATGGGGTCTGGCTCAAGGCAGAAATGTGAAATTCCAGTGCCAAAGCCAACATTAACTACCTGTTTCAAGAGATATAAACATTAGATTTTCTCAACATTAGCCTTGGGGAATGAAACCTAAGTTCCCAAGGAAAACCTGCCATTCATTTTCAGGGAAAGGTGGGTGTTGACAGTGGGATGAGGTGACCGTGATTGGACTGTGTGTCTGGAAACAATTACATCCATATTGATCAACACCAAAGGTGCTCTCATGACCCGTGGTCCAGTGATCCCAGAAGGTCTGTGTTTTAGGCTTGTTAAAATGGATACCCCATTTGGACTAATCACACATGGCCCTTTTGGTAGCTAACCAAAAGCTATGCTGATGACATTGTAATATACATTAAATCATATGTTGTTTCCTCAATTAACATAATGAAGTCAGGGGAATAAACAGCACAGCTTCACACCCATTCTTTTCCTCTCTGATGTTTTCTTCTTAAGAAATAAACACACAGCTTCATTAACAACAAACTCAGAATAAATTAATAGGAGCTGAAATCCGTGAAATTAGATTCACTTTTCTAATTAGCTGAAGAGTTCACAGATACTGGGGCGGTCTTTATCACAGGCTCTCTTCCTCTCTGGAAGGGGATGGCTGTTTGTGATCTCAGAAAATTAAGCGCCCCCCCCCCCTTACATTCTACAGAGGAATTTCCGATTGAAGTGTAAATGTGAATTTCCTTTGGCCACCTGGAAGATCATTTTGAAGTTGTGAATCTTGAGCAAATTCCTCATTAATTCCACCCCATGGTTGGGAGATTGTGTGATACGGTAATTTCCATTTTCAAAGGATTTGTCTTTTTCCTAATAATGTCCTCAGCTTCGTTGGCATCCTCCTCTATGAAGTTCAAAGTGATTTTGAGACTGTTTGTCTTTCATTCTCACATCCTAGATGGAAAAAATAGGGGGCAGGAGAGAAAGTGACTGCTTTCCTGACAGTAAGTAAAGAAAACTGAGGTCAAGGAGCCAGAGGCCCAGAGAGACATGGATCAAAGTTCTTAATATAACTCAGTGGGTCAGAGTTCTTAATATAACTCAGACGGCCCTGGAACACCCCGATTTTATTCTATCTCCTCCTCCCAGCTCACCAACCATCCCAACTGTCCTCCAAAAGTTCAAAATTATCAAACAGATCCATGAGGCTATAAGTGAAAATTCTGGAAGCCTGAGACTGCCCCTTCTAATCATTCACTGTAGGTGACCGATGAAGGAGTCGGCTCCTTATCCATAGCAGGTGGCACTTTCCAGGAATTTCTTCACTCATGTATGCATTCAGTGATTTATTTGACAAAATTTTATTGAGCACCTACTATGTGTCAGATACTATTCTGGGCACTGTAGATAGAGAAATGAAAAAAGTGAAGTTGCTTTCACAGAAGTTGTTTTAATGCAGAGGACAAATAGTATATAAGATAAATAAACAAAATATAAGGTTTGTTAAAAGGTAATCAATGCCAGGGAGAAAATAAAGTAGGGGTAGGATTTAAAATGTCGAGGTGCATGAGGGGCTGAATTTTTAGTTGCAATGACCTGAAAACTGGCCATTTCAGTAAGAACCCAGGAAGAGGTGGAGACTGTAGTGGATACAGTAGAAGGTAACAGAACCTTGTGTGGAACAGGCGTCCAGATGTTTCCTATAGTCTTTTTTGAAGTACATTTACTCCTCCTGATTATGCATTTGTGAATGTGGCTAATATCTATCCTTCCTAGAGGTTAAGACATTAATTAATACCTGTACTGAGTTGGAAATAGGGTCTTCGTAGGTGTAGTTCATTAAAATGAGGTCATGCTGGATTATAGTGGGCCCTAAATTCAATGACTAGTGTCATTATAAGAAAGCCCTACAGAGGGACTTCCCTGGTGGCCCAGTGCAGGGGGTCACAGGTTCAATCCCTGCTCCAGGAAGATCCCACATGCCATGAGACAACTAAGCCCATGCACCACTACTATTGAGCCCATATGTTGCAACTGTGCTTAGCAACCCAGAGTCTGTGCTTAGCAAAAGAGGAGCCACTGCAATGAGAAGCCCAAGAACCACACCTAGAGAGTAGACCCCACTCGCTGCAACTGGAAAAAACCTGTGTGCAGCAACAAAGACCCAGCACAGCCAAAATTAATTAATCAACTTTGAAGAAAACAAAGGCCATACAGAGACTCAGAGGACATACATGGGAAGACAACCGTGTGAAGATGGACCCGGAAGTCGCAGTGATAGAGCTACAAGCCACCAATGGGATCCCAAAGATGCTCAGCAACCTCCAGAAGCTAGAGAAAGGCACAAAACAAGTGCTCCCTGAGGGCCTCCAGAAGAAACCAACCCTGCCAATACATTGATTTTGGACTTCTGCTCTCCTGAACTGTGAGAGAATATATTCCTATTGGTTTAACACTCCCCATTTGTGATCATTTGTTACAACGGTCCTAAGAAATCAGTACTTTGGGAGCTATAAGTGGTGCTGCTATAACAAATACCAAAAATGTAGAAGGGCTTTGGAATTGGGTAAAGAGGAGAGGCTGGAAGAACTTTGAGGTGACGTTAGAAAAAGCCTAGACTGCCTTGAAGAGAGCGTTAGTAAAAATATGGACCTTAAAGGAGATTCTGTTGACAGGAGGAAGTTAAGAGAATGTTTGTATTTTCTTAGAGAAAACAAATAACATCGTGTACAGAAAACTGAGGGGCTTCCCTGGTGACTTAGATGGTAAAGAATCTGCCTGCAATGTGGCAGACCTGGGTTCAATCCCTGAGTCAGGAAGATCCTCTGGAGAAGGGAATGGCAAGGCATTCCAGTATACTTTCATGGAGAATTCCATGGACAGAGGAGCCTGGCCGACTAAAGTTCATAGGGTCACAAAGAGCTGGACACAACTATGTGACTTTCACTCACAAAAAATTGATAGAAATATGAACACTGAAGATGACTCTGGTGAGATCACAGATGAAAATGAGGAGCAGATTATTGGAAAATGGAAGAAAGGTGACCCCTGTCATACAGTGGTAGAGAACTGGGCTGAATTGTGTTCTAATNAAAAAATTGATAGAAATATGAACACTGAAGATGACTCTGGTGAGATCACAGATGAAAATGAGGAGCAGATTATTGGAAAATGGAAGAAAGGTGACCCCTGTCATACAGTGGTAGAGAACTGGGCTGAATTGTGTTCTAATGTTGGGTAGCAAGAAGGTCTTCTAAGTGATGAACTTCAGATGTTTAGCTAAGGGTACATCTAAGCAAATTGTGGAAGGTGCAGCCTGGTGTCTTCTTGCTGCTTATAGTAAATTGTGAGAGGAAAGAGATAAATTAGAAGGAACTATTATGCAAAAACATGGAGAGAGAACTACAGAGGGGCTCATATTCAGCACCTTTGGTTCTTTATCCTATCGATTCAGTTCATTCACTCAGTTGTGTCTGACTCTTTNATATAGGTTTCTCAAGAAGCAGGTCAGGTAGTCTGGTATTCCCATCTCTTTCAGAATTTTCCACAGTTTGTGGTGATCCACAGTCAAAGGCTTTGGCTTTGTCAATAAAGCAGAAATCGATGTTTTTCTGGAACTCTCTTGCTTTTTCAATGATCAATGGATGTTGGCAATTTGATCTCTGGTTCCTCTGCCTTTTCTAAAGCCAGCTTTATACTACACTAGGAGCCTAAAAGTTTGGAAGCCTAAAAGAGAGGCTTTGGGCCAGAGTAAGTGCCCAATCAATGCTGACAAATAGGCAAATGGACATGTGCAACCTGCTTTCCCGGATGACTGAGCAAGTCACTTGCCCCTGGGAGGGAGAAATTCCCCAGCCCTGCCCTTTGCAGCATCGCCATCCCCTCACTGCGTGCTCTGACTTCAGCCCCCTCCTCCCCACACTCAGTCCCAGATGTGGGTCCAAAACTAGAAGAGTAAAACCAATGGTCATAAGTTCCTGCCTGGTCACCGCTTGGGGTCATCACATCTGGGTTTCATGAGGGGAATGGGCTCCCCTCTGAAGCACAGCAGCTCGGGGGCAGAGACCCAGAATGCTGGTAAAGAACAGAAAGGAAAAATGGGCAAGAGCATGCACAGGAATGTCCCCACCACAACATGACCTCACCAGCCAAAGAACATAGCCCATGTGACCACGGCACAGGCAGAAGTGGAGGCCCGGAGAGGAGCCTCTGGTCAGTGGTCGGTGGCGCAGCCATGCCTCAGGCCTGGGAGTCTGGCTTCTAGTGGTCCATTCTCTCCAACAGTGATTCTGCAGCCTACAGTGACCTGAATCTGCGGGCCTGCAGGACTTGCCTGAGGCACTGAGGATGGGGTGTGTGAGGAAAGAGAGAGGAGTTTGTCCCTTCCCCAGGGAACCCCCCAACAGAACCCTCTCCCCACCTGAGGCCTCCTGTCAGCAAGGACCCTATGAAAGCACGGCCTTGGGAGTGTCTCAAGGTCCAGAACTTGCCATGTTCTTCCTGGTCCATCAAAGGGAAATGCTGCCCCAACTCCAGACATCCGGGCTCACCTCTTATCCGCAGCCTCCTGCCCCAGCTGCCAATAGGGCAGCCCTGACATAACCTTCACCAGCCCCATTGCATCAGCTCCTACCTCTCCCGACCCTCACACCCTCTCCAGGCCACCCACCTGAGTCACCCCAGAGTTCACAGCCTTGCTCCTCTCACCTTCCCTGCCCCTCCTCTATGCTGGGCCCAGGGGACAGTGGTGACTAAGAGCCAGCCCTTCCCTTGGGTCCTTCCAGACATGGACATACAGCTCTTTCACCTCTGATAAATAGATTGATGCTTTCTTTCCTCTCGGGAGAGGCTCCTATAGCCTGGGAAATGTTGTCCCTTCTGTGTCCAGAGCAGCTCTGAGAGCACAGAAACACAGATCTGAGGTCCCTCTTGGCAGCAACCACGTCCTCCCTGGGATTTTCCATAAATCCTTGGGTGACTGAGAGAAAAGGACTAAAGAGTGAAGGAGGACTGGAGAGACACACACATATAGGTGCCCTCGCACACACAGCCTCGGCTGGCACATCCCATTCAGACACGGGCACACATATGCCATAAGGTGCGTGCACACAGATATGCAAACATGAGGTACACACTTGTACATGCACACTCACACACGCAGGCACAGGCATAGCAGCACAAACTCATACTTAGACACATAAATGCCTGCACAGAATCACACCCAGGTAAATGCACACACAACCATACCTACCTACACAGAGGCTCAGGGGCACTCACATCATCACGCAAGGTCAAGTGCAAACACAAAAACAATATGGAGGTACACACGTGCTGCAGCCACAGCACACAGAAGGCACAGTGGGCACGTCCGGTGCCTCATGTTGACTCTACCCCAGGGCTGGGCGGAGCCCCCCTACAGCCTGGGGTGTAGCACACCCCCCACCTGCCTGGGCTGCAGCCTCTGATTTTGGGAAAAGCAGAAATGGAAAAAGGGAGGGAAATGCATTCTGAGGAAGTTCTTAGCTGAGGGATGCCCTCAGGGGCCCAGGGACTGGGGAGTCTCAGAAAGAAGTATCAGGTGAGTGCAAGTCTGGGGGTGTCCACTAGCCACACTCCTCTCACTGCAGGCTAGGAAGCTCCAACCCAGTGTCCAAACTGACCGGCTACTGCCTGGGCCTGAGGGGGCTTCTGCTGAGAGGGAGGGAACCAAAGCCACCAGGCCCTTGCCCTTCCCTGACCCCAACTAGGAATCCCAGACACAGACCTGCTGCTCTGGCGGATTTCGGGGGGGGCGGGGTGGATGCAGAGGAATCGATGATGCTCAGAGCACTCACAGCAAGTGGAGAAAGCTGCCCTGGGCCTCCCTGACACCAGAAACAAATGATTCTGTGAACAGAAAACCACTCAGACGTGGCCAGCGTGACCCACTGGTGGGGGCTTCTGCCTTAAGGGACTGCCGCTTCCAGCTGCTGTGGGCCCTGGCCAGGCTGTCTGGGCAGGCAGGGTCAGAATACACAGCATCCAGGCCCTAAGACCCATGACAGCCCAAGCTGCAGCCACCAACAATCTGCTGGCAGCCTCCCGACCCTGGGCACATGTGGGACCCGAACCCCGGGGCCCATCTCTTAGAGAGCAGCTGCTCGGAAGGATCTGTCTGTGGACAAAACCAGGGTTTTGTTTCCTTAAACAGAAAATCTGGTTCCTTTATCGTCTCACATAACTCCAAGGCTGCTGACAAACTCGAGGAAGGACGAGATCGGGAGCCGCACAAGATCCCTGGCTCGCCTGAACCTCCACCACCTGCTAAATCTGCCCAATTGTCTCTAGGCGTCCCAGAAGGTGACCCACATGTGCTCGGATGAAGCTGCTCAGTTGCTCTGCAACAGCTGCAGATTTACTCCCCTTCTGCTAGAGACTGTGTCCGCCTGACCCTGCCACTTTTGTGGGGGAGTTCTGGGTCCCTCTAGCACCATGGTGGAGGTGGACCCTATTCCCCAGCCAGGCAAAGTGGGGAAAACCTCTCTCCTCCCTTGCCATGCTCAGTCAGAGGGGTCCAGAGCAAGGTGCTTTGGTCCCTGCTGCCCTATGGAATTTCAGGGAAATGAAATTTGCCATTGTGACCATCCCAGTCATTCACCCCTCCCAACCTTAGCATTCAGACATGAGCCCCTGGAGGCTGGTAATGGAAACAGCGGCAAGGCTGGACCCAGAGCTGCTTTGTCCCTAATGACTCCACTGGGAAAACCCATGGGACTGGTCACCTCTTCTGAAAGAGAACACTGTCTCTCCAGTTGCCAGAAATATCTAGCTTCATCTGAATTCTAGAGATGGACGCTGGCTGGGCTTGAACAAGGAGCCCATTATACACAGACTCCTTTACAGCCTGCAGAAGTAGTGACCCTACCTTAATGTCAGAAGCAAGGCCATGGTTTGGTGCCACCCACCATCAACTCCACTTCCCAGGTGGTGGAGTGACAAAGAACCCGCTTGTCAATGCAGAAGACACGGGTCTGACCCCTGGGTTGGGAAATTCCCCTGGAGAAGGAAATGGCACCCCACTTCAGTATTCTTACCTGGAAAACCCTAGGCTACAGTCCATGGGGTCACAAAGAGTTGGACACGACTGAGCAAGCACTCACACACACATACACATACACACACCCCCCACAAGTCCACTTGGAACTGACCAGCAGACAGTAAAGCTGTCTCCCAGGGATGGATCCTTGTGCTCTGAGCCCTGACCACCACCTCGCACCTTTTAGTGGGCACAGGTGAGGGATCTCAGTTCCCACATTCCTCACCCCACTCAATTCTGCTCCATATAAAACAGAGACTGTTTTATGCTGAAGGGAGGGATGACTGACCTGAGCTAGAAGCCAACGTTCCTCCAGGAGCCCACCCCACTGCACGCCTCTGGTTTTGGCTTTCAGAATCACAGGCCCCACCCCATTGCTCTGAGGACCCGTGACTCTGCAGCCTTGATAACCGGCCTCGCCAGGGACTTTGCTCACATTCCAACTTGATTTCCTTCAGTCTAGCTCTGAGAGACTGTTCTGAAACACCATAGCCCATTACCTTCATCTTCTGTGTTTACAGGGAAGTTTGTGTGTAGCATCGGTCTCTGGCTGAACGTAACCCAAATACCCACACTTTTCTCAAAGATGATGCCAACAACATCCCCAAGTATGTTCTTCTCTGGCTCAAGCAGCCTGAAGAGGCTTCCTGGGAGAGAAGAGGCCTCTACAAGAGCAGATCTGTGTCTCAGCTGGTGCAGAGTGAGAGGAAGTTCTCACAGCCGGTCCTGAGGACTTAGGGGATCCACTCAGGGCTGTGATCCCCCTTGGGTGGCAGAGAAGGGAGTGAAGCGGTTCAGAACATGCCACCCCCGAATACACTGCTTCTGTGTGTTGACTGTCTTGAGCTGAAGGCATTTGAGAAACAGTAAGAGCAGGCAGGGCTCTCTCCCCCGCCCACCGCGTTCCACTTAAAAGCAGGTCGTAAAATTTCCCTGGAGTAAGGTGCCCTCCCTGTACCGGGAAGAGGACATTGTCATCAACGGAGCCCGGGGGCCGGTGCCTAAATGTACCTGTACAAGCAAACCTACTAAAACAAGCCTTATCTTCCATGTGCTTCCCCCATATATTTTCTAGTATCTGTCCCACAATTTACTGCCCAATCCCTTTGTCTTGTCATAGCCCCACAATTTATCATTCTTTATATAAAAAGGGGTAGATGATTCTGGGGCTAATGGCTTCTTCAGGTCTTCAATTTCCTTCTGAAGACTCCCATATGCACATAAAATATTAAATGAATATTAAATATTAAATAAATGTGTATATTTTATGTATACAAATCTAACAATATAATCTATTATGTGTGAGTGCTAAGTCACTTCAGTTGTGTCCAACTCTTTGTGACCCTATGGACTATAGCCCGCGAGGCTCCTCTGTCCATGGGATTTTCCAGGCAAGAATACTGGGGTGGGGTGCCATTTCCTTCTCCAGGGGATCTTCCCAACCCAGGGATTGAACCTGTGTCTCTCACGTTGCAGGCGGATTCTTTACAGCTGAGTCACTGGAGAAGCCCATAATCTATTATATTGTCACTCTATCTGATGTCTGTTTGGTTCTTAGGCCAATCACAGAACCTAGAAAGGGAGGACAGTTTTCCTCTCCTAGAGGAGCATCTTAGAACTTAACAGTCTGAGAGGTACAAAGTGTGCTGGTTGTTTAATTGCCCCAAACTTTTATTTGTTTTTGACTGCATTAGGTCTTCATTGCAGCATGTGGGCATTTCTCGTGGTGGTGCAAGGGCTTAGTTGCCCCACAGCAAGAGGGATATTAATTCTTAGATCAGAGAATTAACTCCTTGTCCTCTGCATTGAAAGGTGGATTCTTAACCATTGGATCAGCAAAGAAGTCCTGCTCCAAACTTTAATAAATGCTTCAGACTTGAAAAAGTCCAACATTTCTGTCACTCCTCAGGCCAACTCTGATGACTCTTGCTGTAAGGTGGGGTGTCAGGTGGTTGGAAGTTGGGTGCTATGGTGAGATACCAACAATGATGACTGAGCGCCTCTTTTGACACCAGCTCCAGAAGGCAGGGGCAGAGTCCCCAGACATGAGAGATGACACCCAAGACACGGCCCTGCACTATAACCCACTATAACTGCTGTCTAGGTGCCAGCCTTCCTTTGGTTTAATCCCATAGGGTAACTAGAAAAGGATTTCTTTGGAACATGGAAACCAGGAGGGCCATAAAGGGAGGTGATGCAAGCTGTACTGGGAGAAAGGCATGTTGCCCGTGGCCACGGGGACATGTGCGTGTGAAGATGAACACGGGCTTAGGAGAAGAGATCAAGGAGCCCTTCCAGTCCTGGAGGTAAAACATCTCTGATCTTGCAGTGTGAGCACCCAGCCTTCCGCTCTCCTGACCCACACTCTATCTCTGCCTGGAGCGCAGAGACACAGTGCTGGCCACCAGTGCCTCCCTGGTCGGTTCTGGAAATTCACTCCAGGCTTCTGGTGATGATTTTTTTCATGGGTAATTGACCCCAAGGAGAAGCATCCCTAATTCCTTTCTCTCTGTGTCATTCTCTCTATAGGAAGATAGGTAGCTAGGTAGATAGAGATTGTGTGTGTGATTACTATTATTATGATTTCAAATTTTGACTGTAATTGGAATTGTGGTCTCAAGAGGATGACAGAATTCCTCAGAGGGAGATAGCTGCTGTTGTGTTTGGGAAAACACCTTAATGGATCTTTTAATTATGCAAAGAGGGGCCCCAGGGCCTCTCTGGACCTGAGGATAAGACAAAAAGTTAAACTGCATTATGGAAAACCAAACTGCATTATGTAAAAACTCACAGGGACTTTGGAACCATCTCAGGAGGTCACCTTAGGAAAGGGGTCCCCAATAAAAAGGGAAAAGTCAGGGATCTAAGGGAAAAGGCAGCTGCTGCAAGGAGCTCTGTGTGCAAACAGCCCTCCCAGCCCTGACGCCTCGGGAGACAGCACTGGTTTCCCTCCCAGCACTCTGGAGTCCTTTGCCTAGATGTTAATGAAAAGCATGACCTAGAAGGCTGGAATGCTGAGGTGTCTAGAGTACAGATTTCAACTATTTTGCTCCCTGGGTTGCAGATTTTTATTATAAAGCAATACATTGGCATTTCGGTGTCTACCTCTGGCTTCCTAGGAGTCAGGGAAGGTTGGAAGCAGCATGAGGAATGGTGAAATGAAATGAGGCAGCAGCCACCAAAGAGAGGTTCAGGGGTTGAACAGAGATCATCCAGGGCTATTTGACTTTAGTTCTGTTTTGTGGTTTTCAAGGTCACCCTCTGTTCCACTGCTTCATCGAATCGTCAGTAAAATCTGCATCAGTTGCTAATGATTTGTGGAGTCTTATTTGACCATGGAGGGATGCGATTATGCTAAGTCCTGCCTCAGCATGGGCACGGTGATAGCAGACACTTGATTCCACCTGTGCCCCACCAGACCTGAACATGTTCCATTCAAAGCGTTGTCCCTAAGGGACTTTCCCAGTGGTCCAGTGGTTAAGACTCTGCTTCCAACGCACAGACTGCGTATTCGATTCCCTGGTCAGAGAACTAAGACCCCACGTGCTGTGCTGTGCCGTGCTGTACAGACAAAAAAACTTATGACACTTTTTAAAAAAACTGTCCTTAATTCTCAGGTTCTGTCCTTGTATCTTTCATGATGCAATAATTTGTCTTGAAAAAATAAAAATTTCTGCCTGCTATTGCTTCCCTTTTTTATTTTTAATTGAAGTTTAGTTGATTGACAATATTAATTTCAGATGTACAATACAGTAATTCAATATTTTTATAGATTACACTCCATTTAAAGTTACCTCCCTTAAAAAAAAAAAAACTTTCTTACTGGTCCTTGGAATTCCAGAGTTGGAGGTAAAGCCACACTGACTGTCCTACACCTCACATGAATCTTACCGAGGTCATAAATGCAGGGACCCGTGTGATGAGAGTGGCTCTCGCTTTCATAAAGCTTTTTGCTGCTCCTGCATCACCGTGTACGGTTTTACTGTTCACTGTAACACCAGCACAATCTTTCAATCAGCAAAACCAGCCTATACAGGCCACAAACAAAAGTTTTATGGACATTCCATGTCTTTGGGCATACTTCTTGGGTTTTTTTCTGAATAAGCATCAGACAAAGGAAGGCACATGTATTTTCATCTGATGTTCATTTCACAGTGTCAGAACTTTTCATCTCCTCAATCATGGGTAAATGCCTGTTAGTCTTTACTACACATCATGAGGGGAAAAGCTTTTTCGTGGTCTCTTGTAGTCTTTTTCCTTGTCCTGAAGTGCCGTGGCCCTTTCATCCTATATAAGTCCTCCATCTCCCCTTGGAGATGCCTTGGACCCATGGCCCCTCTTGGAGCCAGGCCTCCTCCCAGAATCTCCCTCCTCTCAGACCACGTCCAGCTGAAGCTCGCCCTCCATGCTCTGCCCTTGGCCCTCTCCCCTCTCCACACCAGCGCTTCTCACAGTGTGCTCCGGACACGCATTCCACCTGTCCTGGTGGCCTGTTAAGCACGCGGTTGCCTCCCGCGGGCCTCAGGAGGCTGAGCATCAGCCCAAGTTGGAGCTTGAAGCGACCTGAAATGACACAGAGCCAGCTGGGAGGCTCTCTCCTTCCCACCCCGGGTCAGATGGAGGCTCAGTGGGCAACCACTTGGGAACACATCCATCCCATCTCCTATCACCTCTTTTAAGAAGGCTTCCCCCAGTCATGATGCACAGCCACGTCTGTTCCCTCCTGTCTCCCCTGCAACCAGCAAGGGCACTCCTCTGGCATTGTCCTGGGCCTTCACAATTCTCGGGTGTTCAGGCCCGTGCGGCCCAAGGCCACCGGGAAGGAGCTCGTGCGTGGCAGCACCTCTATGTGCGTGCCGGCAGAGAGCAAGCACAGAGCCGGTGGTTGCCCCACGCGACACTCCGCTATGCACACAGCCCCGCCAGCACTTGGCGGTACTCCACCTCTCTGCCTGCCAGTCCATCACATAACAATCTCCCTTTGTTGTAGTAATACGCATTTCTTTGATTACTAATGTGGTTCAAGCATCTTTTGAAATACTCCTTAGCATTTTGAGTTTCCTACTCTATGAATTGGTCATTATCCTTTGCCTGCGATTCTAAGGGGTGCTTGGCTCTGCCCCAAGCTCTTGAGAAGGAAAGGACTCGTCCAGCCTCATAGTTACCTCCCCCCACAGAAACAGCTTCCATGGTTTGGAGCCGCAGCCTCCCTGGACTCTCTGCCTCCTGAATTATCTCACCCACATGCGCTCAGCTAAGTGAGTACTCCTAAACCAGGGTGAAACACGTGCAAGACCCAGAAGCTCAGTGACCAAGATGCTACATCAGGGAGCAGTCTGTCTGGGCTTCCTGGGGAGAAAGAGGCCAAATTTAGCCCCTGTCGGGAAAGACTAAAGCATTAATCTGGAAGACACCCCATTATGCGGGGAGAGGGGTGGAGCAAAGTCCTGATTACCAAAGGCTCCTTGTGCCTGTGCGGACCTGTGGGCTAAGCAGTGAGGTGAGTTTTGTAAGGATATTCACCTGCCTGTAGAACAGGGACCCCACTTCCTTCACGTGTGCTGAAGGCCTTGAACCTTCACAGATGGAGCCTTCACATCAAAGAGGATCTGGGACTGTGACTTTTCACACTGAACCCAAAACCATTCCACTACACTTTGGGAGCACACACAATATGTGTTGAGTTATGTAGGGCCAGAGGTATATATATTCAGTCATGTGGGTTTGGGGGTCATGGAACATTTGCTGCAGTATATGTGGGTATCTGTGTGCTTGTGAATGGGTGTGTGTGTGTGTATGTGTGTTTTTGCTATGTACAAATGTATGAACGTGGCTGGGTACAAATGATGTGTGCATGTATATGTACAACTCTTAAAAAAGGACAAGGGAGTGAAGCGTGCCTTACTATGATAAATGAAGAAAATGGAAGGCTCATAAGAAAAGTAGAAGAAGAAATTGTGATAGGCTGAAAGTTTCTGTGCACCCCAAAATTCCCATGTTGAAGTCCTAACCACCAATGTGATGCTATTAGGAGATGGGGCCTTTGGGGTGGTTAGGTCATGAGAGTGGACCCCTCATGAATGAAGTCAGTGCCCTTATAACAGAGACCCCAGAAAGTGCTCTCTACCCTTCCACCATGTGAGGACACAGTAAAAAGATTTTTGTCCAGGTGTAGAGAACAGATTTGTGGGCGTAGCTGGGGAAGGAGAGGGAGGCACAAGTCAAGAGAGTAGCTCTGAAACATATACATTGCCATATGTAAAACAGATAGCTATTGGTAAGTTGCTGTATGAGACAGGGAGCTCAACGTGGTGCTTTGTGATGATCTAGAGTAGTGGGATGGGGTGGGGATGGGAAGGAGGCTCAAGAGGCTCAAGAGGATATATGTATACTTACGACTGATTCATGTTGTTGTAAGCAAAAACCAACACAACATTGTAAAGCAATTATCTTCCTATTAAAAATAGATTTTTTAAGAAAAGGATTGTTGTCTATGAATCAGGAAGAGGATTCTCAATCGACCCCAAATCTGCCAGCGCCTTTGTGGACTTACCAGCTTCTAAGACAGTGAGAAAGAAATGTTGATTAAGCCACTCAGTCTACGGTATTTGTTACAGTAGCTCAAGCTGACTAGGACAGGAACTAAAGGAAGGAAATTGTGTTTCTCCCTTCTCCTCTTCTGTGTACCTTCTCTGACTCTCAGCACACAGTGACTCAGAAAACTCTCCAAGTTAAAAGGACCTGTCCCTAACAAATGACAATCTTCTTCCATTTAAACACCCCTCGATGGGGTCCTGGGTATCCACTATCACTCCAAGGAGTACATCTCGTCATTAGGTGGCTCCAATCACTGGAAATACCTTCCTTACATTACCCGAGATCAGTGCCCCTGCCGGTTCCACTCACTGACACAGCTTCTGTTGGATGGGTTTCACAAACCAAGTTTCTCTTCTCTGTGCCAGCGTCATGGCCTCTCTCTCTCTTTTAAATATCTTTATTGTTTAAATCGGTTATTTATTTCAGCTGCATTGGGTCTTTGTCATTGCCCAAGCCCTCTTTAGCTGCAGTGAGCAGGGCTGCTCTTTGCTGTGGGGTACGAGCTTCTCACTGCACCGGCTTCTCTTGTTGCGGAGCACAGGCTCTAGGCGCACGGGCCCCAGCAGTGTGGCGCAGGGGCTCAGTAGTTACAGCTCTCCAGGTCTACAGCATGTGTTCAGTGGTTGTGGCGCACAGGCTTTAGTTGCCCATGGCATGTAGAATCTTCCTAGACCAGGAACCTAACCTGTGTCTTCTGCATCAGCAGGCAGATTCCTATCCACTGTCCCACCAGGGAAGTCTTGTCACGTTTCCTGAAGTACGATCCCCAGGACTGGACATGATTCTCTAGACTCACAGATCACAGTAGGCAGGACAGTTGAGAAGCGTTTGCCATTTCCAAAACAAGAACTAATGTCAGAAAATTCTGTGGTCTCCTCTGCGCATGCTAAGTTGCTTCAGTCGTGTCCTACTCTTTGCAACGCTATGAACTGTTGCCCACCAGGCTCCTCTGTCCGGGGGATTCTCCAGGCAAGAATACTGGAGCGGGGTGCCACACACTCTCCTCTACAGTCATAGGATCACAAAGAGACATGACTGACATGACTTAGCACACTCCCAAATGTATTTATTTTTGTCTGCCCTGGGCTTTCACTGCTGCATAGGCTTTCTCTAGTTGCAGTGAGCAGGGGCTACTCTTTCTTGTGTGGTGTGCTAGCTTCTCTTGTTGTGGAACACGGGCTCCAGGGCACTCAGGCTTCAGTAGTTGCAGCCCATGGGCTCAGTAATTGTGGCTCCCAGGCCCTAGAGCTCAGGCTCAATAGCTATGACAGATGGGTTTAGTTACTCTGCAGCACGTGGGATCTTCCCAGACCAGAGACCAAACCCATATCTCCTGCACTGGCAGACAGATTTTTCACCACCGAGCCACCAGGGAAGCCATTACTAATATAAATTTTAAATGACAGCAATACACACTTCATAAGATATATAAACAAGAAGAGTGTATTCTAGGCAGGCAGGGAATGGAGAGAGAAAAGAGTAAATTTAAATGCAAACAAAATAAAAAGGGGCCTTGTGTGGGCTGATGATAGCAATATGCCAAGAATCAGAGGTCAAAAACTAGCATATTTTCATTAATGTGGCCAGGTGGCTCAGAGGTAAAGAATCCACCTGCCAGTGCAGGAGAGGCAGATGCAATCCCTGGGTCAGGAAGATTCCCCTGGAGTAGAAAATGGCAACCCGCTATGGTATTCTTGCCTGGAAAATTCCATAGACAGCAGAGCCTGTCGGGCTACACAAGATCTTATTAGCTTTTTTAAGTAGCCACACAAAGACTACTAGGTTTCTTTTCCTGATAGTCCTACTACCCCCACCCAAATAAATGCTTCATTAGACCTAAATACAGGACTACTCATTTCATTCTATTTCAGTTTATCTTGGCACATCTGGCCCATTTTTGCAGGTTATTGAACTCTGCATGGACCCTGATTCTGTTATCCACGATGCTGCTACTCTTCCTACCTTGATGGCATTCAGGATTGCAATCTATGTGACATCTTCAGTCTCTTTATTTTTTTAATTTATTTTTTATTGAGGTGTAGTTGAATTACAGTTTTGTGTTAATTATTGCTATACAGAAGAGTGACTCAGTTATACATACATATATATATATATATATATTCTTTTTTCATTATCTTTTCCACTATGGTTTATCACTGGATATTGAATATAGTCCCCTGTACTATCCAGTAGGACTTCGTTGTTTATCCATTTTATACATACCAGTTTGCATCTGCTAATCTCAAACTTCCGATCCAACTTTCTCCCACTTCCCTCCTCCTTGGCAACCACCAATCTGTTCTCTATGCCTCTGATTCCGTTTCTGTTTCGTAGAAAAGTTCCCTTGTGTCATATAAGTGATATCATATGGTATTTGTCTTTCTCTTTCTGGCCTACTTCGCTTAGTATGATAGTCTCTAATTACATCCATGTTGCTGCAATTGGCATTGTTTCATTTTTTTTTATGGATGAGTAGTATGCAGTCTCTTTAAATACTTCACCATTTAACTCTTGGTAGGCATCCACTGTAGGTCAGACCTTGTATACAAGGAAAGCCCTGTACCAGGTAGGTACAGGCAATATCAAGATGTAAAGAATGGGTCCCTGTCCTCATGGAGCTCACAGTCTAGAAGGGAGAGAGACATGAGAACCCAAGGTTACAATGTAGCAACATCTTTGCTGCAAAGCAAGGGACATGGAAACAGAGGGAGGAAGGGCAACCAGCCCTCACTGAGGATTAGAGAAGGTTCCCCAGAAGGGGAAGAATTTAGGCTACACCTTAACAGGAAAGGATTCAGCTGGGAGGGAGAGTGGGAAACAAGAGTGGCGGGAGGATTGGTCCTTCAAGAAAGGGCGTGAGCATGCATGTCTGTGTTGGCCTTCCCTGTCTCCATTCCAACTTCTCCCAGTTAATTCTCCATTTTTCCTCTGCAATGCTGCCTGGAAAAGCCGATTCCAACTTCTGCACCAGGGATGGGCTCAAGACCTGGACCACTGGAGCATCACCTTCCTCTCACAGATGTGATTGGTTAATAAGTAGGCCCCTGACCCAAACCAAGCCAATCAGATCCAACCAGAGCTAATCC
This sequence comes from Neotragus moschatus, assembly GCA_006410615.1. Classification (NCBI taxonomy): domain Eukaryota; kingdom Metazoa; phylum Chordata; class Mammalia; order Artiodactyla; family Bovidae; genus Neotragus; species Neotragus moschatus. Next base: position 95,343 of record SJYA01001593.1, read on the forward strand.
TGTACTTGACTTGAGCACCTATGTGAGAGGGACATTCTTTCTCCTGGATGTGTTCCTGTTAGGATGTAGTGATCTGGCGCTGTGGCAGTTGTCTTACCATAATGTGAAGAGAAGTCTTCAAGTGAAATGAACTAGAAGGGAAAAAATAGAACTGAGAGTTAGAACTGATGACACTGCTTGAGCCCTTGGACCCAGTTACACCTGAAGCTGAGCCAGATCTACCCCAGGACNGTCCCCTGTACTATCCAGTAGGACTTCGTTGTTTATCCATTTTATACATACCAGTTTGCATCTGCTAATCTCAAACTTCCGATCCAACTTTCTCCCACTTCCCTCCTCCTTGGCAACCACCAATCTGTTCTCTATGCCTCTGATTCCGTTTCTGTTTCGTAGAAAAGTTCCCTTGTGTCATATAAGTGATATCATATGGTATTTGTCTTTCTCTTTCTGGCCTACTTCGCTTAGTATGATAGTCTCTAATTACATCCATGTTGCTGCAATTGGCATTGTTTCATTTTTTTTTATGGATGAGTAGTATGCAGTCTCTTTAAATACTTCACCATTTAACTCTTGGTAGGCATCCACTGTAGGTCAGACCTTGTATACAAGGAAAGCCCTGTACCAGGTAGGTACAGGCAATATCAAGATGTAAAGAATGGGTCCCTGTCCTCATGGAGCTCACAGTCTAGAAGGGAGAGAGACATGAGAACCCAAGGTTACAATGTAGCAACATCTTTGCTGCAAAGCAAGGGACATGGAAACAGAGGGAGGAAGGGCAACCAGCCCTCACTGAGGATTAGAGAAGGTTCCCCAGAAGGGGAAGAATTTAGGCTACACCTTAACAGGAAAGGATTCAGCTGGGAGGGAGAGTGGGAAACAAGAGTGGCGGGAGGATTGGTCCTTCAAGAAAGGGCGTGAGCATGCATGTCTGTGTTGGCCTTCCCTGTCTCCATTCCAACTTCTCCCAGTTAATTCTCCATTTTTCCTCTGCAATGCTGCCTGGAAAAGCCGATTCCAACTTCTGCACCAGGGATGGGCTCAAGACCTGGACCACTGGAGCATCACCTTCCTCTCACAGATGTGATTGGTTAATAAGTAGGCCCCTGACCCAAACCAAGCCAATCAGATCCAACCAGAGCTAATCCTGTACTTGACTTGAGCACCTATGTGAGAGGGACATTCTTTCTCCTGGATGTGTTCCTGTTAGGATGTAGTGATCTGGCGCTGTGGCAGTTGTCTTACCATAATGTGAAGAGAAGTCTTCAAGTGAAATGAACTAGAAGGGAAAAAATAGAACTGAGAGTTAGAACTGATGACACTGCTTGAGCCCTTGGACCCAGTTACACCTGAAGCTGAGCCAGATCTACCCCAGGACATTTCATTATGTGAACCAATAAATTTCCTTTTTGCTTAAGCCCACTTGAATTGGATTTTTTGTTCCGTGCAATTTAAAGAGCCCTGACTGGTCTAAAGTGACAGAAGATGAAGTTAGACAAGTAGGAAGGGGCCAGATGGGAATTTAAATTCTATCCAATGGGATAAGGGCTGTAGAACCTGAAGAACCCAGAGCAAGGAATAAAATTACATGATTTGCATGACTCACATCAGAGATTAGTATGGTGGCCAGGCTGGAAGGTGAGACCAGAGGCAAAGAAGCAAGTTAGAAGCCTAATCCAGGAATCCAAGCACACAAAGATGGCATCTCAAGCTAGAAAGAGGAAGGAATCTTGGCTTAGAGTGATGTAACAAGTAACCATAGACTAGCTGGCTTAGCCAACATTTGTTTGTTATTGTTCTGGAGTATGGAAGTTCAAGGTCAGGGTACCAGCATGATTGGGTTCTTGGTAAAGGCCATCCTCCTGATTTACACATGGCCACCTTCTCATTGTGCCCTTACATGGTGCAGAGCGGAGAGACAGGCAAGCCCTCTTGGGTCTCTTCTTATAAGGAAGTCCCAAAGGCCCCCATCACCAAATATCACCACACTGGGGATTAGAATTTTAACATATGAACTTTGAAGGGGTACAAACATCAAGTCTGTAACAGAAGGAAAGGAAAAAATGGGCTTAAGAGAAACTTAAGTAGTGGGACCCATTGGATTCAGCAATGGAGAAGAATTGAGAAAGGGAAGATTCTAGAATAACACTTGGGTTTTGGGTACTGGTAACTTTATGGCCCATGGTGCCCTACCTGGAGACACAGAACACCGCAGAAGACACAGGTTTAGAGTAGAGGAGAGGGGAGAGATGGAGGTAAGAAAGAAAGGGCAATGGTGCGCTGTTCAGTTCGAGACATGTTGAAATTGACATATCTATGGGACATCGAGTCTGAGTGAACTCCGGGTGTTGGTGATGGACAGGAGGGCCTGGCGTGCTGCGATTCATGGGGTCGCAAAGAGTTGGACACAACTGAGCGACTAAACTGAACTGATGGGACATCCAATGAAATGTCCAATACTAATGGGTCCAGAGGTCTGGAGTTCAGAAGAGAGGTCCATGGCTATGGATATAAACCTAGAGTGAGAGAAAAGTTTCCCAGAAGAAGCAAGAGATGAGCTGAGAACCCAAGAATGACTTAGAGAGAGCCAGGTGAAGAGGAAGGGGGGAGAGTTTCAGGCGGTAGGCACTGCCTACATAGTGATCTGGACCCCAAGGCCTGAGAGAAGTTGCTTCTGCTCTGACTGTCTGCCCTTCATTCTGAAGACAATGAAGAAAATGGAGATTCCTGCAAAACGCAGTGCACCCACCTCTGCCTGCATCTACTGTGAGTCCCCAGGAGGGCTGGCCGAGAGAGAGCGTGGCCAGGGCACAAGGGACACAGCCACAGCAACTAAACAAAAGCCAGTGGTATTCTCTTGTCAACCTTGGGCAGCAAAGCAGCAGACACAAGCAAAAAAAGAGCTAAAGCTCTCCCAAGAATGAATTTCCTTTGAAACATCACAGATGAAAAACAAAATCCTCTTAACCTAGTGACGGCTCCTGATGGAATAAAGCGCTTTCTCTGAAACTACTCCCAAATTAGCAAAACCATAATTAGGATTACTAAATGAATAGATCAGAATTCCATAGAGAAAATATTTACTCAGGCAAAACCTCCTCGATTCAATAGCTCTTTCAATTAATTTTTTCTAAAGTTTCGGATTTCCACGGACTAATCTGCTGGTATTTAGAAGGATTTGTAAGCCACTTGCCAAGTACTTAAAAAGTGTGAAATGTCTTTGCCAGGAAGCTCTGTGGAGACCTTTGCTGGAACATACAGAGAAGAGTAAGGGATCCGAAACACCTCCCTACAGCCAACAGAACTGCTGCCTCTCCAGAGCTAGTTCACCTCCCGCTGGAATGTGCCTTACAAAATGTCCCAAGCAGCCTAGGACTACGCAGTGCCTTGCCCAAGCGCTCCCACAGCCGTCGGTCCCTGCAGAAGGGATAAGGCAAGCATGGGAGCCTTCCTCACTGTGGAATCGAAGGTTTTATTTGGAGGAAGCTAATCCATGGACAGAGGAGCCTGGAGGGTTGCAGTCCACGGCGATGCAAAGTGTTGGACACGACTGAGCATGCATGCGTGCATACAATGAATGATTACCGCTGATGGGGTTCCCACGACAGAGATGGACTATGTTGCTTTGAATGTGATACTGAATCAAGCATGGGCCACAGGTGAGATAGGCTGGGACCTGGGACCCTTTACCAAAGTGCTTGCACCTGGACAAACATCTGGTCTCGTAGCAACAAAATTCAACCATACTATAAGGGGCTAAAAACTACTGCACGCATGCGCAATCAGGAAAGTGACAGAAGATAGGAAAAGGTCAAAACCAACAGCCATTTCCGAGATGCTGGGCCCCAAAGCAGGGTATGATCCCTGCACATAGCACCACCAAGGGAATAGGCAGACCACCCAAGCCACCCCTCAAGCCCCAACCGACCAGTTTGCTCCCACCCTCACCCACTAAAGGAACTAGCCAGCCCTCCTCGGAAAATGGGCAGGGGCAGCTGTTACTTGCTTTTAGTCCACGTGCTGCAGTGTGAGTCCTAGTAGAGCCTTGTCTGAATTCCTCATATGGCCTCTTACTAATTTCCGTTGATTAAAGAGTTCAAGTACCCAAGTCAGTAACACATGGAGTGCTGAGATTTATTTGGATTATCCTAAGATTTTGACTAGCAGAGTATCTGGGAGAATCCTTCATGCGGAAGGTAAGCAAGGTTCTACCCAGAGCCCGAACTCACCTATTGCCACTGTTCCTTACCAGCTCACAATCCCCAACCTTACAAGCCTCTTCATTCTCCAAACTCACTTTTTTTGTCCTAGTTGTGCCCTCTACTTGAAATGTTCTTTTCTGTCAAGAAGGGAAAGATCAGGGGTCTTCCCTGGTGGTCCAGTGCTTAAGAATCCACTTTGCAAGGCAGGGGACCCAGGTTCGATCTCTGATCAGGGAACTAAGATCCCACCTGCTTCAGGGCAACTAAACCCACACACTGTAACTAGAGAAAGCCATAACAAAGAGTCCTCAAGCCACAAAGATCCAGCGCAGCCAAAAAAATAAAATAAAATAAGAGAACGGCCAGACTGGAACATAGTGTAGAGGTGCCCCGTGCCCTGTGTGGCCCTGAGCCTAGGCCTGGCATTTCTGTGGCGGGAGCCTCCACTCCACCCCACCAACCCTCCAGCCACACTCTGTGTTCCTCCAAAGGAAATTCACCACACAGTGCATTAAAGGAAGAAACTGGTTTTGCTCTGAAGTTCTGACAGGGAAGACAGAGTGGAGTGTCACATTGCAAATGCAGCAAATGCAACGGAAATTTCAATTAGACATCTCTCTCTCCCTGCAAAGCTTCTATCAACCATGCTTATTTCTATCAACCTCCCCTGACTCTTCTCCAGCCTCTCCTGCCACCCACCCCATATAACTCTTTCTTGTCTTGCTTCCATTTTTAGAGTTTCTGTCCCATGACCTCAATCAACAGTCTTTGAGCTTCATCTTCTTTAGAAGACAGTTGTTGTTCAGTTGCTCAGTCATGTCCAACTCTTTGTGACCCCACGGACTGCAGCACACCAGGCTTCCCTGTCCTTCACTTTCTTCTGGAGTTTGCTCAAACTCACGTCCATTGAGTCAGTGATGCTACACAACCATCTCAATTTGTGTCACCCCTCTCTTCTCTTGCCCTCAATCTTTCCCAGCATTAGTGTCTTTTCCAGTGAGTCAGCTGTTTGCATCAGGTATCCAAAGTATTGGAGCTTCGGCTTCAGCATCAGTCCTTCCAATGAATATCCAGGGTTGATTTTCTTTCGGATTGGCTGGTTTGATCTCCTTGCTGTCCAAGGGACTCTCAAGAGTCTTCTCCAGTACCACAGTTCAGAAGCATCCATTCTTTAGCACTCAGCCTTCTTTATGGTCCAACTCTCACATCCATACATGACTACTAGAAAAACCATAGCTTTGACTATATGGACCTTTGTTAGCAAAGTGGTGTCTCTGCCTAGCTTTGTCGTAGCTTTTCTTCCAAGGAGCAAGCATCTTTTAATTTCATGGCTGCAGTCACTGTCCATGTTGATATTTGAGCCCAATAAAATATAATCTGCCACTGTTTCCATTGTTTCCCTATCTATTTGCCATGAAGTGATAGGACTGGATGCCACGATATCAGTTTTTGAATGTTGAGTTTTAAGCCAGCTTTTTACTCTCCTCTTTCACCTTCATCAAGAGACTCTTCAGTTCCTCTTCTCTTTCTGCCATTAGGGTGGCATCATCTGCATACCTGAGGTTGTTGATATTTCTCCTGGCAAACTCGATTTCAGCTTGTGATTCATCTAGCCCAGCATTTTGCATGATGTACTCTGCATATAAATTAAATAAGCAGGGTGACTATTTACAGCCTTGACATACTCCTTTCCCAATTGTGAACTAGTCTGTTATTCTACGTACGATTCTAACTGTTGCTTCTTGACCTACCTGCAGGTTTCTCAGGAGGCAGAGGGGAGTTGTAACTAACAAACATATTTTTCCACATAAAATCTTTTTCGCTTGTAAATGACTGTGAGAACTCCACAGGGAGCACAGTTTGAGGCCTGGCTGAGGATGAGTGAGCAGCTTTGGTGGCCACTCTGGCCACTGGACCTTTCCAAAACCACCTGGGCCTTCCTTTCCAGACTGCTCTGAGATCCTTCTTTAGACCCTAGCAGGGGCTGTTGCACTCAGAAGTGGGCTGCACAGACCTCATCAGACCATAGGGAAAAGACACCCAGACTAAAGCAAGAAAGTGGAATAGTAGATCTTTACAGGAAAAGATGCCCGGGCTTCAGTTGCCTGAGTGCAGTTTCTGTGAACTTTAAAATCTAAAGTCGCAGGACAATCTGATTGGGTGTTTGCTGCATTCCCACATGCCTTGAGAAAAGGAAATAGTGACATCCTTCCTTTCTTCTTCAAGCCTTGCCCACCCAATTCCACCTGGGAAAGCCAGAGTTGCTGTGCCAATCTGACTTAGGTAACTGAATATGGCTGTTTGCATGGGGGTGAGCCTGAAAACTACTGGCAGAAGAGTCCAGCTGAGTCTTTAGTATCTGTTTGTACTCACATGTTGCCCTGGGGAAAAAAATAAGTATCACTCTTAACAGAGGGTAGAAAAACATATCTAATGGACTGGAGCAGCCGCAGATTTATGTCTCATTTCTGAACCCTTCAGAAGGGGTCACCTTGTTTTAAGCCTGTAACTTAGAGTCACTTGGAGGTTATTGAGGGTGGGAGCCAGTGGCTGGTAGGGAGTGCCTGAATTTCTGATTCACCAGCAGGGGTCAGCGATGAGCAAGAGTTTGTAGGCTAATTGGCTTTACTGGAAACTAAAAACACTGAGGGAAACACTTGGAAGAATTGAACATCTTGCTGTTCAGATTGGTGGGGATACAAAGTCTTAATACATTGAACTTTCTCAGTGTCAGAGCATTTTACCTGCAGAATCCCCCAAGTTGGCTGTTGTCAGATATTTGTATGGATATTTATACTGATTAAGACATACATCTGATCATTTGAACTTTCCAAAAATGGCCACAATCCGTCCTTCTGTGATGGAACCCTGCCACTCCCCTATCAGGAGGTGGAATTTATATCCCTTTTTGATTCAAAGTTATTCAATATTTGTTTCAACCAATAGAATCCAGGGAAAGTGATATTGCATCAGTTCTAGACATAGCTTTAAACTGGCCTAGTAGCTTCGCCTTCTGCCTCTGGAATCCTCTCTCTTGGGTCCCTTTCAGAACTGAACTATTGACTATATATTTTCTTATTTTCCATATTATTAATGCTCTGATATTCGAGGCCTGGATCCTAGAGATAATGTCCCTGCCAGGGTTAGTTTATTCCTAGACCCTCCCTTGTGAGTGTGATTTGATACAAAAGCCAACAAATCTGGGCTTCCCTGGTGGCTGAGACAGTGAAGTGTCTTCCTGCAATCCGGGAAATATGGATTCAACCCCTGGGTCGGGAAGATCCCCTGGAAAAGGGAATGGCATCCCACTCCAGTACTCTTGCCTGGAAAATCCCATGGACAGAGGAGCCTGGTAGGCTACAGTCCATGGGGTCACAGAGTCGGCCACGACTGAGTGACTTCTCTTTCTTCTTTCTTTCCAACAAATCTAGAGCCCATATCATACTTCCTTTATCATATTCTTGCACACTAAGCCAATATCCTCACTGCCCTAAATCACTCCAGGGCCACGTGCCAGACAATTTAAGATCACCCCTATAGCCAGAGCCTACCGAGATTATTTGAACCATCCAATCCTAAACTTACTCACTGTGCCTACCATGTCTTGCCCATGCCTTCCCATGAAAAGCCTAATAAAGACTCTAATCCTGCTCTCTTCTCCCTGATTTTTACCTCCTGACCAACCCCAGTGCTTCCTCATGTGGCCCTGCATGGCACACAGGCCTCCTGTTTCTAGAGTTCTGTGTGTGTAAACATCTTCCTCTGTGACAGTCATTTCCATGTCCGCACGTCTTACCATACCTGATGAAAACAAACCCTGGGTGCACTTTTCACTCATTCCTTTATGTCTGTGCTGGGTCTTTATTGCTGCCCTCCGGCTTTTCTCTAGTTGCAGCAAGGGCTACTCTCCAGTTGTGGTGTGCAGGCTTCTCATTTCAGCGGCTTCTCTTGTTGCAGAGCACAGGCCCTAGGGTGTGCAGGCTTCCACAGTTGCAGCACACAGGCTCAGTAGTTGTGGCACACAGGCTTAGTTGCTCTGCAGCACATGGAATCTTCTGGGACCAGGGATTGAACCCAGGTCCCCTGCATTGGCAGGCAGATTCCTAACCACTGGACCACCAGGGGAGTCCCTACCTTTTAAAAAATATTTGTTTATTTATTTGGCTGCATTGGGTCTTTGTTGAGGCACACAGGACGTTTTGTTGTGCTACACAAGTTCTTTAGCTGTGATGCGCAGGCTCAGTAGTTCCAGCTCTGGCTTAGTTGCTCTGTGGCATGTGGAATCTTAGTTCCCCTACCAGGGATCATGCCAGAATCCCCTGCGCTGTACAGCGCTGTACGCTGTACCCTGGATTGAGCCACCAGGGAAGTCCCCTGGGTACACTTTAGAACAGCCACCATGCTATGAGATGTCCAGGTCACACAGAGAGGCCACAGGGAGGTGTGACAATCAGTAGCCCTACTTGAGCTCCCTAATAACACTTTGTGTCAGCTGCCAACTGCATGAGTAAACCCTCCTGGACCCTCCACACAGAAAGCCATACAGCTCCAATGAACACCTGACTACAGCTGCATGAGAGATGTCCACTGAGCCCCAGTGAGCTGAGCCAATCAGCCCATAGAGTAATAAATTATAGTAAGTCACTCTGTTCGGGGGAGGGGGTGTCTTGATACACAGCAGTAGATGCCCAGAACGTGCCTGATGTTCTTTCACGGAAGGAGTAGTTCCCATCACAGTAAGTTCCCATGAATGGTACTGTGGCCCCTTGCTACTCAAAGCTTGAGGACCATCTGGAAGCTTGTTACAAACACAGAATTTCAGCCCCGTCTCAAATTTTCCCCAGCCAGAGTTTGCATTTTAACAAGAACTGCTGATGAGTTGAGTGCACATTAAAGTTTAAGAAGTACTGCTGAAAGACTTCCCTGGTGCTCCAGTGGTTGAGAATCTGCCTTCCAATGCAGAGGACATGGGTTCTATCCCAGGCGAGGGAACTAAGATCCCACATACCGTGGGGCAACAAAGCCCATACACCACAACCAAGACCCAGCACACCCATAAGTAAATAAGTAAATAAAACACTGCTGAAACAAATATTAGCTATACTCTGCCCAGCTTCCCTTGGATCCTTAATTGCCCTTGGATTAATGGAGTTACTCTCTCTGTATATGCAGATAGCCCGAAGAGTCAGGGAGTTGATGTCCTGTAGGGCTGACCACCCAATGACCAGCTAGCAGTATGAAAGCCCAGCTCTCTTGCCTTCAGTTCAGTTCAGTTCAGTCGCTCAGTCATGTCCGACTCTTTGCGACCCCTTNAGGACTGGATGCCACGATATCAGTTTTTGAATGTTGAGTTTTAAGCCAGCTTTTTACTCTCCTCTTTCACCTTCATCAAGAGACTCTTCAGTTCCTCTTCTCTTTCTGCCATTAGGGTGGCATCATCTGCATACCTGAGGTTGTTGATATTTCTCCTGGCAAACTCGATTTCAGCTTGTGATTCATCTAGCCCAGCATTTTGCATGATGTACTCTGCATATAAATTAAATAAGCAGGGTGACTATTTACAGCCTTGACATACTCCTTTCCCAATTGTGAACTAGTCTGTTATTCTACGTACGATTCTAACTGTTGCTTCTTGACCTACCTGCAGGTTTCTCAGGAGGCAGAGGGGAGTTGTAACTAACAAACATATTTTTCCACATAAAATCTTTTTCGCTTGTAAATGACTGTGAGAACTCCACAGGGAGCACAGTTTGAGGCCTGGCTGAGGATGAGTGAGCAGCTTTGGTGGCCACTCTGGCCACTGGACCTTTCCAAAACCACCTGGGCCTTCCTTTCCAGACTGCTCTGAGATCCTTCTTTAGACCCTAGCAGGGGCTGTTGCACTCAGAAGTGGGCTGCACAGACCTCATCAGACCATAGGGAAAAGACACCCAGACTAAAGCAAGAAAGTGGAATAGTAGATCTTTACAGGAAAAGATGCCCGGGCTTCAGTTGCCTGAGTGCAGTTTCTGTGAACTTTAAAATCTAAAGTCGCAGGACAATCTGATTGGGTGTTTGCTGCATTCCCACATGCCTTGAGAAAAGGAAATAGTGACATCCTTCCTTTCTTCTTCAAGCCTTGCCCACCCAATTCCACCTGGGAAAGCCAGAGTTGCTGTGCCAATCTGACTTAGGTAACTGAATATGGCTGTTTGCATGGGGGTGAGCCTGAAAACTACTGGCAGAAGAGTCCAGCTGAGTCTTTAGTATCTGTTTGTACTCACATGTTGCCCTGGGGAAAAAAATAAGTATCACTCTTAACAGAGGGTAGAAAAACATATCTAATGGACTGGAGCAGCCGCAGATTTATGTCTCATTTCTGAACCCTTCAGAAGGGGTCACCTTGTTTTAAGCCTGTAACTTAGAGTCACTTGGAGGTTATTGAGGGTGGGAGCCAGTGGCTGGTAGGGAGTGCCTGAATTTCTGATTCACCAGCAGGGGTCAGCGATGAGCAAGAGTTTGTAGGCTAATTGGCTTTACTGGAAACTAAAAACACTGAGGGAAACACTTGGAAGAATTGAACATCTTGCTGTTCAGATTGGTGGGGATACAAAGTCTTAATACATTGAACTTTCTCAGTGTCAGAGCATTTTACCTGCAGAATCCCCCAAGTTGGCTGTTGTCAGATATTTGTATGGATATTTATACTGATTAAGACATACATCTGATCATTTGAACTTTCCAAAAATGGCCACAATCCGTCCTTCTGTGATGGAACCCTGCCACTCCCCTATCAGGAGGTGGAATTTATATCCCTTTTTGATTCAAAGTTATTCAATATTTGTTTCAACCAATAGAATCCAGGGAAAGTGATATTGCATCAGTTCTAGACATAGCTTTAAACTGGCCTAGTAGCTTCGCCTTCTGCCTCTGGAATCCTCTCTCTTGGGTCCCTTTCAGAACTGAACTATTGACTATATATTTTCTTATTTTCCATATTATTAATGCTCTGATATTCGAGGCCTGGATCCTAGAGATAATGTCCCTGCCAGGGTTAGTTTATTCCTAGACCCTCCCTTGTGAGTGTGATTTGATACAAAAGCCAACAAATCTGGGCTTCCCTGGTGGCTGAGACAGTGAAGTGTCTTCCTGCAATCCGGGAAATATGGATTCAACCCCTGGGTCGGGAAGATCCCCTGGAAAAGGGAATGGCATCCCACTCCAGTACTCTTGCCTGGAAAATCCCATGGACAGAGGAGCCTGGTAGGCTACAGTCCATGGGGTCACAGAGTCGGCCACGACTGAGTGACTTCTCTTTCTTCTTTCTTTCCAACAAATCTAGAGCCCATATCATACTTCCTTTATCATATTCTTGCACACTAAGCCAATATCCTCACTGCCCTAAATCACTCCAGGGCCACGTGCCAGACAATTTAAGATCACCCCTATAGCCAGAGCCTACCGAGATTATTTGAACCATCCAATCCTAAACTTACTCACTGTGCCTACCATGTCTTGCCCATGCCTTCCCATGAAAAGCCTAATAAAGACTCTAATCCTGCTCTCTTCTCCCTGATTTTTACCTCCTGACCAACCCCAGTGCTTCCTCATGTGGCCCTGCATGGCACACAGGCCTCCTGTTTCTAGAGTTCTGTGTGTGTAAACATCTTCCTCTGTGACAGTCATTTCCATGTCCGCACGTCTTACCATACCTGATGAAAACAAACCCTGGGTGCACTTTTCACTCATTCCTTTATGTCTGTGCTGGGTCTTTATTGCTGCCCTCCGGCTTTTCTCTAGTTGCAGCAAGGGCTACTCTCCAGTTGTGGTGTGCAGGCTTCTCATTTCAGCGGCTTCTCTTGTTGCAGAGCACAGGCCCTAGGGTGTGCAGGCTTCCACAGTTGCAGCACACAGGCTCAGTAGTTGTGGCACACAGGCTTAGTTGCTCTGCAGCACATGGAATCTTCTGGGACCAGGGATTGAACCCAGGTCCCCTGCATTGGCAGGCAGATTCCTAACCACTGGACCACCAGGGGAGTCCCTACCTTTTAAAAAATATTTGTTTATTTATTTGGCTGCATTGGGTCTTTGTTGAGGCACACAGGACGTTTTGTTGTGCTACACAAGTTCTTTAGCTGTGATGCGCAGGCTCAGTAGTTCCAGCTCTGGCTTAGTTGCTCTGTGGCATGTGGAATCTTAGTTCCCCTACCAGGGATCATGCCAGAATCCCCTGCGCTGTACAGCGCTGTACGCTGTACCCTGGATTGAGCCACCAGGGAAGTCCCCTGGGTACACTTTAGAACAGCCACCATGCTATGAGATGTCCAGGTCACACAGAGAGGCCACAGGGAGGTGTGACAATCAGTAGCCCTACTTGAGCTCCCTAATAACACTTTGTGTCAGCTGCCAACTGCATGAGTAAACCCTCCTGGACCCTCCACACAGAAAGCCATACAGCTCCAATGAACACCTGACTACAGCTGCATGAGAGATGTCCACTGAGCCCCAGTGAGCTGAGCCAATCAGCCCATAGAGTAATAAATTATAGTAAGTCACTCTGTTCGGGGGAGGGGGTGTCTTGATACACAGCAGTAGATGCCCAGAACGTGCCTGATGTTCTTTCACGGAAGGAGTAGTTCCCATCACAGTAAGTTCCCATGAATGGTACTGTGGCCCCTTGCTACTCAAAGCTTGAGGACCATCTGGAAGCTTGTTACAAACACAGAATTTCAGCCCCGTCTCAAATTTTCCCCAGCCAGAGTTTGCATTTTAACAAGAACTGCTGATGAGTTGAGTGCACATTAAAGTTTAAGAAGTACTGCTGAAAGACTTCCCTGGTGCTCCAGTGGTTGAGAATCTGCCTTCCAATGCAGAGGACATGGGTTCTATCCCAGGCGAGGGAACTAAGATCCCACATACCGTGGGGCAACAAAGCCCATACACCACAACCAAGACCCAGCACACCCATAAGTAAATAAGTAAATAAAACACTGCTGAAACAAATATTAGCTATACTCTGCCCAGCTTCCCTTGGATCCTTAATTGCCCTTGGATTAATGGAGTTACTCTCTCTGTATATGCAGATAGCCCGAAGAGTCAGGGAGTTGATGTCCTGTAGGGCTGACCACCCAATGACCAGCTAGCAGTATGAAAGCCCAGCTCTCTTGCCTTCAGTTCAGTTCAGTTCAGTCGCTCAGTCATGTCCGACTCTTTGCGACCCCTTGAATCACAGCACGCCAGGCCTCCCTGTCCATCACCAACTCCCGGAGTTCACTCAGACTCACGTCCATTGAGTCAGTGATGCCATCCAGCCATCTCATCCTCTGTCATCGCTTTCTCCTCCTGCCCCNAAGTGAGAAATAGATTTAAGGGACTAGATCTGATAGATAGAGTGCCTGATGAACTATGGACAGAGATTCTCTTGCCTTAAGGTAGAACAAAACTATAAGATGTCATTTTCTCCAAAGCCATCAGGATCAGTCTAAGACTGAAACTTTGCCTGAGATTTCACTCTTGCTTCACCTCTTCCCCTTCCCTGTGTTGCTTCCCCAGTTCCTTTTCCAACTCTCTTGGGAGCTCTTCCTTAATGAATCTCTTGCATGTGACCCCTCAGCTCAGGATCTGCAACAGGAACCTCACACGAGAACATTCTGATTAATCAGAACATGGCAGTGCCCTGTCCTAGACACACAGGTAGTAGTTACTGGCTAACACATTAGAACAGACAGGACTGGGTGGGATAAAAGCGCTGGGGAGGAAAAGAAGACGAGTAAACACTGGGTTGGCCAAAAGTTCCTTCAGGTTTTCCTGAACTCTCTCATGGAAACACCAAAACAAACTTTTTGGCCAACCCAATGCAACTCTTTTGAAGAGTTTTGCTATCAGAGGGAACGAAACAATGATAGACGAATTGGAGAGAAATGAAAGTTGTGTTAATTATATTGCCGTATAACCCATAACTTCAAAACATGGCAACTTAACAAACATTTATGATCTCACACAGTTTCTGAGGAATTTCTCAAAGTGGTCCTGGCCAGTCAGAACTGCAGCTCCAATGGAAGGCTTGGTGAGAGCTGGAAGACCTGAGTCTCAACTCACTTATGTGGCTGCTGGCCAGAGGCTTCAGTTCCTCTCCACTTGGGCCTCTCCATAGGTTGCTCATTACAGAGCTTCCCCAGTAGTGCATAAAGAGACAGTATTTGCAAATATGTAGGCAGGAATTGGGAAGGACATACCATTAACAGTTGGTAAAAAAGAAAAAAAAACACCTTAACTCTTGGGAATGGGATTGAGGATTGAAGAGCACAGGACTGTGGGGATGATGAACATAGACTTCCATTTTCTATGTTTCTGAATTCCTTCTGTAATTTTAAAACATTAAAGGAGAAAGTTTAGATGGACAGTCAGTAGTTGGTAACGAATAAAACTAAGTCCACTGCAAAAATTATCTATGAGAAGGTTAAATGACAAACAGAAACTTTCAGTTGGGTCATAAAAAAATATGTGGGTGATGAAAACACGTGACTGATTTTAGAGGCTCGTATCTGTCCCATGTAGAATTTCCGGAAGCAGGTTGTGAGTTCTTGACTCCAGGCCTAATGGAAGTTCCTACCTCCACTGAGAAAACCCAGAGTATCCTGAAAATGAAAGTGAAAGTCATTCAGTTGTGTTTGACTCTTTGCAACTCCATGGACTATACAGTCCATGGAATTCTCCAGGCCAGAATACTGGAGTGGGTGGCCATTCCCTTCTCCAGGGGATTTTACTGACCCAGGAATCAAACGAGGGTCTTCTGCATTACAGGTGGATTCTTTATGGTCTGATCTTCATAAACACCTCATATCCAAACATCTCCTGCTACCTATGGCGTGGGTTACCATTTGCCCTGGATGTAGGACCCTGACTACTCTAGCAGGCACAATACCTGAAACAATCTAGTCTCGAATTTTGGGCTCAGCCCCTAAGAATAAAGACAGGTAAATAGCCTAGTCTCAGCTCCAGAAATGCTCCTGCCCTCTGGCCCTGTCAGAGCAGAGAAGTAGCCACATTGCCTGCCAGTAAGGTCCCAACCCTCTAGCCAGAGGCCACCATCAAAAAGCTAAGTAACCAGCTTAAAAATGAAGCACCATTCTCTTCATGAGGTCCCTCAAGATTGCTCTCCAGTCTTCTCCCTCTGGAGAAAAAAAGCCCTCTTGAGCCTGACCCTCATCCCAATAGTGTGGGGAGAGGTCTAGGAGAGGTCCTGGCTGTGTCAAAGGCAACATCACACTCTCAGCGTGGTCCTTGACTTGGAAGCCCCTCTCCAGGCTTAACACTCAAGGCCCCTGCTCATATACTGATGAGGGGTGACTCGGGGAGAAGTAGGAGATATAGAGGCTCGTGGAAGTGATGGGACCTTGGATTTATGTCAGGACAGTGACAGAACAGACGACTTGGTGGCCTGAATGAGAGCTGCATGGCCCAGGGGAAAGCTCACTCAGAGACTGAAAAAGACTGCAGGGTAGGATTCAAGCAAGAGTGACTCCTACCCGGAGTCCCTGACTTTCTGAGTAGTGTGGTCCATGGACCAGCGCCTGTCCACAGTCTGTTACTGATTCTTGATGAGTGCACACAGAAACCAAGAGTAATTTCATGTCTGTTGAATCTGTGAAAATTCAGCCTTGTATTTGGTATGGATTTTTTAAATTTCATTTTTCTAGTGATTTATTTTTATTGGATTTTTTACAAAAGAATTGGTTTGGATTGGATTGGAAAATTAAAAAGCAATCCTGTACCACAGAAAGTTTGCAAAGCCCTGTTTTAGAAGTTCCCACACATCACAAATACACTAAAAATAAATGGATTAAGGAGCATTTGGAATCTGGTGCTCAACAGGGGCAGAGCGCAGCCTGCAGGTAACACAGTTCTGGCCCCAGGAAACACCACTTTTTTATGCCCTAGACACAAAGAGCAGCCATGTCTGAATGTCACAAAGGTTTCAGGGCTGTGCTTCTGCAACATCGGAGACAGACACTGCTTCAGAATAAGGGGAAGAGCTGAGTGGCAGAAGCACTTAAGTAAGGAAAAAAAAAAGACAAATTAATTAACTTGTCAAATCCTTTTTCTCAGATAGCATGAATGTAGTAGTTTCTTGCAGGGTGAGGCACCGTTTCCCAGGAGGGCCATACGTCCATTTTCATGCTTCATTTTGTGCTCCAGTTTGTGGTCCAGTGGGTACTCATGAATCAGTGTGGTTTACACAGTTTCACATGGTGGCTGAGGAACATTTTGCACTAATCGCACTTTATTTTACCTTTAAAACAGTATATATATTAAGTATAGATAAATAACACTAATTCTTTCTATCACTGCATGAACCTAGATATTCCTTTAAGAGACAGTAAAATTTACAGTAAGAGGTAAAAATTTATATTGTGATATTAAAAGATTTTCTAATATTTTCTGCAATAATATGATTTATCTTAACTTTGTTAAAATATTTAAACAGATTTGTACAACTCATGGTTCACTTGCAAATTTAAATATAGTTTTTAGGGTACTTCTGTGGTGGTCCAATGGCTAAGACTCCACATTCTCAATGCAGGGGACCCAGGTTCAATGCCTGGTCAGGGAACTAGGTCCCTCGTGTTGCAACTAAGACCCAGAGCAGCCAAAGAAATAAATTTTTAAAAAATAAATAAATGTGGTTTTTAAGATTTTGATGAAAATCTCACTTATTATTGAAACTTTCTCCAAATTGAAATGAATTTTTAAATTTATCTAAGAATTGCATCGATTCAAAACAGTCTAATTTGTCATCATTTTCAATAGAGCATAAATTGTGCAAAAATCTTGCACAATGGTGATTAAGTAATTTTGCAATAAAGGAAGAAAGTAAAATAAAGTTAATGAAAAGTTTGTTGTTGTTGTTTATTCGATAAGTCCTGATGGACTCTTTGAGACCCCATGAACTGTAGCCCACCAGGCTCCTCTGTCCATGGGATTTCCCATGCAAGAATAGCAAAACAGATTGCCATTTCCTTCTCCGGATCTTCCCAACCCAGGGATCAAACCACTGTCTCCTACATTGGCAGGCAGATTCTTTACTGCTGAGCCACACAATAATTTATGATTTATGTAGATCTTGATTTTATTACTTATCTAAACATCACCAGCCAGTCATATCCCTATTTGGATAGTCACACAGAATATCCAAATATGTGCAAAAATTAATTCTGTAATCTTCACTGGCTTGCCAACTTTCATTTACATAAAAACCATAGTGTTATACTGTAACTAATTTTTCTATCTTATGAAGGTATATTTTTCAAGATAGGAGGATAAAATATTTTTATCTAATAGTTGATTGGCTTGGCTTATGATTTTAAATATTTACCCATGTATGACATAGGCCTCCATTTAGTATAGAGACCTGCTTAGAGTTGTCTTCCTGAGCTAAGCCACAGCTGCCCAGCAACTGAATGAAGGTTAGTGAGCTCGGTTCACACTTTAATTCCCTTAAGAGAGGGAGCATCCGATGAATGGAGATGTGACTTGGATGCAAACATCTGAAGGGAAACATAGCTTTTAGATAATAACTATTTGCAATTGGTCTCATGTCTCACTTATTCTTCAGGTAGTAGAGATTGTTGCCTGACTTTGACTTTTAAAAGCCACTGTAGCTGTGACTGACAGTGAGTATCCCATAAGAGCCACCTCTGTGATCCTCCTTTGTGGGTGTCCCTTCTTTGATCCTGCAGGGACAGATCTGAGCCCTTCTGAGAGAGGATGCCACTGTCCTAGATGGTCACTTGTCCAAGTCCTGCTCTGGAATCCAAGCTGCTGGTTAAGGACGAGAGGAAATGGGCTTTCGATCATCCCCAACTGTCCACCCTCCCCTGCACTGGAGGTGAAGAACTCCTACGAACTGAAAGATCTCAGTTTACCCTGAGGCCTCTGGACTGTGAACCCTGAGGGAAAGCACTATCATTTACACCACTTCTCTGCTGAGAGGCATTTGCTTCGGGGGGCGGGTGTATGTGTATGTCCACACACACAGGCACTTTGCATGCACCTCTGTGATCAATGCTGCAATAAACACCCTCATACATGGGCCCTTAGGTGGAGACTTTCATTTCTCTGGAATAGATTCCCTGGAGTGGGACTGCTAGGTCAAAGGGCATATGTATTTTTAATTTCAATGGATTTTTCCTGATTGATTTCCAAGAAGGCTGTAATAATTTACATCTTCACCAGCAGTGATTAAGTGCACACTTTTTCCCTATATGCAATAGATATAGAAGCTCTTTTTAATTTTGCCACCCCAAAGGGTACAACAGAGAAGGCAATGGCACCCCACTCCAGTACTCTTGCCTGGAAAATCCCATGGGTGGCGAATCCTGGTGGGCTGCAGTCCATGGGGTTGCTAAGAGTTGGACACGACTGAGCGACTTCACTTTCACTTCTCACTTTCATGCATTGGAGAAGGAAATGGCAACCCACTCCAGTGTTCTTGCCTGGAGAATCCCAGGGACGGGGGAGCCTGGTGAGCTGCCGTCTATGGGGTCGCACAGAGTCGGACACGACTGACGCGACTCAGTAGCAGCAGCAGCAGCACAGGGTACAAATTGGTACTCTTATTACTACTTTTACATTCCCCAGAATTCTAATGAATTTAAGCATTTTTCCATATAGTTGAATAATTTTCTTCTCTGACTTGCATTTGCATCATTTTATTTATTTCTCCATTGGGTTGTCTTATCAATGGGTAAGAGTGCTTTACACATTACAGCTTTGACTATCACCTGCATTACAAATATTTTTTCCAAATCTAATGCTTATTCTTGACATTGCTTGCAGTATCTTTCACCATAAAAATGAGTTTAAAATATCTATATGCAAAAATAGCTATCTTTTTTATCCCCTAGATTTCCAACCTTAGTTTGGAAGATCTTCTAACCCTAAGTTTATACGAGGCCTCCTTGCCAAAAATTTTATTGAAGTATAACATACATATGGATTAGTACATATATTTTTGTGGATCCATAAAATCTCACAAGTAAAAACATTCATGCAACCAAGGACCCAGCTCAAGGAACAGAACATTCCCAGCAGCCTAGAAGCTCTTTCATGTCTCCTTCCAGTCATCACCCTCCCTAAAGATTAACCTCTACCTTGACTTCTAAAATCATAGGTTCAAGTCAAAATTTGCTTAAATGAATCATCCATTTGTATTCTTTTGTGTCTAGTTTCTTTAACTCAACACTGTGTTTATAAGATTCATTCATGTAGCCCACTCATTCTCATTCCTGTGCAGTATTCATAATACTGAATACTGAATATATATATATGAATATATATGATATTCATATATATAAATATACCACACTTTATTTATCTGTCTTGCTTTTGAGTTGCTTCCAGCTTACAGCCTTTACAAACAGTGCTGCTATGAATGTTCTTGTATATAACTTTGGCGAATTTATGTTTGCGTTTCTGTTGTATATTTACCCAAGAATGTAATTCTAGGATAACAGGATATGTATACATCCAGCCTTTGTAGGTATTGCCAGTTTTCCTAAGTAGTGGTACCAATTACCTCCTCACCAGTAATGCGAGAGGTGTCTTAGTTGTTCTATCCTCCCCGGAACTTGGTATCATCTGACTTTTTCGTTAGGTAGGTACACGCTAGTGTGCACTGTGGTTTGTCTTGCCAGACTCCTAATATTTTCTTTTCTACATTTTAAGCCTTTAATTCAGCTGGAGATTTATTTCTGTATATGATAAGATAGAAGTCCACTCTGACTCTGTTTCAGACAATTAGCCAGATGTGCTAAATTAAATAATATATATTTTTGCCCTGCTATGTTTTAAAGTGTAAGTAGACATCTGCCAGGTGGAGTGAGGTTGGGGAGAGCACTCCACGCTGACGGGCCTGCGGGAGCAGAGGCATGAAGTGGCATGATTTGGCTAGAATTAAAAGTGTGAATAGTGGGACTTCCCAAGTGGTCCAGTGGCTAAGACTATTCCTTCATAGGGGATGCAGTTTCGACCCCTGGTCAGGAAACTAAGATTGCACTTGTTGAAGGGTGTGGCCAAAAAAATTTTTTTTAATAAATAAAAGTGTGAGCAGCAAGAAGCACAGGAGGAGAGACAGAACCAGCTCTTGCAGTTCTTGCAAGAGACCACAGCCACAAGGCTGCTGCTGAATGGGTGCACAAAAGGAGGAAGGGTCCCTTCCATTTCTGATGTTTGAGGACCTTTGAGATCTTCATTTTGAAAAATGTGATTATCAAAATGTCACTTTCAAAGGAGTGCTGACTGAAGTATTTATGATCCATGACATTTATTATTTCATTTAGTCCTCACAATGACTTCACAATAGGGGTGCCATTAATCTCAACTTACAGATAAGGGCTCCCCTGCAGGAGGAAATGGCTACCCACTCCAGCGTTCTTGCCTGGAAAATCCCATGGACGAAGGAGCCTGGCGGGCTACAGTCCATGGAGTTACAAAGAGTCTGACATGATTTAGTGACTGAACATGCACAGACATGCACGGGCTGGGGGCTCAGAGAAGTCAAGTGGCCTACCCTCAGTCACACAGCTAGCAAGAGCTGAGACTGGAACCCAGGTCTATCTCCTTCCTGAGGTGCTCTCTTCCATATGCACTGTTGGCACTGTCCATGGACAGTGACTTGAGCCTCCAGCTGCTTTGCAAACAATGGAACATGTGATGAAGCAGAGATTTAGAGTCACTCCTTCAAGCCCCTGCAAACAGATCCTGTCGGTGGCTACTTCCTCTTCCCCAGTCACACTGACAGGTTGATTTCTTGGGAAACCAAGTTGCTGTTCCAGACAGCAATGGCCACTTCAGCTGAAAGGCCAGCAAACTCAGACTGAAGTGGCTGCTCCAGGCTCCTGGGGAAGTTTATGAGTCCACAGAGAGACAGGAGCACATCCCAGAACAGAGTGTGGTGATGCAGACAGAGAACACGAAGTTCCCTCTGTCCTCCGCCCTTTTCCCATTTCCAGTTCTAGGCAACAGAAGGCCCAGCTGTCATTTATTTTCCCAACTGGGAGAGTTCTCTATTTCCTGCAATAACTGCCCCCCACCCCTGTAACCTGCATGACCTCTGTTCTCCACTGCCAGGAAAACGTGGACACTCACTGACAGGAACACATTTGTGCTCAGACACACATCAGACACAGACACGTGCAGGTGACACGCAAACTCCATGCTGACACAGCAGGGCCCAACCCCCACTCACACAGAAACTGACTCCTGGAATAGGAGATCCCAGAGAATCAGTCTAGCTCAAGGGTTTTCAAATTATGCCAGGTGAATTATTCTGGCACACAATAATGAAGCAATTTCCCACCAAAGGGAAGACGTTTAACTGCTAGAGATAACTGGGGAAAAGTGCACTGAAATTATGAGGTGTCATTTTCCTCTATCAGATTGCGAAGATTTAAAAGTTTGATAATATCCAGTGTTGGTGGGGGTGTAAAGATAGGTTATTTGGTAGAAAAAAAAGATTACAATTTCTAGGATAGGTAACTTGACAATATATGTCAAAACGTTAAATGTAGCTAGCCTTAAACCCAGTGATTCCACTTATAAAATTTACCTTCAGTTCAGTTCAGTTCAGTCGCTCAGTCGTGTCCGACTCTTTGCGACCCCATGAATCGCAGCATGCTAGGCCTCCCTGTCCATCATCAGCTCCCGGAGTTCACTCAAACTCACGTCCATTGAGTCGGTGATGCCATCCAGCCACCTCATCCTCTGTCTTCCCCTTCTCCTCCTGCCCCCAATCCCTCCCAGCATCAGGGCCTTTTCCAATGAGTCAACTCTTCACATGAGGTGGCCAAAGTATTGGAGTTTCAGCTTTAGCAGCATTCCTTCCAAAGAAATCCCAGGGCTGATCTCCTTCAGAATGGACTGGTTGGATCTCCTTGCAGTTCAAGGGACTCTTAAGAGTCTTCTCCAACACCACAGTTCAAAAGCATCAATTCTTCAGCGCTCAGCTTTCTTCACAGTCCAACTCTCACATCCATACATGACTACTGGAAAAACCATAGCCTTGAATAGACGGACCTTTGTTAGCAAAGTAATGTCTCTGCTTTTGAATATGCTATCTAGGTTGGTCACTGCAATCACCATCTGCAGTGATTTTGGAGCCCAAAAAAATAAAGTCTGACACTGTTTTCCCTGTTTCCCCATCTATTTCCCATGAAGTGATGGGACCAGATGCCATGATCTTTGTTTTCGGAATGTTGAGCTTTAAGCTAACTCTTTTACTCTCCTCTTTCACTTTCATCAAGAGGCTTTTTAGCTCCTCTTCACTTTCTGCCATAAGGGTGGTGTCATCTGCGTATCTGAGGTTATTGATATTTCTCCCGGCAATCTTGATTCCAGCTTGTGCTTCCTCCAGCCCAGTGTTTCTCATGATGTACTCTGCATAGAAGTTAAATAAGCAGTGTGACAATATACAGCCTTGACGTACTCCTTTTCCTATTTGGAACCAGTCTGTTGTTCCATGTCCAGTTCTAACTGTTGCTTCCTGACCTGCATACAGATTTCTCAAGAGGCAGGTCAGGTGGTCTGGTATTCCTATCTCTTTCAGAATCTTCCACAGCTTATTGTGATCCACACAGTTATAGTATTTGTTTAAAAACCAGAAAATTAGAAACACCTAACAAAATCTGTTAATAAAAAACTGGTCAAATAAGGGTATCGAACTACTATATATAAAATAAATAACTAATAAGAACCTACTGTGGAGCACAGGGACCTTCACTCAATACTCTGTAATTACCTATATGAGAAAAGAGTCTTTAAAAAGTGGATTTATGTATAACTGAGTCACTTTGCTATAGACCTGAAACTAAAAAAACATTGCAAATCAACTATACTCCAATAAAAATTACTTTTAAAAAAGTTAAGAGTACACAAACCATGGAATACTACTCATGCTAAGTCGCTTCAGTCATGTCCAACTCTTTGTGACCCCATGGATTGTAGCCCGCCAGGCTTCTCTGTCCATGGAAATCTCCAGGCAAGAGTATTGAAGTGGGTTGCCATTTCCTTCTCAATATACCTCTTCATCTCCTACTATTACCTGGCCCCTCACACCTTCCCTCTCTCTACTGGTAACCATTAGTTTGTTCTCTTTATCTGAATTTGTTTCTTTTTTTTACATTTACTATGTTGTTTTATTTTTTAGATTCCACACAGAAGTGATAACATACAGTTTTATCTTTTGTTGACTCATTCCACTAAGCATAATACCTTCCATATTCATCCATGTTGTTATAAATGGCAAAATTTCATTTTTTAACTTTTTATTTTGTATTGGGGTATAGCCAATTAACAATATTGTGATAGTCAAGGGGACAGCAAAGGGACTCAGCCATACATATATATGTATCCATTCTTCCCCAACTCTTCTCCCATCCAGGCTGACACATAACACTGAGCAGAGTTCCCTGTGCTATACAGTAGGACCTTGTTGGTTATCCATTTTAAATATAACATTGTGTACATGTCGATCCCAGACTCCCCGTCTCTTCTCCCCATCCATCCCCTCTGACAACCATAAGTTCATTCTGTCTTTCTGCTATGTAAATAAGTTCATTCGTATCATTTCTTTTTAAATTCTCAATATAAGCAATAACATGTGGTATTTCCCCTTCTCTGTCTGACTTACTTCACTCAGTATGACAATCTCTAGGTTTATCCATGTTCCTGCAGATGGCATTATTTCATTTTTTATGGCTGAGTAATACTCCAATGCATATATATTCCATTGGATATACCACATCTTTTTTATCCATTCATGTGTTTCTGGACACTTGGGTTGTGTCCTTGTCTTGGCTATTGTAAATGGTGCTGTGTGAACATCAGGGTACATGTATCTTTTCGGTTTATCACTTCATTTTCTTTGGATATATCTCCAGAAGTGGACTTGCTGGATCATTACAGTTCTATTTTCAGTTTTTTGAGATACTTTCCTAATACTTTCCCGCAATATATTTTTTAATTAAAAAAAAAAAAGTAAAGTACAGAGGAACAAATTCTTTTTATCCCATTTGTATTTTTAAGAACATGTTTGTACATGCATAGAAGGTACCTACAGGGAATATAGGAAACTGTTACAGTAGCTAAGTCTGAAATTGAAAGGGGAGAGGGACGGAGGGGAAGAAAAGGGAGGCTGATTTTTTTACTTAATAACCTTCTGTACTATTTGACATTTTTACAATGAACATGTACTAACTGTATAATAAATTATTTTAACTGAGACATTTAAAAATATATTAGGGTTTCCTGCAGGATTTCACCTAGAAAAGAGTTCCACAAAAATTTTGAAGAAACTTTGTGCCACCCAACCCTACTGTACAGTCAGGAAAAATCGTGAAAGTCTTTTGAAATGGGAGGAAAAGTACCCTATCGAATACTGAGCTAGTGTAACCTTCCAGGTTATCTGACTCTAAACTGTCACTGTCTTTGAGTCCATAAGTTATAGAAAACTGAAAGTTATACAAATGATTCTTGTCCACAGCAGCAAATGAATTTTCTCAGGTGGAGATACAATTGATTTCTCCCCTACTGTGGAAAAACCAATTTTGGATCAATTAACAAATTCATTTCATTATTCTTGAGTGCCAGTATGTGTAACTGGTCTTTGTATTGTCCTCTGAAGAGATGTTTAACACATCACTGCTTTTCTCATTAATTAAAATCTCACACGTATTCATGTTGTATATTTATGAGTTATGATTTTTCCTTCTAAACAACGATCCTTTAAGAAAGTGGAGAAAATGAGGAGGAGCTTTGCCCGAGGTTAGGTGCCTGTGGTTGCAAATATAGACCCAACCTCCAACCCTCAAGGGCTTCCCAGGTGGAGCAATGGTAAAGAATCTGCCTGCCAAAGCAGGAGATACAAGAAGTACCAATTTGATGCCTGGGTTGGGAAGATCCCCTGGAGGAGGAAATGGCAACCCACTCCAGTATTCTTGCCTGAAGAACCCCACGGACAGAGGAGCCTGGCAGTCCCGAGTCCATGGGGTTGCAAAGAGTCAGACACAACTGAGCACACACACGTCCCGGCCCTCAAATTTGTCCATTTTACCTATACCATCAAGTAACAAGGACTGAAATCCTGTCTGCGCTGACATATATTTAACTCCATATAGAATATCATTCATTCAGAAAATGCTTTCTCCCAAATATCCACACAATCACATATGCACAAACACTCTGCTGACATGTAAAAACTCCCACACAGATGCAAGACCCACCCATCACACACACACACAACTGGGCCGGGTTCTATTCTACCAAGCGGCTGAAGGGCTGGGACCGGAGCGTGATCCCTTCCCACAGACCCTTGACTGTGCCACGCAGAGAGAAGAGGCGGTTCCCTCACTTATAACCATGGGCCAGAGGCAGTGTGGTGTTTAGGTGTTGCGATAAGGGCTCGAGTTCAAGGAGGCAGCCAAAGCCCCATCCTTAGACAGCCCAGCCTGGGAAGTGGGTCGCCTTGGGACAGATTAGGCTCCATCCGGGCGCCACGCCCCCGAGATCTGGGGGAGCCAAGGAAGGCTGCCCTAAGGCGGTGGGCTCCGCATTGAGGTTTGAAAACCCTGGAGCCAAGACTTCAAGCCCAGTAGCAACTGCACGGCAGCTGCGGGACTGAGCAGGGGATGAAAAAAGCCCACGCTCCAAGCGCGGACAGGCTGAGCTGATGGCGTTTCTGTTTGTCGTGCGGAAAAAGAAATCATAGGAGATGAAGACCCATTGCGGGGCCTAGTCCATGAGCCGCGAGGCTCGGGACCCCCTCCCGGTGGCTTGCGCGGTCCCCCGGCGAGTTTGAGGCTCTTGCGGTGGGCTTGCGGCGCCCCCTGGGGGCTCCGAGCGGCTCTCTCTCCCGGCACGGGCCAGCCCGGAGACGTCGGCACGAGCTTGAGGGGCGTTCCTAGGCTGCCCGCCAGACTGTCTGGTCCTCGGTCCCCTCCAGTAGCCGGGAGGCTCCTGCAGGCGCGGCTCGGTTCTGATGCATCTCTGAAGGTGACATCCACACATCTCCATCACCGAGAGATCCCATCCTCATTCCGCAGATGAGGAAGCCGGGATTCTAAGACACATCCACGGGCACCAAGAGGAGTCTCTGGGACCCTGAGGCCCATCCTCTCCGTCTTTTTCCACCTAGGGACCTTATCCTTTGCCCTAGAGAGCCTAGATGTGACCTCAGACATGGTTTGAGTCCCTTTCTACGTGCCCTCTCTTCGCGGTTTCTTGAAGCCAGAGAAGCATCCTTCTTGGGATGGGCTGGCAAGGCTGCAGTATGAACAAGATTGTGTGTGGAGTGGGATTATTCTTAGCTACTACAGAAGGAAGGTAGAGCAACTTCAATGGAGGTAAATCTGAGAACATCATTGGAAGTGTCCTCAGAAGTAGGTGTGACTCTATCCTAAAGAGACATTTAAGAAACTGCAGATTCTGCCATGACAATGTTCCTCCTTCATGGTTTGTAATAGCAAAAACTTGCGAATGGTCTAATTTTCTACCAGTAGATTAGATACCTAGTAGCCTATGCAGCGGAGAAGGCAATGGCATCCCACTCCAACACTCTTGCCTGGAGAATCCCAGGAACGGCGGAGCCTGGTGGGCTGCCGTCTATGGAGTCGCACAGAGTCGGACACGACTGAAGTGACTTAGCAGCAGCAGCAGCAGCAGCCTATGCAGCCATGATAAATCATATTGGATTTAAAAAACTGGTGATATCACAGTGTTCATTATATTGTTAAGGGATAAATCATTATAAAATAAAATACGTAATAATAAAATTCCACTTTTGTGAAGATGTATGTATCTGTGTGCACACATTATATTAAAAAGTCTGCAAAGGGCTTCCCTGGTGGCTCAGTGGTAAAGAATCCACCTGCCAATGCAGGAGACATGGGTTGAATCCCTGGTGCGGGAAGATCCCACATGCCTCATGGGCCACAGCTGTTGAGCCTGTGCCCTACAAGAGAAGGTGCTGCAGTGAGAAACCTGCCCACTGCAACGAAGAGCAGCCCCCAATCACTGCAACTGGAGAAAGCCTGAGTGCAACAACAAAGACCCAGCACAGCCAAAAATAAATACACAAAAGTATTTGTTTTAAGTCTGCAAAGATATACAGCAAAAAACTGAACATTGATCAATGGGATCAAGGGTGATTTTTAAAGTACTCATTTTTTTCTATATTTTCTAAACGATATATACTGAATATGTATTGTTTTATAGTTTCTTTTTTAAGCAGAAAAAGTCCAGTATTCATTTACTGGAGAAAGAGCAGCCAAAAAACTTGGATAAAGGAAGTAGGAAAGAGGATTATGGGGACCTTTCCTATGCCCACGCCAGAACAGCCACAGGAATCATGGTCACTGAGAGCGGCTCCTTCTGAAGAATGTGATAGTGATGATACATTTTCCAAAGTGTTGATTATAACACAGTTTGCAGCATGACTCAGTTTAGTGGATCATGCATTTGGCCACAGATCAGGAGCTCTGGAAGAAAAATTGCTACTGGATACCCACTCAAGTTGTACTGGATAAAGTAACTGACCAGTGCACCAAATTCCAGAAGGTTGATGAATATGCAGTAAGTAATGTGGTTTCTTTCTTGTACCAGCTCCATGCAAATTGACTGGAGTATATAGAACAATGTTTGAGATCCAATGAAGAAGCAGAGGATTTATCTGCACCAGCCTGGGCTTGTCATTCTTGGCTGTGCATGATCAGCATGTGAAGCCGTCCTGTTGATGGATTCAGCTGTGATTGGGAGCAGTGATGACAAAGTAGGCTGTCAAAGATGAGCAAGTCATCTAGATTCTCCCAGACAAGGAGACAACACTGAAACTACGCTGGGCTTTTTCCTTCTGAAATTTGGCAAAGTGGAATTTGCTGAAAAGTAAGTGGTGCAGTCTGTTTTTAATTTCACTTCTCAAGAAAGCCAGCTAACTTTCATCATGACTTATGAAACTTGTATCTTTTTTTGAAATTAACTTCTTCATAAACCTTAATTGAAGATATGCAGAATTTTTATGTGTGAAAATAATTTTGCCAATGTATTACCCAGTATTTTTCCACTGTATCACCCAGTTTTTATTTGAAAAATTATTCTCTGTTGTTCTAAACAGTTCAGTTCAGTTCAGTTCAGTCGCTCAGTCATGTCCGACTCTTTGCGACTCCGTGAATTGCAGCATGCCAGGCCTCCTTGTCCATCACCAACTCCCAGAGTTCACTCAAACTCACGTCCATCAAGTAGGTGATGCCATCCAGCCATCTCATCCTCTGTTGTCCCCTTTTCGTCCTGCCCCCAATCCCTCCCAGCATCTGAGTACATAGTGCCAAAAACTAAAAAAAAAAAAAAAAAAAATTATAGTTTCAGCATCAGGAACAGCTTGTTTAAAGGAATCAGTTTGCAATAGATTGTAATGAACTATAATGGCCCTTTAAAGATTTAGATGACCTTTTAAAGAATGGTTTAGAAGTAAATTGCTGGAAATATTAATTCATTAACAAAAAGAAAAACACAAACATGAGGGGGGATGAATTGCCTGCCCTTTTTGGGAGGTAGGGAAATAACATCCACATTGGGACCTGCAGGTCCTGCCACTGCTACTGAGGCCAGTGACCCCCAAAACTGACCACTTGGGATGTTCGCTACCCATGGCCTGGCACTAGGGTCTAAGTCTGTGGTATAAAGAAGAGCTCCTGGGCTTCCCTGGTGGCTCAGAGGTAAAGAATCTGCCTGCCAATGCAGGAGATGCAAGTTTGATCCCTGATAAGGGAAGATTCCCATTGCTGAGAAGTAGCTAAGCCCATGTGCCACAACTACTGAGCCTGTGCTCTACAGCCCACACACACCACAACTACTGAAGTCCACAGGCCCTAGAGCCCATGTTCCACAACAAGAGAAGCCACTGCAATGAGAAGCCTGCACACCACAACTAGAGACTAGTAGCCCCAGATCACTGCAACTAGAGAAAAGCTTGCGCAGCAAAAAAGAGCTGGCACAGCCAAAAATAAAAATAAATAAATAAAGTTATAAAAAGGAAAAAAAAAAGAGCTACTGTTAAGGAGATAGATGCAGTCACCTTCATTCTGCCCTGCTTCCTGTTTCAGAATTTTTTTAAGAAGAGGAGGTAGTGTGTCTTTAGAAATCAGAGATTCAAATCTCAACACCCAATGTCCACCCCACCACCACCAACTGTGTGATTTGGGGCAAGTCACATAGTCTTTCTCAGTTTCTCATCTGTGACATGGAGAGAACAATATTCATATTGTGCAGTTGCTGAAAGATCTGTTATTATTCAACAAGTATTTATTGAATGCCAGGCACTATTCTAGTCACTGACTAGGACAGACAAGGTCCCTGTTTTCACAGAATTCATATTCTGATTGGATGAGATCACAATAAACAAATGAGAAAATCAGATACGAATAAGTTCTAGACATAAAGCAGACGGAGAGGTGAGAGTCCTCCAGGCTCATGATAGTACGTTGGCTGCTCAGGGAAGCTCTGTGTGAGCAGACTGTATCTGAGCAGAGAGATGAATGAAAGAATTCACCTACAGTGCAGGAGATGCAAGAGACCCGGGTTAAATCCCTGGGTCGGGAAGTTCCCCTGCCACCCTCTCCAATATTCTTGCCTGGAAAATCCCATAGACAGAGAAGTCTGGTGGGCTACAGTCTGCGGGGTCACAAAGAGCTGGACACGACTGAGTGACTGAGCACGCACACACACATGAATGGCAGGAAGCAACCAGGCAGGTAGAGATCCAAGGGAGAATCTGGGTGGCGGGTCCAGAGGACTTCTCTGAACCATTTTTTTGTGGCTTCCTGTGAATCTATAACTATTTCAAAGTAAAAAAGTTCTTCTAAAAGCAGTTAACTTATTTTTTTTTATATTTATTTATGTATTTGACTGGGTTGCAGCATTCAGGATCTTCCATATTCATTGCAGCATGCGGGATCTTTAATTGTGGCATGTAAACTCTCAGTTGCAGCATGCGGAATCCAGTTTCCTGCCCAGGTATGGAACCCCCCGCATTGGGAGAGTGTAGGCTTAGCCACTGGACCACCAGGGAAGTCTCAAAAGCAATTAACTATTGATACACACTATAGTCTGCATGCTAAGTCGTTTCAGTTGTGTCTGACTGTGCAACCCTGTGGACTGCAGCCTATCAGGTTCCTCTGTCCATGAGATTCTCTAGGCAAGAATACTGGAGTGGGTGGCCACGCCCTCCTCCAGAGGATCTTCCCGACCCAGGGATCCAACTTGCATCTCTTAGGTCTCCTGCATTGGCAGGCGGGTCCTTTACCACTAGCCCCACCCACTATTGATACACACTAACACATACTGTATGGTTTTATTTATATAAAATTCCAGAAAGTATAAACTGACCAATAGCAACAGAAAGTATGCCATCAGTTGCCTGAGTACAGAGTAGGAAGCAGGGATGTCTGGGCAGGAAGGGATGAGAGGGTGGACATGAGGAATCTTTCAGACTGATGGATATGCTTATTATCTGAGTTGTAATGATGGTTTGGGATGTGTATACAGGGTAAACTTATTAAATTGTACACTCTATTGTGAAGTTTATTGTATTCTAATTTTATCTCAATGAAGGTACTAAAAATCTTAAGCACCTAGAAGTAAATCATGCTAAAAATATGCAAAGCTTCCACATATAAAAGTCCATTACATTATGCAAAACATTTAACTAGGTCTAAATAAATAAAGGGACATATTGTAGTCTTAGGAAATACAACTCAGTACTGAAAAGATGTCAATCCTCCCCAAATGAAACTGATGAAAATCTTAACTGTTTTCTTGGTTTGGTTTTGTTGTTGTTGTTGACAAGTCAATTTGAAAATGTATTCAGGAATTAAAAGAAGGCCAAGGATAGCCAAGCTGCTCTTGTAAACTAAGGTTAAAAAATTGACATTCTCATATCAAAATAGTGAGGTGCTGGTATGAGGATAAATGAATAGACCAATGGAGCAGAATAAAGAGCCTCAAAACAGATCCACGTATATGCAGATCATTGATATTGGACAAAGGTGGGGATGCAGAGTTGTTGAGAAATGACCAATAAAAGGCACTGTGCCAATTGGGTATCTATAAAAATTCCCACCACAAAATACAAAAATCAGTTTCAAAGTGGATTAAACATATAAACATGAAACATAAAAACTTACACCTCTGAAAAGGAGAATAGGTGAATATTTATTTTCATGACCCCAAGTAAGGAAATATTTTTAAAAACAGTAACAAAAAGGACTAATGACAAAGAAGAAGGCAACAATAAAAAGGAAGAAACTATTCACTACATTAAAATTAAGAACTTCATTCACTAAGGATATTATGAAGAGAATGAAAAGACAAGTGACAGGGGTGGAGGACAAGATAGTCACAACTAATAGGTGAAATCTTGTCAAAACCACAGGAAGACACCGCTGCACATCTGATAGAATGGCAAATTTTTAGGAATCTGTTGGTATGTATTTGGAGCAACAGAAGCTCATATGCTGCCAGTGGGACGGGAACCTGATGGACCACTTGGAAAGATGTCTTATATTATCTAGTAAAGTTGAGGAGGACAAGGGTTAGCATATGACTCAGAAATTTCACTCTTAGTGTATACTCTACATGGGCATCTGTATATGTATATCAGAAGTGTGCGCAGAACAGTAGTATACATAATAGGAAAACACTGGGGAAATTACAAATGTCCTACACACAGTAAAGTTGATAAATTAACTGTCATATTTTCATTCAGTGGAGTATTGTATAGGTGCTGAGCAGCTAAAAATTAGAAAAGGTCACTGTACAGTGATCTGTGCAGAGATGCCAGTCCTCCTTAAAGTGAGAGACTTGGCAGTTCAGGAGGCCTGACAAAAAAATTCAATACAGTTCTCAAGAACCAATCAGAACAATGGCAGGGAGTGTTTGGGCACGTGTCAACTGTCAGCCTACCAGACATGTGGTAGGCTCTTTTAGGATAACTCTACCGCCTACAACCATTTGGTAAAGTAGGAATTATTTTGTAGGTAAAGAGCCTGAGGAACAGAAAGGTTAAATGACTTGCCTGAGGTCACACAGATAGTGGATGGCAGAAGTGGAGTTTTAAAACCAAGCATCAAGGACTTCCCTGGTGGCCCAGTGGTTAAGACTCCTCACTTCTAATGCAGCAGCCATGGGATCAATCCCTGGTCTGGGATCTAAGATCCCCCACATGCCACGTAATTTGGCCAAAAACAAACAACAACTGGAAAAAAGAAAAAAAACACAGGCATCAAGCCCCACAATCTCTCCATTTAAGTAGAAACTGGTGGTTGCCTGGCAACGAGCATTCACTGCCTCTCCTTTCTTTCAGAGCCCTGATTTTATTCTTTCAAAGCCATCATGATTTTGTCATCATGGACTCCCGCCTTTCTGCTGTCCCCTAGGGATGGCAGAGCAAAAGACAAAGCAAGTATGGGCCCCTGACGACTGGAGAGCAGAGGTGTCCTGCCAGATCAGTTTTTGCTTCCTTGCATTTATTTATTTTTCTTTATTTTAGTTTGGAAAACAACGCTCGAAGGCAGAATGCTTCAAGAACCGTTAAGTTTCTTGAATTAAGAAGGAAATGCAGTTTGAAGGCACTGATTCCATTTCCTTCCAAACATATGCTGCAAGGGTATCAGAACCCAAATCAGAACTACAGCACATACTGCACGGTGCATGGTAGGGCTGGCGCACGCGGCCTGCAGAGGAACATCAAGCAGGAGGGCCTGTACACGCAAAAAGGCTGCACGGGCAGTGTTTGTGTATTTTTAAAATATTTATATACGTATTTGGCTGTGTTGGGTCTTAGTTGAGGCACATGGGATCCTCACTGCGGTGTGAGGGCTCTCTATTTGTGGCGCAGGGGCTCAGTAACTGCAGCACAGGGGCCTAGTTGCCCCACTGCATGTGGAATCTTAGTTCCCCGACCAGGGATCAAACCCAAGTCCCCTGCATTGGAAAGCAGATTCTTAACCCCTAGACCACCAGGGAAGCCCCCAGGAGTGTGATGGCAGCATTCCAGGGAGCCTGAGGTGTCCAGAGAGCACCATGGGACCAGCCCGTGCTTCACCTGCCTGCTGACTAGCTTGCCCTGTGAAGCTCTTGGGTCCCTGCCAGACAGAAGCACTGTACCTCCCGCTTTCCCCTGCTCAGCACTCTCTCCGAGCAATTCATCCTGAAGTGTAAACACAGGACCACTGCACCATTATATCCCCACACACTAAGAAGCTCCCAATCCATGCAGCACGGTTAGGTCACTAGCAAGGAACCAGCACACCTCTCTTCACTGCTTTGCTGCCACCATTCTTGTCATCTAGCTCCTGTGCCTCCAAGGGCGCCGCCTTGCCCCATGCAGCAGCCCAGCCTCTGTTTTGCTGGTTTCCTCCTGATGCAGCTTAGGGAGGAAGATGTCTAACAGCCTGAGAGCTCTGGCTCCAGACACAAAGCCTGCTCTTTTCAGATCCCAGGATGCTTTATTCCTTCTTTTTTGTCTCCTGGAAGTCTTCTATAACTGTCAAAGCTGTGCTCTGATGCTGGCCTTTGGGTGTGACCTGTGTTGGGTGATGTCCCCCCGTATCAGCAAAGGCCTTGACACAGTATGGACTTCAGCGAACGCCTTGGATCAAACCCTAGAGGCTTGAAACGATGGGGAAAGGGGGTTATCCCAGCTTTCATGAGGCCTGTTTGGTCCTACTTTAGTTTCTATTCCAAACGTGGGAACAAACTTGCTTCCTGAAACCTTTCAGGTCACACGGGTTATGTGTTGACATGGTGTTTATGTCAAGGCTAAAGACTGCACGCGTTAGTTGCTCAGTCGTGTTCGACTCTTTGTGACCCCATGGACTGCAGTCCTCCAGGCTCCTCTGTCCATGGGATTCTCCAGGCAAGCACACTGGAGTGGGTTGTCATTCCCTTCTCCAGGGGATCTTCCCAACCCAGGGATCAAACCAGGTCTCCCACATTGTAGGCAGAGTCTTTACCCTCTGAGCCATCAAGGAAGACCTTGCCTTAAGCTAATTTGGGACTGACAGGATCCTGATAACTCCTTATATAAATATGGGATCTGCTTCTTGGCCTTCCAGGACAGGGTCTTGGGTGGGACACCTATAGCCTCCGTCTGCCTCTGAATTTTCTCAAATAAAGTTGCTTTTTGCTCTCACTTCAAGGTCCTCAGAGAGATAACCAATAACAAAGGCCATGTCTGGAAGCAATTTGGGTTCGGGGAGGGGTGCCCTGAGGCTTGTACAGTCCTTTTCTATTTGCTCAGAACTGGGCAGCCCCAGCTATCCACTTAGGGCTGTTTTGTATAACTGCCCCTAGAAATCTAACTTCAAGAAAAACAAGTGGCTTGTAAAGCATTCCAGAGTCATTAAACAGATCGATGATCAAAATCTGAAATGACTATTGCTCACTAATGAAATCTTTCAAGAGGAATTGTAGTGTCAAGAACACTGAATGCCTGCCCCTGAGCCCCCAGTGAGGAG
This sequence comes from Neotragus moschatus, assembly GCA_006410615.1. Classification (NCBI taxonomy): domain Eukaryota; kingdom Metazoa; phylum Chordata; class Mammalia; order Artiodactyla; family Bovidae; genus Neotragus; species Neotragus moschatus. The sequence goes on from SJYA01001593.1 coordinate 130,084, forward strand.
TAGAAGGAATCAAGGTCCCTGTGACTGTTATGAGACCAGAAGCCCCAACAAGCTCCACCATGACAGGCAACGCTCACTCATATTCTTCAGTTCCTGCAGCTCCTGCCTCTAATTCTCAGTTAAAATTAGGTGAGCACCATGTCCAAGCCCATCACCACCCACAATGCAAACTGACACTAACCACCAACCAATAGGAGCCACAGAGCATCTCTAGCTTGCTGCAGCTGCCCACGGAGTACTAGCACCCTGTTTGGACTTTTTTTTTTTTAGCTGCACCTTGTGGAATGTGGGATCTTAGTTCTCCAATCAGGGATTCAATCCAAGCCCCCTGCATTGTGAAGCTCAGAGTATTAACCACTGAACCGCCAAGGAAGTCCCATTTGGACTTTTACAGGAGAAATCAACTTCCGTTTTGTTCAAGCTGCTGTTTGTTACCAACCTGAGTTCTTGAACCCTTTAATCAACAGAAATTAATAAGAGGCCAGACAAGAAATTCAGGCAAGGCTTTACTGGAACTCATGATGTAGCACAAGGCAGTGAAAACAAGTAACAGATGTCTTTGCTGGCTCTCTAAGGGAGGACGGGTGAGCTGGTCCCTTAAGTGGGGTGAGGGTAAGGGTAGATTGGTGGGTCTGGTTGGAAGGTTGGCTCAGGTGGTTTGCCCACCCACTTTGTGGTGCTGTGTGCAGGGATCACATTCAGTACTCTGGTTTGGCTCCCGGCACCTCAGAAGTGGCAGCTGGCAAAGGGGAGGAGAATGGGAGAGGGTTGGATTGGGAGTTTGGGATTAGCAGATGCAAACTGGTGTATATAGGACGGATAAACAACAAGGTCCGACTGTAAAGCACAGGGAACTATATTCAATATCCTGAGGTAAGCCATAATGGAAAAGAATATGAAAAAGAATGTACATATTATGTATGTATAACTGAGTACCTTTGCTGTGTATGAGTAATTAATACAGCACTGTAATTCAACTACACTTCAATTAAAAAAAAGGTGAGGGGGGGAGGTTGCTTCCCTGGTGGTTCAGCCAGTAAAGAATCTGTCTGCAATATAGGAGGCCTGGATTCAGTCCCTGGGTAGGAAAGATCCTCTGGAGAAGGGAATGGCTACCCACTCCAGTATTCTTGCCTGGGAATACCAGAGGAGCCTGGTAGGTTACAATTCATGGAGTTACAGAGTCAGACACCACTGAGCAACTAACACTCACTTTCAGTAAAAAATATGTTTTAAAAAATTAATTAAATTTAAAACAAGAAGTGGCAGTTGTGTTTTAGCCTTTTTGTATCCTATAGTTCATAATCTGCCTGACTTCCCATGTGTGCAGTTATTTTTAGTCCCTCACAGTTTCTTTGTATTCTGTTTCTCCAGGAGGAGGGGAGGAGACATTTGTCCAGGTAAAAGCACTGCAGTAAAGGGTCCCAGATTCCAGCCTGTCTCAGCTTTGCCTCTGTGAGTAAACCTCAAATTCTAGTATGATATATTTGAAAGTTGCTAATAGAGTAGATCTTAAAAGTCCTACAAGAAAAAAAAAAAGAAAATTGTTATGTAGGTGATAAATGTTCACTAAACTTTTTTGTGGTAATCATTGCACAAAATGTATATGTAATACACCTTAAACTTGTACAATGTTATGTGCCAATTATATCTCAATAAAACTGGAGGGGGGAAAAGTTCTGGCAAGCCTAGGAAAAAGCAAAAGAATTCAGTACAAAGTGCTGGCAGCTTAGCAAGTCTCCAGGGAGCTAGAAGGGAAGGCCCCAGGTGGCTTTCTCTCTACATCACTTTTCCTCTTCCTCTAAGCTTATATGCTCCATGGTCTTCCCACAGTTCAGCTTTCTCAGCTCTCCCCCTAAAACTCCACCTTGGGAGTAGATTTAACTGGCCCTATCTAACCTTCAACGTTAGGTGACCTTGCAGGTCCACAACCCAAGCCGACTAGCTACAGACTCGACTCTTGGCTCAAATTCTCAATGGAGAGACGTGCTCTCTGGCCAGTCAGTGAATTCACTGCTTTTGAATTACGTGCTGGTTCAGTCACTTACAGGGTGGTAGGAAAACCTGCTCACTGGGAGTCATGTGGGGGAGCAGTTTCTCTGGGAACTAACTGACATGTCTCCCTGAGGTGAGAGAAGGGGCAGGTAATTCTAGTGAAGACANCCCCATGGACTGCAGCTCACCAGGCTCCTCCATCCATGGGTTTTCCAGGCAAGAGTACTGGAGTGGGGTACCATTGCCTTCTCCGGGACCAGCCCCTAGAACCAGCCTAATAGCCTCTTGGAAATCCCGCTCAGCCTGACTCCGCAAAGTTCAAGTCGTTTTCATTCCAATCTCTGCTCTTCTGGCAGTTACTCCTTTGCAGTCAGAAATGCTTGGTCTTTCCATTTCAGTGGCACCCTCTGGCTTCTGAACTACTTGAAGGTGTGGTCGCTGTCTTTAGCTGCTGAGTTTCTTTTTTTATGCCTTGTTTTTGCTTCCTTAATGCCATAGTCTGGAGACCACTATTCTACTGAAACTTCTCTCCCAAAGCTTATCTAAGCCTTGTGGGTTTTCATAATCAGCTTCCACTTTTCGTCTTCACTGTCAGCTCTCTGCAGCCTTCCACACATTAAGCATGCCTTCTTGAAATTCTTTTCTTCCTCAGATTTCAATGACATTGCAATTTTAGGATTCTTCCAAATCACAGTGCCTCCTTTCTTCTCCTCTCGCGTATAAGTAAATTATTCCCTCTACGAATTTTAGTTCTTGTCTAAGTTCGACTTGAATATCTTGCCACAAAAGCAGATCTTCTACCAAGTACGCTACTAGTTCTGTGAGTATTGGGACCACAAAGGGTAAGTAAGGTAAAGCAGAGTTATCATGAAGATTAAATTATCTTTGTTATTTAGCATAGTGTCAGCTTTAAAGAGCAGACAACTAATGTTAGGTAGTACTTATATATATGTTAACATTTTTATTGTTTCTTCATGTGTATCTTCTTTTAACTCTTCTTTCAAGTTCAGGCACTTTCACCTGTATCCTTATCAGCTTAATTGTCCTCCCTGGTTTTGTGAGTCTTCAGTCAATTCATGGGCTTTCCAGGTGGTGCAGTGGTAAAGAATCTGCCTACCAGTGCAGGACATGCAAGAGACATGGATTCGATCCCTGGGTTGGGTAGATCCCCTGGAGCTATTCTTGCTTGGCAAATCCCATGGACAGAGGAACCTTGTAGGCTACAGTCCATGGGATTGCAAAGAGTCAGACATTACTGAGCACACACTTTCAATAAATATTCGTTAACTACATGGTATGCGGCAGGTCCATGCTAAGTTCTAAGAATCTGGGGATGGATGAAGCAAGGTCCCAGCCTCTTTTTGGAAACAAATATGTTCATTATTGTATTAGTTCACTCAGGCTGCCATAACAGAGGACCACAGACTGGGGGCTTAAACAGCAAAAATTTATTTTCTCACAGTTCTCCAGGCTGATAATCCAAGAGGAAGTTCTCTCTTTCAGGCTTACAAATGGCTGCCTTCTCACTGTGTACTCATATGGCCTTTACTCCATTCATGAGCACTTCCGGTGTCTCTTCCTCTTTTTAAGCTGACAGTAGTCCTGTTGGATAATGGCTGCATACATGCATGCTCAGTCACATCTGACTCTTTGTGACCCCAGGGGCTGTGGCTCACCAGTCTCCTCTGGGCAAGAAGACTGACTTGCCATTTCCCGCTCCAAGGCATCTTCCCAACCCATGGATCGAACCCTCAGCTCCTTTGTCTCCAGCACTGGCAGGCATTTTTTTTTTTTTTTTAAACCACTGCATCACCTGGGAATCCTGGATAATGGCCTCATTTAACCTCAATTACTGCCTTAAATAGTCCCTATCTCCAAATATGGTCACATTTATGGTCAGGGCTTCAATATGAATGGGGGGTGAGGTGGGGGAGAGGGACATAATGCTGTCCTAACAATTTTTAAAAATGCTTTCTTGTGTCCCAGAGAATAACTAGTACTTCTTCCCAGGATGAGGTTTCAAGAGAAGCTCCATCTACAAGCTGACAATCCATTTACTATTGCTACATCACACATTACCCCACAGCTTAGCTTAAACCAATGATCATTTTATTCCATGATTCTGAGGTTCAGTTGGGCTCGCTAGGCGATTCTCATTTGGGGTTTCGTGCAGTTTCAGGCAATTGATGGCTGGGCCTGGGATCATCTCAAGGTGTTGATTGTTGTCGTCAGCTGTGACCTAAGTCGTGGTTTTACCTGAACACATACAGGTGGTTTCTCTTTGTAACTGTTCAGCTTTCTCACCACAGGATGACTGGATTAGGGGAAGGAATTCCCCAAGAGGAGCAGGCAGTAGCATTAATACCTTTTATGACCTAACCTTAAAAGCACACAGTGTCACTTCTNACCTAAGTCGTGGTTTTACCTGAACACATACAGGTGGTTTCTCTTTGTAACTGTTCAGCTTTCTCACCACAGGATGACTGGATTAGGGGAAGGAATTCCCCAAGAGGAGCAGGCAGTAGCATTAATACCTTTTATGACCTAACCTTAAAAGCACACAGTGTCACTTCTCCCATAGGCTCAGGTCCAAATGGTTCTGAGGAGATGGGACAGAGAACACACCGGGAGGGAGGGATGTCAGCGTCTCATTGTAAAATGAACATGTGGGACGGGACATCTTGTGGCCACCTCAGAAAATATATCCTGCTACAGTGACTTGCATGGGTCAGGCCCTGGAGAAAAAAAGAATTTATCCACAAGGTGGGGAATCAGCCCACCTGGGAAGAGAGAACCAAATGTGAAAAGGTATTTGGCTTGTTTGGCAATAGCAGGTTGGTCCTGTGTTTCGGGCAAGGACTTTATGATAGATGTTGAGATGAATCTGAAAGGAGCCTTATGTGTCAGTGTGGGTGATGAGAAAACCATAAAAGTTTATAAGCAGGTACAGTCCATGGAGTCGCAAAGAGCTGGACACAACTCCACATGAATGGGCGTGCACACACACAAATGGTGGTGAGTTCTTTTCACAGACTTAACTGGAGGAATGGAAAATTTGAGCAGTGGTTCTGACCTATTTGACTGCTTCACATTATTTTTGTGGGTAACAGACTAATAAAGAGGAAAGTCTTGAGACCCTGACACTAGCTATGAAACCATAGAGCTTTATCTTATTTGGCATTGGTGCTAAACAGGTGAGATTTGACAAGAGGTTAGATGTGGTAAAGTAAATAGAGGCAGTTCCAAATGACACGTTCTTAGTATTGGGGATATTATAACTTCGTGTAGGCAGATACAGATATTGTCAAGCTTTCCTAGTGGCTTAGTGGTAACCCACCTGCAATGCAGGAGATGGGGGTTCAGTCCCTGGAGAAGGAAATGACAGCCCACTCCAGTATACTTGCCTGGGAAATCCCCTGGACAGAGGAGCCTGGTGGGCTACAGTCCATGAGGTCGCATAAGAGTCAGACACAGCTTAGCATATATACTGATTTGCCCATGATCTCACAGCTGTCAAATGCCAGAGGTGCAGCTTAAACCTATTTGTGGCTTCATGTGCCACATTGTTGCCATGAAGAGAGATTAAGACAGGAGCAAGTTTGTGGTGAAAGGTAACCAGTTTGGTTTCAGAGGGGGGAAATGTGCATTCCTATAGGATTATAGAGGAAGCTGAGCCCTCAGCTGCTGACAGCTAGAGGCTGTAGTTGAGGAGCATGGTCGCAGTTTGGAGACTCCAGCACCTAGGTTGAGGCCAGAGTCTAGACAGCATCACCCAGGAAGAGAACAAGAAGGGAAGGTAAATGTCAGGGGTGGGGGAGGGGTGGGCACTGCCATGTAAGGGCCTGATGGGGAAGGACAGAGAAATATAGGAGCAGTTTCAAGAAGATGGTCAATGGCAAGCCCACAGCCACATTTTTCTAAAATGTATGCTGCCTCTTCTGCTTCAGAATCGGGCTCTGGTCCTAAGACTTGCTGGGTGCATGATGAATCCCTCATTTTAGCACTCATTCTCCCTCACCTGGCTTCACTCTGACCTTTGAAACCTGCCTTGCTCTTCTTGGACTACGTTCAGACTCTCCTAACTGGATCACCATTCCTGTTGTGTCCAGACACAAGGTTAATCCCTTCTTTCTACGTCTTTGCTTGTGCGTGCTCCTTGTGGCTTTCAATATCAGATAAATCTGGTTTTGAATGTGGGCTCCTCCAGTCATGACCTTGGAATGTTAGTTAACCCCCAGCCTTACTTTTCTTAGCTGAAAGCAGTGATGACTACTTTGTATCTGAGAATGTTTTGCAGATTGGTGTGGTCTGTCTGAAAATGCCTGCCTTCTTCTCTGTCCAGAGCATCATCCAGGGTGTGGCCCAAGGACTACTGATCCTGCCCTCTTGGGTTTCTCTTCTCTGTGGCTGTGTATCATAGCATGATTATGATTAGCTTTCATACTCTTTCAGGCATAGTGTGAAAGCTGAAAAGAACCTTAGGGAACATTTTACAGATGATAAAACAGAAGGGAGGTGATAAGAACCACTGTCCTTGTCTTTAAGGAATTTACACACTAGAAGAAACTATTCCTCTTTCCCACCCCAACCCCAAATCTCTGCTAATATGCCTGGCAGCCCTGGCTCCCCGCGCCCTCTGCTAGCACAGCCACTTGTGTAGGCATTCAGCGTCTGTTACCTCATTTTACCTTCCAGTTGTTTTATCTGTGTCTGTGTTTTCTCAAAACTCACATTGTAATCTTTGATACATTTCTGTGAAATTTTGCGTAAGTGTCAAATGAACATAATTTTTTCTTCTGTTTTTTTTTTTTTTGCTCCACCCTGAGCACCCCCCACACATACACATACTTCTTTTCCCTATAAGTAGTATGCTTGTTTACATTTTAGTATGCTGTTGAATTGATGTAAGTGCAGGGAAAGATTCCTGTTCTGTTTGAAGCATTATAAAATAGAACTAGAAAGCAGAGGTAAAAGTACTTTGTTTGGTATCTGGCACATAGTAGGGTACAGTGATTTTATTTTAATAGCTACCAAGTAAATTTTTTCCTAAGATTTTCCTCTTTAGTATTCATGGCATGATTAGGTAGGGGATGGAAAATGTTCCTATGGTAGTTATATTGTTTAAACTCAAAATTAGTTCGGTTGGGTTTCGTCTCGTGCTGCAAAATGTGCTAAATAAAGTGTTCTTTTTGGTTTTGGTTTTTGTAACTGGAGCTTTCTCCATTCTCATCTTTAAGAAACCAAATTACTTCTCAGCAGAACTAGATACGGAAGTGATGTGTTTATTGACGTCTATTTTGAAGTCGTTATTTCCAAATATGGGTACATCCCTTGGTATCTGAACATTTGCTATGCAGACTCAGGACCCAAATCCATTTAGATATATTTATTTTAGGTAGGACTGCTTCATGGAAATAATGTCTCACACTATCCAAACTTTCACTGTCTGAACATTGGGAGCCTTCTGGAGTCTCAGAGCCAGAGTCTGTATTCCTTTTAAGCTTCTACCCTTCAGACATCTAATGTGATGTCCAGTAGAAATAAAGGTCACTCCGTGTGAGGTGCCATTGAGACCAGTTTACAAGGTGTGTTGGTTCGTATCATGTAAGGCTGTGAAAGGGATATCTTATGTGAGGAAGAGCCTGCCATGTGCATGGCAGTGTGTTTATGTGCTTTGTATGATAGGTATACTCGCTCTTAGGTTATGCTTTCCCAGTTGACCAGAGTGATTATGTATGTTTGACTTCAAAAGAATAAGACCATTTGAGTTTTTAAATGCTGTATGGTAGGCAAAAACCTTTTCAAAAATGTGGGATTCGTAGGAGAAGAGTTAATAATAGAATCTTAATGAAAATGTAGTCAGTTTTGTGTTGTGAGGAGGGCTGTATCTCTTCCAGCCCTTGTAAACCTCCCTTGAGTGATGTAAATAATATCTAACCCACCTGAGGACCTTTTAAAAATTATTTGTTCAGTTCTAAAAGTAATGTATGCTTATCAATATTAAAAATACATCTGATGAAAAATAAAATTCCTCTCCCTTCCTGCAGTCTCTTTCCTCATCTTTAGAGCTGGCCACCATTAACGATTTGGTAATCAAGATATTTTTAAAGGAGACTAGAAGGGAGACATTGTAGTTATATATTATACACCAGAATCCAATCCACTGGGCCTTCTTAATTGATGAATTTACCTTCTGATTTCATGAAAAGTGAAAATGAGGTCACTCAGTTGTGTCGGACTCTTTGTGATAGCATGGACTATAGCCTCTCAGGCTCCTCCGTCCATGGGATTTTCCAGGCAAGAATACTAGAGTGGGCTGCCATTTCCTTCTCCAGGAGATCTTCCCGACCCAGACTCTTTACCATCTGAGCTACCAGGGAAGCACACAACTTCTGGTTTCATAACTACTTGGAACTAACGTGGAAGGGAAGCCACCCTTGTTACCCAAAGCCGTTTCATTTGGTCATCCAACCCCACTGGCAGGGATGGCAGAGGCAGGAATAAAGGTGCCCGGGGACATCATCTTCCTGCCCAAAGTATTTGGAACTTATTTTTTAAGAATTAGCTTTTGGAAAACACACACAAAAAAACACTGAAAATATAAGCCACAACTTCTCCATGCATGCATGGGAGAGGTGGGGCCAGACAACCTTATGTGTATTTTATAAATCTGTAAGCATTAACCAGGTGATACCACACTGACTGCTTACTAGTCTTTAAAGTTCATGATGAGCACCTGCCAAGTGTTGAGTTGTTACAAGGCTGCAGGTGCACTTAAGTCTTTAAGCCATCAGCTCTCAGTTTCACCTGGAAGTAGTATTTTACCACCATCCTCAGCTGTCTTTTGAGGGAAGGTAGCTTTTGACCAACGGAGAAGGCAATGGCACCCCACTTCAGTACTCTTGCCTGGAAGATCCCATGGACGGAGGAGCCTGGTAGGCTGTAGTCCATGGGGTTGCTAAGAGTCAGACATGATTGAGGGACTTCACTTTCACTTTTCACTTTCATACATTGGAGAAGGAAATGGCAACCCACTCCAGTGTTCTTTCCTGGAGAATCCCAGGGATGAGGGAGCCTGGTGGGCTACCGTCTGTGGGGTCTCACAGAGTCGGACACGACTGAAGCGACTTAGCAGCAGCAGCAGCTTTTGACCAAAACTTTTACTTTGCTTACTCTGTAGCAAGCAGTGTTCCTAAACATGTATTATCTTATTTAATCTTCACAACAGCCTTATGAGTTAAATACTCATAGTACACGATTTTAGAGAGGAGGAAACTGAAGACAAAGAAATGAAAGTAACTTGCCCAGGTCACACAGCCAGGGTGAATCCAGACAGTTTGGCTCTGCCATCATTTTCTCAGAAATGGTATATTTGTGTTATGATACTTTGTTCTGAAATGCTGAGCACCTGTCTTCTCTCCTTGTAATGAGTGTAAAAGTTTACCAAGTTTTGCCAGGATAAGACATACATATCCAGATAAAGTAATCCTCCTTCCACCATATGCTTTTTGCTTTCCAGGTTAGGTTTCAGATCCACTACCTCTATTTCCCTGTTTGAACACAGGCCTCTGAAACATTTCCCTGTTGTTAAATGCAAAGCTGTTTCCCCAGTGCTTCTGTTTGTCTCTCACCATCTCTTCCTTCCTTCCTTCCAGCGTCAATGCATGTGTAGACGTAGTGCTGTCAGGGGTGAAGTTCTTGCAGGCGCTTGGCTTGAGTCCTGGGAATGGGAAAGATCACAGCGAGCTGCATTCGAGGAATGATCTAGAAGAAGCCTTCGTTCACTTCATGGGGAAGGGAGCAGCTGCTGAACGCTTCTTCAGTGATAAGGAAACTTTCCATGACATCGCCCAGGTTGCATCAGAGTTCCCAGAAGCCCAGGTCTGTCTACCAGTGGTAAATTAAGATAGGCTGGGAGAAGATACTTTGTATGGTTTCTAGAAGCAACCAAGCAACTCTTCTCCAGTTCACCCATAGAGGGTGATTGTTGGCAATACAATTCTGCAGTGTTTTTCTCTTTTGGGAAAACTGTATCTGACCTTCCTTTAACTCCGCTGTTGCTGGTCATTTCAATTCAGCCAACATTAACTAGGCATACTTACTAAAATTTTAGTCCTGAGTTATCCATGAAATTGCTCTTTTTTCATGTTACTCAGGTTTAAAGTAGGAAAATGTCTACTCCAGAGTTGTTTGGGTACTGGGCTGATACCATGCAGTAATATTAATATGGCTCAGTTCTTCCTAAACCAAAAAGGCCAAACCCACAGGGAAATAGTGACAGTGTCACTCCTCCTTTTCCCATATTGTAACAGTCAAGAATGTCTCCCAACATGTCAGATGTTTCCAGGGTCAGGGAGAGAAGGGGTGCAGAGTCTCCCTGATTGAGAACCTCTGGTCTAGTGTGGTGGCTCTCTGACCTGAATGTGCATCAGAGTCATGTGGAAGGTATTGAAACACAGATTCCTGGGCCACCCTTCAGAGCTCTGATTAGTACTTGTGGGGTGACCCCAGGAATTTACCCTTGCAGCAAGTTTCCTGGCTATCTTGACGCTATTTTGAACACCTTGTTCTGAGAACCATTCGTCTACAGGGTAAAGACTGTCAGAGATAGAACTTAGGAGTCTCCACGCCCACCTGGTGATCACGAACAAGGCTCTGGAGCCTGCATGGTCCAGACACTTCCTCAAGGCTCACACACCTCTTAAGGGCAGGATTTTGTTGTTTAAGCATCTCTCTTGTGCCCACTGCATCTCATGAGCATCTCATCCCCAGTTTTTACCTAAAATCTTCTCTTATCCACCACGCCAGTCTGGGTGTACTTCTGACTTGGGGAGCTCTAAAGTTTTTTTTATTCTTTGGAAGCCACCCATTTGAGCATTAGCAGTGGGCACAGGTATTTCCCAGCTGAGTTTCTCAAGGAGACAGCAAGCTGTTAAAACCTCAATTAGTCATTTTGATAGCTGAGTTTGGTAGTGAGATTCTGATGTTTTTTTTTTTCCTTTCTGTACCTGCAGCATGGCTTGTGGGATCTCAGTTCCCCAATGGAATCCTAATCACTGGACCACCAGGGAACTCTGAAGATTCTATCTTTTATGAAATAGTCTTGAAAGTTCTAACAAGATGGCAAATCTATTTAAGATTATAGTAACTAAAACACCAATTTGCTTTCTGTTCTAGTCTCTTTGGCCTTTTGTTTCATAATGCAAACATTTTTTTCTACAGAAATTTTATCTATCTTTTACATCATCGAAATTATTTCTTAACATTGTAAAACCTAAAATGTGTTATCTTTCACTAGTGTGACACTTCATTTGGTACCTTGTCAAACTCCCCTAAACTATAAGGCAGATGGACTGATAAACAGCAGTTAATAATAACAATTACATGAAAACTCTACAATCCATCACATGGAGCCTTAATGTTCCCCTGGGATTTTTAGTAAATTCTTCTAGCCATCAGAGGTAAATAAAAAACTAAGGTTAACATGTTAAAAGGCCAGATTTCAGCCTGTATATCACAAAGTTTCAAATTTATCTATAGAAAGCCATCGCTGTCCCATCTGAATCCAGTGATCCATCAGCACAAAACTTGGTTGGACTAAAAGTGTTGTTGAGTATCTAGAATTGAGTTGTTTAGTCTGTGCCTCTACATGGGGCTAGGGACTAGAGAGGTAAGGTGACAGCATTCAGTCCTCCCAGACAGGGCTGTTGATGCAGTTTCTCAGCTTACATAATAGAGCATCAGCTTTATTTCCTATTTGTCAGGTTTCCAGAGCGTGTGAATCTATCCTTAGAACAAAGGAATGCTAGAATTCTCTGCTCTTCTCCTTTAGTCCTCAGCTGAGAGATGTGGTGTGTCTTCTTTTAGAACCCATTTCCTTTCCTGATGCATCAATGTGTGTTTCTTCCTTTCTCAAAATCTGGCAGCAGTTACTGAGCACTTGCTGTAAGAAGACAGTCCTTGCCCTGAAGGAGCTAGACATGTCCCCAGATGACACTAGCGCAAGAGGACAAGGGCTGTAGTGGAGGTCTGCTCTGAGTCTCGAGGTGGCAAGTAGCGAAGGATCCGTGACCCTCTCTAGGAGGAGGAGTGTGGAGATGGAGGTGGCCATAGGAAAAGGGCAACAGAAGACAGTACAGAAGAGGTGACGTTACAGCTGATACTTGAAAAGTGATCCCTGACCAGTGAATGAGAAAGGGAGCGTCCTAGTCAAAGCAGCAGCATGTGGTCAAAGGCATAGACACAGAGAGGAAGGCAAACTTGGAGAGCTATAGACAGGCAGAAGCAGAAAGGAAAGCAGGGGACAGATAAGACCCGTGCACTGCACTTAGAGTTGGATTCTAAAACTGATTCAAGAAGATAATGTATCCCAGTGTGCATAGCAGCATTATTTATAGTAGCCAGGATAAGGAAGCAACCTTAAGTGTCCATCAGCAGATAAAGATGTGTGTTTGCACATGCATGCATGTGATTGGATATTACTCAGCCATAAAAAAGAATGAAGTTTTGCCATTGTAGCAACATGAATGGACTTGGAGGGTATTATGCTTAGTGAAAAAAAGTCCAAGAAAGACAAATACTATATGATATCACTTAGATATGTGGAATCTAAAAAATACAACAAACTAGTGAATATAACAAAAAAGAAACAGACTCACAGATCAAGAGAACAAACCACTGGTTATCAGTGAGGAGAGGAAAAGGGGGAAGGGGCAATATAGGGGTAGGGGATTAAGAGGTACAAACTGTTAGGTATAAAATAAGCTACAGGGATATATTGCACAATGTGGGGAATATAGAAAATATTTTATAATAACTATAAATGGGATATAACTTTGAAAAGCTGTGAATCACTACACTGTACCATTGTAACATATATCAAATATATATCAGGAAAAAAAATTGAGAGTTGGATTTTAGATCATTATAGTATCAAACGATTTTCAGGAGGAGACTGACATAGTTGTATACTCATTTTAGAAGGATCACAGTGCAGAAGATAAAATCTGTCCATACTTGTATTTCCTTTTGTTTCATTTATCTGTTCTGGCTACCTGGAAGCTCAAAGCTAAGGTTGATATACAGTTAAGGCAATTATACTGTTTTCCAAAGGTAGCAATTTGTTTTTTCTTCACCTTTCCTTATAATTCATTGTCTCCTCATCTATGGAGTTAATGTTTTTATTAACCCCATCTGTGTGTACTTGTTGTAAAGTCACCTCAAATTTTTTTGGGGAAAAAATGGAGTATAATTAAATAAATCAAAACATTGTTAAGCTTGAGTAGCATAGTTATGCTAAAAAACTGCCTAATAACCTTGAACTGTCTTACAGCACTATGTAGGAGGAAATGCAGCTTTAATTGGACAGAAGTTTGCAGCCAACTCAGATTTAAAGGTAAGTCAGATTCCCAAAGTAAAACCTATGTCCTTCACTAGTATTTCAGTAATTTTAGGGGCAATACTGAGTACCTGTCCATTCCTTGATTCAGCTTACCTGGGATTCTCGTTAGAAATATAGTCATCGAAGGAGAGGAGTGGTAGCTAATGATTCCTGAGTGTTTGCTACATGTCTGATGTTGTCTCCATTGTGTGACGTAGATTACCTCATTTAATCCCTGCAATAACCTGTAGGGTCATAGATACTGTTGTTGGTACTGTTATTGTCATGCTTTCTATGTGAAGCTTGAGGCATAGAGAGGTTTACAGCTAGAACAATTGTATTGAACAAATAGTTGTAACCTCAGACCCCAGAGTCCAGGTCCTTGAGTAACTTTCCATGTAGTCATTAAGAGCATGTGGGCTCTGGAGTCAGTGCCTGAGGCTGGGGATTGTGCAGTGATGAGAGAAGACTTAGTTGGCTGATTCTTGAGGCTGGATCCAGAGTGTTAAAAACAAAGGCCACTGGATGAGGGTTGTTAGGGTCGTGTCTTAAATCATTTGGTTTAAGTAGAAGTAAAATTACTGCTATTTTCAAAATAGCTTCTGAGTAAGAAGTTGTTTTTTTTTTTTTTTTGCTGCAAGTGGAATAGGTCCGAGAGGGAAAGCCAGCAAGGAGGTTATTGCTGTTGTCTTGTAAAAGCAATCATTTTGCAGCAAGACCACAGCACTAACCTCCTTGCTGGCTTTGGCTCGAGTGGCCAGAAGAGAAGAAACATGTCTGTCTAAAGCCTAGTGGAATCACTTGGTGATAGACCATATGTAGGGACAAAGAAGGTAAGTTTAACAGAGATGGTTCTGGAGTAAACGAACTTGAGAAGTGCAGAATAGATGCGACTACTGACGATGGAGAGGGGAAACCATCAACAGTTCTTGGGGGTGCAGAATCAAAAGTACAGAGATGGACCCAGAAACACAGATAAATGATCAACAGTTTGAGGGGACAAAATTCATATGGACCGACAGCACACACCAAGGGATGGACGTGCTTAGATATAGAGAGCATATTAAAGTGTGGACATTTACATTTTTATAAGGATCAAAGTTTTAATAAGAGATGACAGTGGGAAATTTTTTGAGTCACTGTCTTTATAGATAGTAATAAACTCCCAGACAAAGAATATTTGAAGTTCCAGAGCTGATCTTTAGAAGTATTGCCAGCAAATGGATGGAAGAGAAGATCAATCATAAGCACATTGGAGAGAACCCAGGCCCTTTGCATCAGAATCCTGGGCATTTGTTTGGGTCCCGAAAAGAACACCCTCTTGACCCTTCTTGAGAAGTAATTTAATTCTGTCCCTGGAAGTTCTAGGTTAGATGTTCCTTTCAGTACTTCCTCCTCTGAGACCAGTATTTGCTGTTGGTCATTGGAGAAGCTGGGCCTGAGACCACTATTGGAGAGTATTCTGGTAAGAAAAAGAGGAAGGAAAAAAAAAACCAAAAAGAGTCTGACCTTAGTAAAAGATTGAGGGGAAGAAAAAGATATCTGTTACTCCTTCATGAGATTATTATGATCTTTCAATAATCTGATGAATTTAGGTGTTACCATCCTTTTAAAGGAAGGAGATCCACAGAAGTTAAGTAATGTGCCCAGGGTCATCCAGCTGATTGTGGGTGATAAAATAATAAAGCCAGGATTCAAGCACCAGGCTCTGCCTTGACCTCGCCACCCTATACTGATGTCTCATATTCAATTTAACTTGCTGAAATGGCTCTCAGCATGACCAAGTGATCATCTAAAAGCAACCACAGATTAAGGAGAAGGAAATGGCAACCCACTCCAGTATTCTTGCCTAGAGAAGTCCGTGGACAGAGGAGCCTGGTGGGCTACTGTCTATGGGGCTGCACAGTCAGTCATGACTGAAGCGACTTAGCATGCATGCATGCATGCAATGGAGAAGACAATGGCAACCCACTCCAGTGTTCTTGCCTGGAGAATCCCAGGGACTGAAGCGACTTAGCAGCAGCAGCGGCATTTTCCGTAGGTAATAATAATCATTAACATTTTCATAGTTCTTACTGTTTCCCAGGCACTGTCTTAAGTGCTTTACTTTATATTAACCTATTTGATCCTCAAAAAGCCCTTCAGGGAAGTCTATTATTATCCCCATTTTGTAGATAGGAAAAATGAGGCATGACGAAGTTAAAGCTGTTCAAGGCCACATACCTAGTACGGAGTGGAGCTGGAATTTGAACCCAAGTAGTCTAGCTCCAGAGTCCATGCTGTTTCCAAGCAAACCAGGGTCTCAGAAATAGACCCTGGTGAATATAATAAAGGCAGATGTTGTGGAATGGTGAAATAGAAGCCAGATAGCAGAAAAGAGCAGTGTCTTTACGAAATATATTTTGGAATTTAGCCAAGAAGGAGATGTTGGCTCTTGACAGATGCTGCTGCTGCATCTGTTGAGATGATTGTGTGGTTTTTGCTTTTTACTTTGGTAAATGGTAATTACACTGATTTTTCAAAAGTCAAACGAACCATGTATCCCAGAATAAACTTCACTTGCTTCTGATGTATTACCCTTTTAATATATTGTTGGATTCAGTTTACTTACATTTTGTTTAAAATTTTTACATCAATTTCCCTGGGGGATGTTAATCTGTATTTTTCTTTTCTCATATGTCTGTCTGATTTTAATATTAGGGTAATACCTAATAGAATGAATTGGGGAGTATTTCAATTTTTTAAAAAAAGTGTTTGTGTAGAATTCACCAGTGAAGCCCTCCAGGCATAAAGTTTTTCTGCTGTTTGGTTTTTAGTGTTTTATTTTTCCATTTCACTTTGTTGTTGTTTTCAGGAGGGGAGATTAAAAAAATTTATTGGAGTATAGTTTATTTGCAATGTGGTATTAGTTTCAGGTGTACAACAAAGTATATCAGTTATACATATATTCACTGTTTTTTTTGAATTCTTTTCCCATGTAGAGGCCTGAAGTTTTTGATGTGGGAAGGTGTTTAATGATTTGATAAAAGGAAATTCAGATTATCTACTTCTTGAGTGTGCTTTAGTGGTTTTGTCTCTCAGGAAATGTGTCCATTTCATCTAAATTGTTGAATTTATTGACTTGAAGTTAATCATAATGTTCCTTTACTCCTTTAAGTCGTTGGAATCTGTAGTGATGTTCTGTCTTTCCTGATACTGGTAATTTATATCTTTTTCTTTTCCCTTTTCCTTGATAAGTTTGGCTATTGGTTTATCAATTTTATTGATCTTTCCAATAAATAAAGAGCTTTCAGTTTCTCTTTTTTTGTATTTTTTTCTTTTCTATTTCATTGGTTTCTATTTGTCTTTAACTTTCATTTTCTAGTTTCTTAAATTCGTGGCTAGGGTCACTGCATTTGCAAGCTTCCTTTGTTTTCTGATGCAGGGTGTTTACTGCTGTAAATGTCCCCCTAAGTACTATTTTAGCTCTATCCCCCAGATTTTGATTCTTTGTTTTTATTTTCATCCATGCTTTCTGATTTCCCTTTGATTTCTTGAGATGAGGTATTTAATAGCCTATCTTGTGGAATACTTAGAAGTGTTATTTAGTTTCTAAGTATTGAGAAGGTTTCCACATATCTTTATATTACTTATTTCTAGTTTAATTCCATTGTGATCAGAGAATGTGCTTTTCTGATTCCTGTTAAATTTATGGAGGCTTTTATGATCTTGCAGATAGTGTATCTTGGTGAGCACTTGGGTGGAGTGTTCTGTCAATGTCAAGGCCAAGTCGATTGTTTTCAAGTCTTCTATAGTCTTCTGATTTTCGGTCTACTTGATTTATCTACTATTGAGAGAGAGAGATTGACATCTTCCACAATAATTATGGACTTGTCTGTTTCCCTTGAAGTTCTGTAACTTTTTGGTTCATGTGTTTTTAAGCCTCTTTTTAGATGCATAACTGTTTAGAATTGTTTTATCCCTTCATGGACTGACTTTTTCTTTTTTTTTTTTATCATTACCAGGGATAAAGAAAATAATTTCATAATATTCTTTGCTCTGTAATCAATTTTGATTAAAATAGCCTTTTCAGTTTCGATTAGTGTCATCATGATGTATCTTTTCCAGTTCATCTGCTTTTAACCTGTTTGTGTCTGTATATTTAGAATGTGTGTCTCGTGAGGCAGCATACAGTTGAGGCTTGACTTTTAATGCACTCTGACATTCCTTATCTTTTTTTCTCTGGCTGCGCTAGGTCTTTGTTGCCGTGCCTTCTCTGGTTGCTGCAGGGAGGGGCTGCTCTCG
Source organism: Neotragus moschatus (assembly GCA_006410615.1). NCBI lineage: Eukaryota > Metazoa > Chordata > Mammalia > Artiodactyla > Bovidae > Neotragus > Neotragus moschatus. Next base: position 147,743 of record SJYA01001593.1, read on the forward strand.
AGGTGCACAGGCTTTTCTTGTTCTTCCCTGGAGCAAGGGCTCCAGGCCGCGTGGGTTCATTGGTTGCGGTGCATCGGCTTAGTGGTCCCTTAGCAAGTGGAATCTTCCCACCAGGCATCAAACCCATGTCCTCGGCATTGGCAGGCAGATTCTTAACCACTGGACCATCAGGGAAGTTCTTCCTGTCTTTTAATTGGAATATTTAGACCATTTTCATTTAGCGTCATTGTTATATCAGGTTAAATTTAAATCTCACAGCTTGCTTCTTATCTCTTAGTGGTTGATGGGATTAATGATGCCCCTTTTAAGGTTATCACAGTCTGCTTTCAACTGATATTATTAAACCACCAGATGGAATGTAAGAACTTTACAGCAGTGTGCCTTCATTTCTCCCCTCCAGTCTTTATACTGTTGTTGGCATATTTGTTACTTCTAGACAGACTGTACATCTCACACTATGCTGTTAATACTTTTCTTCAAATAGTTAATTATCTTTTAAAGACAGTTAAATAATAAAAAGATCTTATGTACTTAGAGTACCATTCCTGGCATTCTTTGTTTAGATTAGTATTTCCATCTGGTGTTTTCCTTCTGCCTGAAGGATTTCCTTTAATAGTTCTTGTAGTATATGTCTGCTAGTGATTAATTCTTTCAGATTCTGTATATCTCATTGTTGCTCAGTAAGTCCCGCCTGATTCTTTATGACTCCATGGACTGCAGCACCCAGGCTTCCCTGTCCTTCACTGTCTCCTGGAGTTTGTTCAGACTCATGCCCATTGAGTTGGTGATGCCACCCAATCATCTCACCCTCTGTCATCCCCTTCTTCTGCCCTCAGTCTTTCCCAGCATCAGGTAGCCAAAGTATTGGCGATTCAGCATCAGTGCTTCCAATAGTCAGGATTGATTTCCTTTAGAATTAACTGGTTTGATTTCCTTGGTGTCCAAGGGACTCTCAAGAGTATTCTCCAGCACCACAGTTCAAAAGCATCAGTTCTTCAGCACTCTGCTTTTTCTTTATGGTCCAACTCTCACATCTGTACATGACTACTAGAAAAACCATAGCTTTGACTGTACGGACCTTTGTCAGCCAAGTGATGTCTGTGCTTTTTAATACACTGTCTAGGTTGGTCATAGCTTTTCTTCCAAGAAGCAAGCGTCTTTTAATTTCATGGCTGCAGTCACCATCCACGTTGATTCTGGAGCCCAGGAATATGAAATCGGACACTGCTTCTACTTTTGCCCCATCTATTTGCAGTGAAGTGATGGGAGCAGATGTCATGGTCATAGTTTTTTGAATGTTGAGCTTTAAGGCAACTTTTTCACTCTCCTCTTTCACCTTCATCTAGAGGCTCTTTAGTTCCTCTTCACTTTCTGCCATAGGGGTGGTGTCATCTGCATATCTGAGGTTATTGATATTTCTCCCAGTTTCTTGGTTCCTGTTTGTGATTCATCTAGCCCAGCATTTCTCATGATGTTAAATAAGCATACATAGATGTTAAAATAAGCAGGGTGACAATACACAGCCTTCACGTCCTCCTTTCCCAATTTTGAGCCAGTCTGTTGTTCCATGTCCGGTTCTAACTGTTACTTCTTTACCTGAATACAGGTTTCTCAGAAGACAGGTAAGGTGGTCTGATATTCCCATCTCTTTAAGAATTTTGCAGTTTATTGTGGTCCACACAGTCAAAAGGCTTTAGGGTAGTCCATGAGGTAGATGTTTATCTGAAATTCTTTTGCTTTTTCTATGATCCAACAGATGCTGACAATTTGATCTCTGTTTCCTGTGCCTTTTCTAAATCTGGCTTATACATTTGGAATTTCTTGGTCCACCCACTGTTGAAGCCTAGCTTGAAGGATTTTGAGCATTACTTTGCTAGCATGTGAAATGAGCATAACTGTATGGTAGTTTGAGCATTCTTCGGCCTTGCCTTTCTTTGGGATTAGAATGAAAACTGACCTTTTCTGGTCCTCTGGCCACTGCTGAGTTTTCTAAATCTGCTGGCATATTGAGTGCATCATTTGAACAACATCATTTTAGGATTTGAACTAGCTAATCTGAAATTTTGTCACCTCTACTAGCTTTGTTCATAGTGATGCTTCCTAAGGCCCATTTGACTTCACACTCCAGGATGTCTGGCTCTCTGTGAATGACCACACCATCGTGGTTATCGGGTTGTTAAGACCTTTTTTGTGTGTTCTTGCCACCTCTTATTTATACCTTCTGTTTCTGTTAGATCTGTGCCATTTCTGTCCTTTACTGTACTCATCTTTGCATGAAGTGTTCCCTTGGTAGCTCCAATTTTCTTGAAGAGATCACTAGTCTTTCTCATTCTATTGTTTTCCTCAGTTTCTTTGCATTGTTCCCTTAAGAAGGCTTTCTTAACTCTCCTTGCTCTTCTCTGGAACTCTGCATTCAGATGGGTGTATCTTTCCATTTCTCCTTTTCCTTTCACTTTTCTTTCCTCAGCTATTTGTAAGGCCTCCTCGTACAACCATTTTGCCTTCTTGCATTTCTTTTCTGTGGGATGGTTTTGGTTTCCACCTCCTGTATAGTGTTATGAACCTCTGTGCATAGTTCTTAGGCACTCTATTTACCAGATCTAATCCTTTGAATCTGTTTGTCACCTCCACTGTATAATCATACAGGATTTGATATAGGTCATACCCAAATGATGTAGTGGTTTTGCCTACTTTCTTCAATTTAAGTCTGAATTTTGCAATAAGGAGCTGATGATCTGAGTCACAGTCAGCTCCAGATCTTGTTTTTACTGACTGTATAGAGCTTCTCCATCTTCAACTGTAAAGAATAAAATCTGTCTGATTTTGGTATTGACCATCTATACATCTGAAAACTCCTTTGGGCTCATTTGCAGAGGGATTTTTAGGGCTTACTCAGTTTTTTTCTGTTTCTTAGGTATCACTGTCCTTTGTGGCCCAGTGTTCTGAAAACCGTTGTTTCATGTATTTTATCTGTTTTGTTGTGATTGTTTCAGGCAGGAGGGTAAATCTGGCCCTTGTTGTCTCACCTTGGAAGCTGAAATTCTAGCCAAGAATTAGAGAAAATAAATAAAATTACAGAGGTGAGACTTTTCAGATTTGGCAAACAGCAGACATGTGTCAAGGAGAGGGAGATGTATTTTTGCCCACTAGCTGGAATTGCTTAGATACATGAAAATGCCTCTGTATAAACAAGTGATTAATTAACAAGTAAAAATACTTTTGGAAGCTTCTGGTGGGGTGAATTAAACCTGAAATGGTGACGATCATCCCTGGGGACTTTCCTTTGATTCCTGGTCCAAGCCTTCATACTTCAATGGTTTTTGAGTCTGGCCCGATCATGAGTGGGGCCAGAGGTGGCATGGCAGAAACAGCAGAAGGTGTGGAATGGCTTCTAGAAGGAACTTCCAGGAAGATGCCCAGGTTGGAGTTGAAGAAAATGTTTTTAAAAAGTTGCAGCATACCTCCCCCCAAACTTAATGAACTGAAGCGCTCTTTAATTCTTCTGCTGGGAAGTCTGTCCTGTTCACAAGGCAGCTAATATAGTAGGGAGCCTGACCCCACAAGTTAGGTCACTGGTTGATTAGAAAGTGTTGTGACCCTGAGGTTCTTTTCTATACTGTGTAAAAGTCAACCAGTTGCTTTTGTCTGGCAGCTTTGAGCAGACAGCACCCTGTATCTCTTTGCTTACACAGGATGTGAGTCAGTAAAGAAAAGAAAGTGAAGTACAGTGCATCTTAGTCTACTCAGGCTGCCCTGATGACACAATGCCGTAGAGCAGGTGGCTTGAACAACAGAAATTTGTTTTCTCACAGTTCTGGAGGCTGGGCAGCCCCAGGATCACAGTTGCAGCAGAGTCTGGTTCCTGGTGAGAGTTCTCTCTCCAGCTCGCAGGCTGCTGCCTGCCTGTGTGTCCTCACAGGGCCCTTCTTTAATGGATGGAGAAAGCATCTCGCTCTCTCCCCGTTTTCTTCTCAGGCCACCAGTCCTATTGGAATAGGAACCCACCCGTATGACCTCATTTACCTCCTGAAAACCTTTTCCAATATCATCACATGGACAGTTAGACCTCGACATGGAAACCAGGCGAGCGGGGGTAGGGGCGGGGAACAAACATTCAGCCCCTAACAGTGTCTGGGATTCAGCAGACGCACGAGTGCCTGTGTAACACACGTGGATGCTTGACAAGGGTCTTTTGTCAGCTTCTCATTTCTGGGTACTTGGTGTCCATACCTTCCAGGCCTGCACCCTGGTAGGAGCTCTTCCGGTCCATACCTCCAAATCAAAAGCTTTCAGAATTGGATTTGGAGTCCAGTGTTTTTTGTTGAAACAAATGAAAGTGCTGGATGTACCTTACTGAACAGATTTCATGGGAAAGGGGGCAGATCTCCTGAAAGACTTCATATTGCTTATCTCCAGGTTCTTCTTTGTGGTCCAGTTGGTCCAAAGCTGCATGAGCTTCTTGATGACAATGTATTTGTCCCACCAGAGTCATTGCAGGAAGTGGATGAGTTCCACCTCATTTTAGAGTATCAAGCAGGTAAGAGGAAATGAGTAAGTAATGGCATAAGCCTGGTCAGAAGGCTGTGTGTTGTCAGCTGGGGGTATGAATGTGCTAGAAATGTTTCTCTATAAATTGGCAGGGCCCTGTTCTTGCCTTTCCTGGTCCTACGGAGCTGATACAGGCCCTTGTCTCAAGGAAGAGTAATGGAGAGTATTACAACACTAAATAAAGTTCCCAGGTCCTCAAGTATGATTGATCTGAACCCAAGAGAAATCAGGCGGTAGGAGAGCAGGCACCTTAAATGAAAATGTGTGAAACACATGTATATAAAGTTTTCCTTCATTACAAAGAACAGAGAAGGGCAGGTAACATCTCTGAGCTCTGTGCTGGGTTCTGCCCTCAGCCTTGCTGGCCAGCTCTTCCAGGCTGCTCAGGATTAATTCCAGGCCTCTGGCAAACTTCCTTTGAAGGATTTTCCTTTGCTTTGGGTGCATTAGTGGAAGTATTTTATATTTAACAACACATACTATTTCCCATTATATAATGTTACAAGATTTATAATTCCAAATTCACCCCATCCTACCCCGACTAGATTTTGTGTGTTAAACAGAACACAAGTCTGATTTCTGAGAGATCCTAAATACCTGAATGTATTTTAATTGCTTATTTGAGTCCATGTACTTGCTGTTGTGTGTTTCCTGTGCACAGAACTCTTGAATTTCTGATTCACATTATTAACTCAAGTTAAAGATTTAAGCATCTAAATAGACTAATTGGTACCGTAAAGCAGTACTTACTTAATAAGCATTAGCGAAGTGCTTCCAAGTCTGACGCTTATGAAACCCTTACCTACTAGAGTAATTGAGTTTAAGAAATAAAATATAGTGGATCTTAAAAATTACGCCTTCCTCCAAGTACAAAAAGAGAATTGTTTCTGTTTCTCTTTTGGATGCTTACTAGAATTGAGGGGGTTAGGAAGGGCAGAGTCTGAAAATTAGAGCCAGAATGTTGGACTGGGCAGTTCCCATCGGCACAGTTCTTCAGTTTCTCTCAGTTTTCATGGGCGAGCAGAGTAGTGGCTTTCAGTGCCTAGAGGTGGTGGTGAGCAGTGAACTGCTTCAGCGAAAGGCATGAGTCAGTCTGCTGACTGGAAGTCAGTCTGTTGTCTAGAGCAGAAGGTGTGCCTTTCGGGCGCCACTGCTGCTGCTGGTTCCGTGTCCGTCTCCTGTTCGCTTTGTTGGTGTGCACTTCAGAACTTGCGGTCCCTGTTCCAGTCATTTTCCCTGGTGATGACAGAGTGGAGAGAACTAGCACCAAGCCTTGGTGTATTTGACAGCTGTGCCTTGTATGTGGTAAAGAAGATAGCACAGCTTATCTTGAAGAGGTTGTTTCCATCCTTGGGTTTATAAGCTTCCCACTTTCGTTTTTCTTTTCCATGCCTTATTTCTTACTACTAAGCAGTGGCCTTCCAGTCAGCTCAATGTGAAGTTACATTTTCATCAGCCTCTGGAGGAAACCTAGTCTGGTGGCGGCCACCTTCAGGTCAGCTCTCTTAACATAAATCCATCCCCAGCATCTCTTACCTAGATGGATAAATTCCCAGACGGGATTTGTCAACATTTGTCCTTCTCTCCTACCAGACCTCCTCAGAGGAGCTTATTTTCAGGCTTTGGGCAGTGAGTCACTGCCTTGGTTTTGCTGATGTACTGGCTGAAGGGCAGGATCATAAACTGAGAGAAGGGATCACTTAAGAAAATATATTCAAAACTTAGAAAAGAAGGGCATGGGCTTTTATCACAGGCTCGCCCTGTCTGCTTCTCGAGCCACTCCACCAGTCCTGCGGAAACTGCCAGCCGTCAGCTCTCCACACCCCTCCTTGTCTTTGCCTGGCGGAAGCATGTTGATTTTTGCCTCTCTCTCCTTTCTGCTGAGGAAATTAGTTTGTTTTGAATGCTGTGTGGCTCTTCTCTCCTAGGTTAAGTTAGATCGTGCTTCTGCACAGATTCAGTCTGAGTAGCAGTTCCAGGTCTTGTCCTGCAGAGAATACCCGTGTTGCATGTTTTTACCATTGTACAGAATCTTGTTGGTTGGGGAAGTGTTGGTCTAGAACGCATACCCCATATCGCTTGTCATGGGCACCTGAGTCACTGGTCTGTCCTCTTCCTCACTGTTCCTTTGCTGATTCGGTCTTGTGACTGAATGCCAGGTGTGGTGTGAGGCAGAAGTGTGTTGGAAAAAGAAGACATGGGCCCTTTCCCCAGCCCACACATCACCACAGGAGGTGGACTCTTGAATAAATGATGGCATAGTCGCGTGCCAAGTCCTCTAATACAGCAGTGGCCTGGGGGAGAAGGTACTGGAATTGAGTCTGCTTGGAGGTGACAGTTCAGTGAGGCCCGCCCCCCTGTGTTGGGTCTTCAGATATGAAGCAGAGGGGGAATGCTGCCGTCAGCTCTGTGGATCACCATGGGACATTTTCTTTGGACAAATAATAAGATATGGGCGAGGAGTTAAGAAAGGAATGTAGTGTTTTAACAAATATAACCATTATATCAGGTTTTAGGAAATTGGTGATGTTTTCTTTCCAGCTTTCATAGGTTTTTATACATATGTCCCACATACATAATGTTTTTCAGAGGAATGGATTCAGTAAAGCCAAACTCAGAGCAAGGGGAGGATGGCTGCCACTCCCCCTGCCCCCCACCCCCAAAAAATACACAGAGGCCCAGTGCAGGCAGGCAGGAAGTGGGGCGCTGACCCAGGGGACAGATCAGCCTGCAGCGTACAGAGACCCTCTGCCAGGGTTAGTCTGCCTTGGGAAAAACTTTCTGAAGGAATAGCCAGTAAATGATGAAACCAGTGAAAAACTAGGCTTCATCATATGGACTTCAGTTCTGTAAATAGGACAAATGCGTCACGTGGAAGGAAAGCTGTGTAAACCCGGGTCAGTAAACCATGCCAGTTTCTGGCAGCACCCCAGGCTAGGGGTGACTGCTTCCACCTGGTGCTCAGGGGGACATGGCCTCTAAGGAATTGCCTAGGCAGCCCTTAGGCTGAGTTTTGAGATTTTCCAGACTTGAAGGAGAGGAATGTGGGATCCGCATGGTATGGCTCAGAGTGGGCTTGGAAAGACCGCTTGCCCCCACACCACCCCCTCCCTTAGGACTCAGGCACTAGCACCCTCCCCTTGAGTGCTTGGCAGCTGTGTGTATGTGTTGGGGAGTGTCTTAACTGGTACTTCACCACCTAACTGCACATCAGGATCTACAGGGGGCTGCCATCTGCACATTAAAAACTAGGTTCTGACTAGGCCGATGCTGAGAGGCACTCCTGTAGCTGCAGAGACTCCCTGCTACCCCTGCACGGGACCCTGCTGGGGAGGGTCTGGCCTCCTCCTGCTTGGATCAGATTAGTGAACACTGAGTGGGCAATCTCTGCAGGGGGCCGTGACTGGGCTGTGGGAATCAAAGACACACAGTGTTGAGTGGGGATGTGGCCCAAAGATGAGAAATGATACAGATTTGAACACTAGATAAAACAGTAGAAAACTCAAAGCAAAGTGACAGATCATCAAACCATATAAGGAAAACCACTGGGTCCTCAGAGTAGCGGGAGCACACCTTGGGCTGAGCAGTCAGCGACCGTTTAGGGAGGAGATATGCGTGAACTTAGTCTTAATTCCTTATTACGCTTAATTCCTTATTACGTCATTGTCCCGCAGCAGCTTGCTCATGGGAGGCTAGAGCAGCCATTTACTCTTAGCTTCCGGATCAAATGTCCAGAAGCCACCAGTAGGCAGCAGGGCTAGGGGGTGGGGTGTGGTCAGCCTGGCTCTTGGAATTCCTCAGGTCTCAACGAAACTAAACGACAGGGGCTAGGGAGCCACCATGAGGTGGAAGTTGCTTCAGGAAAGGCAGCCTGGCCTGCATGCAGGCCCACACGGTGTGCTGCACACTGGTGTTTGGGAGTCATGCTCTGGGTGGGGAGGGACCTGGGCTCCAGGGTATGAGAGCTGAAGGGGCAGGAGAACTTTCCTGGGACTCGAGGGGCGTGACCCTGCCAGCCCTTGATAAAGGCACACAGCACCCATACTGTGTTTTTGTGGGGTTGGGGTTTCTGGTTCATTGCCGACCACCGTCCTGGCTGCGGCACTGTGCTCCCCTTAGGCCATGGCAGCTGGGGTTCACTCAACCAGAGGCCCGCCTGCCCCGAGCCAAGGCTCCAGTGAGGCCCTGCCTTCCCCACACAGCTCGGAGACTCATAGCCTCTTCCTTTTCTTCCATTGTGTTGACTGGGCTTTTCTAGGGGAGGAGTGGGACCAGTTAAAAGCTCCCCATGCCAACCGGTTCATCTTCTCCCACGACCTCTCCAACGGGGCCATGAATATGCTGGAGGTGTTTGTGTCTAGCCTGGAGGAGTTTCAGCCAGACCTGGTGGTCCTCTCTGGATTGCACATGATGGAGGGACAGAGCAAGGAGTTCCAGAGGAAGAGGCTCTTGGAGGTAATGGTGGCACTGCTGCAGAATTGCACAGATCGCAGCTCGTGTCTTCCTTTGGATTCCCGCCTCTCTCGGCCTCTGCAGCCGGCACCGCCTTGCCCTAGGTCCCAGCCTCGCAGGATGGGCCGTGGCAGCCAGGAAGCCTGCCTCCCACTCGAGTAAGGCGCCTCACGGTGTTCTTTCAGGCGCAGGCAGCAGCTTGAGTAGGACAGGTCAGAACATCGTCTTCCTGAGCCTCTGCTTCCTGTGCTAAAGCAGACGTGGCTGCAGGCTGCAGTGTTTGTGCTCTGTGCCCTTCATGTTTTCCGTATCATCGCATTCACATCAGCGTGTTGCAGGTTCACACAGCAGGTGAAGCTGACTGCTCAGTTTAGATCCCCAGGAAGAGGCTGGCTGTGTGACTGTTCAGGGGGTTTCCCGGTGTGCTCCAAGTCCTTAACCCCAGCGCCTCCCTGCAGAGCCTAGTTGTCCCTGTTGGGCAAAGCCTCCCTTGTCCACAGAGACTGTGGTCGCCCACGCAGCCAGGAGCTCGCATGAGGATGCACTGCCTCTTGGACCCATCCTTCCCTCTTTCCTGACTCCTTGTTTCTGATGGCAGTGCTCTCCTCTTGTCTGCAGGTCGTGACCTCCATTTCTGACATCCCTACGGGTGTTCCAGTTCACTTGGAGCTGGCCAGCATGACCAACAAGGAGCTCATGAGCAGCATTGTGCACCAGGTAACCCACGGGCAGTACTCGGGGCTCAGTGTGCTGTGGGTGTCATCTCAACCAGACATGGTCCACAAGATCCAAGTCAGGAGCCAGGACTGCCCTGGAGCAGGATCTCCTGCTAAGTTAGGAGGACGGCAGAGTTACTGACGGGTTCCTGGGGCAGGGTTATTGATGGGTTCGTTTAGTTCAGTTTAGCCAACTAAGCTAAAAAGTCATGTCTGACTCTTTGTGACCCAAGGACTGCAGCACACCAGGCTTCCCTGTCCATCACCAACTCCCGGAGCTTGCTCAAACTCATGTCCATCGAGTCGGTGATGCCGTCCAGCCATCTCATCCTCTGTCATCCCCTTCTCCTCCCACCTTCAATCTTTCCCAGCATCAGGGTCTTTTCCAAGGAGTCAGTTCTTCACGTCAGGTGGCCAAAGTATTAGAGCTTTAGGATCAATCCTTACAGTGAGTATTCAGGACTGATTTCCTTTAGGATGGACTTTTTTGATCTTGCAGTCCAAGGGACTCTCAAGAGTGTTCTCCAACACCACAGTTCAAAAACATCAGTTCTTTAGCACTCAGCTCTCTGTAGTCCAACTCCCACATCCATACATGACTAATGGAAAAACCATAGCTTTGACTAGACAGTACCTTTGTTAGCAAAGTAATGTCTCTGCTTTTTAATATGCTGTTTAGGTTGATCATAGCTTTTCTTTCAAGGAGCAAGCATCTTTTAATTACATAGCTGTAGTCACCATCTGCAGTGATTTTCGGAGCCCCCAAAAATAGTCTGTCACTGTTTTAATTGTTTCCCTGTTTATTTGCCATAAGTGATCGGACCAGATGCCATGATCTTATTTTTTTGCATGTTGAGTTTTAAGCCAGCTTTTTCACTTTCATTAAGAGGCTCTTAAGTTCTTCTTTGTTTTCTGCCATAAAGGTGGTGTCATCTGCATATCTGAGGTTATTGATATTTCTTCCAGCAATCTTGATTCCAGCCTGTGCTTCATCCAGCCCAGCATTTCACATGATGTACTCTACATAGAAGTTAAATAAGCAGGGTGACAGTATACAGCCTTGACGTACTCCTTTCCCGATTTGGAACCAATCCATTGTTCCGTATCTGGTTCTAACTGTTGCTTCTTGACCTGCATACAGATTTCTCAGGAGGCAGGTAAGGTGGTCTTGTATTCCCATCTCTTTAAGAATTTTCCATAGTTTACTGTGATCCACATAGTCAAAGGCTTCGGCGTAGTCAATATAGCAGAAGTAGATGCTTTTCTGGAACTCTCTTGCTTTTTCTATGATCTAATGGATGTTGGCAATTTGATCTCTGGTTCCTCTGCCTTTTCTAAATCCAACCTGAACATCTGGAAGTTCACGAGTCACGTACTGTTGAAACCTGGCTTGGAGAATTTTGAGCATTACTTTGCTAGTGTGTGAGGTGAGTGGATTTGTGCAGTAGTTTGAACATTCTTTGGCATTGCCTTTCTCTGGAATTAGAATGAAAACTGACCTTTTCCAGTCCTGTGGCCACCGCTGAGTTTTCCAAATCTGCTGGTATATTGAGTGTAGCACTTTCACAGCATCATCTTTTAGGATTTGAAATAGGTCAGCTGGAATTCCATCACCTCCACTAGCTTTGTTCATGGTGATGCTCTCTAAGGCCCACTTGACTTCGCATTCCAGGATGTCTGGCTCTAGGTGAGTCATCACACCATCATGTTTATCTGGGTCCTTAACATCTTTTTTGTACAGTTCTTCTGTGTATTCTTGCCACCTCTTCTTCATATCCTCTGCTTCTGTTAGGTCCATACTGTTTCTGTCCTTAATTGTGCCCATCTTTGCATGAAATATGCCTTTGGTATTTCTAATTTTCTTGAAGAGATCTCTAGTCTTTCCTTTTCTATTGTTTTCCTCTATTTCTTTGCATTGATTACTTAAAAAGGCTTTCTTATCTCTCCTTGCTATTCTTTGGAACTCTCCATTCAGATGGGTATATCTTTCCTTTTCTTTGCCTTTCACTTCTCTTCTTTTCACAGCTATTTGTGAAGCCTCTTCAGACAACCATTTTGCCTTTCTGTGTTTCTTTTTCTTGGGGATGGTTTTGATCACAGCCTCCTGTACAATGTCATGAACCTCTGCCCATAGTTCTTCAGGCTTTCTGTCAGATCTAATCCCTTGAATCTGTCACTTCTGTATAATCATAAGGAATTTATTTAGGTCATACCTGAATGGTCTGGTGGTTTTGGCTACTTTCTTCAATTTAAGTCTGAATTTGGCAATTAGGAGTTTATGATCTAAGCCTTAGTCAGCTCCCAGTCTTGTTTTTGCTGACTGTATACAGCTTCTCCATCTTTGGCTGCAAAAAATATAATCAATCTGATTTTGATGTGTTACCAATGGGTTCATAGTGTTACCAATGGGTTCATAGTGTGTGTTTCTCCTTCTAGCATGGGGAGGTTGGAAGTGAATGCCTTTTGCAGTGGAACCCAAAGGAGAAAACCAAAAACCCAACCCCGGTGCTTTCAGTTGAACTTCAGGAAGCTTAGAGAAAGGAAATTTGGGGGATACTTCACTTCCTCGCCATCAGGCCCCCAGGTGTTCAGCCTTTGGACAGTAACAATGATCAGATAAATCCAAGAGAGGAATGCTTGAGAGCACAGATTTTGAAAACCAGGATTGAGTGCCAGCTTTGCCTGTCACTCTCTAGCTCTGTGAACTTAGGCTGGTTAGTTAACCTCTTGTTTTTTAACTTCTTTCATGGGTAATATATGGTTCAAAATTCACAGAATATTAAAAGATACACAGTCAAATCTCCCTTCCTCCTGCCCTTGTACACACTGTTAGTAACCTCCTTATGAGTTTTGTCTCATCCCTCCAGATTCATGGTGTGCATATATAAGCAAATGGGGAAGAGCCTTATAATTTCATCCCTCTTTATCCCAAAAGATAGCATAGCATACAGCATAGACTGTTTGACTCTTTGCTTTTTTCCACTGGATGCATTTTGGAGATGTTTTCTCTGTCATCACGTGGAGAGTCATCAGTCTCCCTGCTGCCAGGTGCTTAGAAGCAGCGGTGGTGCACACAGGGTCTTTAATGCCAGCCAGAGCCGAGGGTTTGGCTCACTGCCCTTTTCTCCTCCTACAGCGCTGCAGTGAGTAACCTTTTACATGAGTTTAATTGGACCCATGACCAGGTACACGTGGATGATACATTCTCAGAAGCTCAACTGCTAGATGGGGCATAAAAGCATTTGTCAGTTTGATCCTGCGAAGTTGGCATCCATGGGCACAGCACAGGTTTACTCCTACTTCTTTACAGTGCTCTTGTCCTCATATCTTTGCCGCTGAAATGTGATTTTTAAATGTGCTTTCTTATCAGTCTAACCTGTGAAAGGTGTTTAGGGCAGTTTTAGATTCACAGCAGAAGTGAGCAGGATGTAGAGTTCCCACATAGCTCTCGCACCCCCGCCCCCAGCCACAGCCTCCCCCGTCCGCAGATGGGACATTTGTCACAGTCAGTGAACCAGCACTGACAAGTCGTTGTCATGCAGAGTCCATAGTTTACGTTAGGGTTCACGCCCGGTGCTTTTCAGTATGATTTTTATTCACGTATGTCTCCTCTGGAGGTTATTTTTTCACTTCTTTAAAAAGCCATCTTTGTTTCATTTTCTACATAACTATCTACCTAACCTTTCTAAGCCTCAGTCCCCTTATCTGTAAGGTGGAGGCAATCCCTCCTCCCTTCAGAGCATTACAGCAAGAAGTGAGTGAAATAAAGCTGTTAGCTTGGCATCTGATACAGACCATACGGCAAACAGAAGTGCTGTTACGTTAGCACCCCTGATTTTTATATAAATACACACAGGGCTCATATCTCTTGCACAGACATTCACTTTATGCAGGTCCCTACTCTAAGGAAGGAAGTGCTAAGTAAGAAAGATAGTGAGGTGGACATCGTGGTTCCCTTCAAGATAGAAGACCTAGCTCCTGTTCAGTGCCGTTTTCCACAGTGTTATTATCGCCTAACAGTCTTCCTAACCTACACCTGTTCAAAAAACTTAGATCTGATACGAGGCACTCTCCTCATGACCCTGGTGGGCTCTTCTCCTCCGTGTGGGTGTAACAGCTGCTGATGTTCGAGAACTGAGAGTCAGGCCCCATCAGTGATGAGAGGCTCTGCTGCATGTACTGAGGCAGAGACTGGGCACTGTGGAGACAAATCCAGAGTGCACACACACCGCTTTGTCCTCCAGCGTGTAACAGGAGGCTGGCTCTAATACAGCGTCACTGCACCTTCCCAGTTACTGTAGCTGGTATTGCGAGTGGAGATGGTTAGAGGTGTGAGACCCAAGATAGTGACCTTGATCCGTCACTCAGTGACTTCAGGGGCAGGGAGTCCTCTGGAAAGGAAGAAAGATGGCCCTGCCCTCCCTCCCTGGCTTTTGTCACTGGCCATGTCCTGGGAGGTTAGGAGCTAGGTGTCCATCAGAAAGAGACCCCCGTTTTGTTTCTGTTAGCAGGTCTTTCCGGCCGTGACTTCCCTGGGGCTGAATGAACAGGAGCTGTTATTTCTCAGCCAGTCGGCATCTGGACCTCACTCTTCTCTTTCTTCCTGGAATGGTGTTCCTGATGTGGGCGTGGTCAGCGACATCCTCTTTTGGATCTTGAAGGAACATGGGAAAAGTGAAAGCAGAGCCTCGGACCTCAGCAGGATCCATTTCCACACGCTGGCCTACCACATTCTGGCGACTGTGGATGGACACTGGGCCAACCAGCTGGCCGCCGTGGCTGCAGGAGCCCGTGTGGCCGGGACACAGGCCTGCGCGACGGAGACCATAGACACCCGCCGCGTATCTCTGAAGGCACCCCACGAGTTCATGACCTCCCGTTTGGAGGCCGGCTCCAGGGTTGTGTTAAACCCAAATGAGCCAGTGGTCGAATGGCACAGGGAGGGCGTGTCCTTCCACTTCACACCAGTGTTGGTGTGTAAAGATCCTGTTCGAACTGTGGGCCTCGGAGATGCCATCTCAGCCGAAGGACTCTTCTACTCAGAAGTACACCCTCACTCGTAGGAAGGTTGTTGGGGTCATTTTTCTGATAAAGGAAAATTAGCCAACCTAAAAAATGACAGGAATTCAGTTTCTGGGAAATAGGATCCAGAGTGTCAAAAACCATTGCTGTTGATCAAACTGAAAGACAGCCAAAGAAACAACAGCAGATTAAACTGTACCAGATACATTCCAGCCTTTTGACAATTACACAGAAACATTTCAGGTTTTAATCGCAATTCAGCTATCTACTAACAAGACTGGATTTTTGTTCTCGTTTATTTTTATGTTGTGTGTTACAGGGCTAAGAACTTGATTCTCCAACCCCTTTTCAGGTATTTTAGGCCAGACTCCTTGCCCATGAGAGCATGTCGGTTGGAGAAAGCACTCCCTTCTTGCCCACCTCAGATGCGCATGCTCATTCACCCGTTCTCCCTGTCTCTGACAGCCCAGTGTGAGTTCTTGCATTCCCTCAGCTCAGCACCCATGACAGGATCATAATTTCCATTCAGTGTTATAATGACAATATTCAGTGGGTACACCTTCTCAGTTTTCTGCTCCCAAATTAAGACAGAGGCACAGGTAAGGACAAAATAGCCCTCCTGTGCTTCAGAGACACAGCAGAGGCTGGGTGCCTCATGGAGCCCTTGAGGGAGCCAGTCACTCTGCAGTTAGGGGCCTGGCGGCCTGCAGAGTGGCTCTGTGAGCTGAAGGGCTGCACCTTCCTGCCCTGGCTCCTTAACTGTAGACTGGCTGGTCAGAGGCTGCTGTGCCTGAGCCCACCCTCATTGCCCAGCTCTGGACATGATTTCTATAGCAGAAGACTGATCTGTGTTCATCCTGATCCTTGAAGGAATTTTACAACTGGAATCTGCTTCTGGGTGTATAACAGATCATGTATGTTTTACAGTGATACATCACATCTGTTAAAGAGTTCGACCTCCTGAGAGCCCCAGGATCATAAATAAATTTGTCATATTATGTATTTATTTTTATAAATCGAGACTTCAGCGTGCTTTTAAATATATTAAAAACGATTTACATTTCCGGAATCCTAAGTCTGTCTGTGATTGATTTCATTTCTACCATGATTCTGGAGCCTGCTAAAATGTAAATCATTTTGATCTTGTGACTTACATGTTCCTCCACTGTTGAGGTGTTTGATTATCTTGTCTTCCCATCGCTTTGAGTCTGAGCTATAGGTCTGTCCTCTGGTTTAAAGTGACATACTCGTCTCAAGCAGTCAAACCAGTATGACCCAGTAATTTGAAAATGTGTGTGAAGAGCCTTCTCGATTCGTTCAGAGAACACTGGGAACATGTGTCAACTGGTGGCAGGCCTTGGGTCAGGGGTAATCATTCACTCTGGGCTCACAGCAGCAGCTTCTGGAATCTCAAAGCCACCTCATGTTCTCAATTTATGACCTTTCCTCCTGGTTTGGCTGAGAAGGAACAGCTTGATTACTCCTTTGAAGACAACTTAAGGCTAGAGAACTATGCAGACTGAAATTCAAAGCCAAGTAGCTTATTAAGGAAATCTCTGGCTGCTACCTCATCAGTCTGCCTTGAAGCTCAATTAAAAAGAATTCAACAGTCTTCTGTTTTTATTAGAAAAGCTTAAGTGAGAAGAAATTTCTGTTTTCCCAAGAAAAGTGAGAATAACTCATCATTTATGTTCTAACCCTAAGCAGCAATGTTCTCTCTGTGATCCTTTTCCTACAGGCAGCCCTTGTCCTTAGTACATTCTCAGCAAGTTCTCCAGTTCTCACTGGTGATGTCAAGGAAGATGATCAGGTGTGGACAGCAGTGTTTTCCAAAAGGTGGGTTTTGAACTATTAATCATCACTATTAAATCAACTTGGTTATAAAGTATCAAAATGCATCATACATTACAGGAATAATTCTTTTAAGTATTGTTTATAAAACTATATTCCTGAGTGTGTGTGTAGGTATGAGTGTACATGCATCCCTCTGTGAACGTCCCGCCTTCCTACAAGCATATTAAGCTTTGGGAGGAAGATTAACTGGGCTCCGTCACCGAGGATGGATAGATGATGCAGCAGCGAGTTGGAAGGGCTGGAGAAACTGAAGAAGCGGAGCTGCTAGCCCCATGGCTTTAAGCCATATTTTACAAAGGCTTCCATGTATGATTTTATATGAAGAATAGTTTGAAAATCTCCTGGACTAGAAAGGATGCTTGGTGAAAAAGGATCCTTCCTAAAAACTTCTAGCACTCTTTGCATTCCCTTAAAACTGATTTAATGTTCAGGGAAAGCTGCAGCACACAGAACACTGTCAGGAGACATAAAAATTCAACCAAAAATCAGTAATAATTACTGTGCAGATTCAGTTTCCATGCTCTTACTGTGTCAAGTTTGAGTGGGGCAGAGGTAATTATTCATCAGCAGAAGAAATCTGAATTCTCTGCAGGGCTTGAGATGGCAAGTGTCATATGATGTTGGTACCTTTCCTGAGCCTAATCTTTCCTCATCTGTAAAATGAAACTTGTAATGGTCCTTACCCTCATAGTGTTTTTAATTAAAAAGGAATGCCAAGCAAAATATTAGCACAATATGTGGCACGCATTTAAAAGTTGGGTAATTGTCAGTTACAACTGAGCAGGTCATTTCCTAGGTCTCTTTAAAAATAATTGAAAATCATTGAAACACTACCACAGCGATCATTTAACTTTTTTTTTTTTTTATCTTTTTTTAGGTAAAGATTTTCATTCAAACAATGAAACTAGAAGTTTCAAGTCCACTTGGTAAGTTTTGGGAAATCTATATACATATCTAACTCAAGTGCCTGTCCAGATACAGAACGTTTCCATCACCCACATAGTCCCGTCAGGCCACTTCCAGAATAGCATCAGCCTCAGCCCTGACCCCTGAAGCACACATCATAATCTTTTTCGTCATAAATTGTTTTGTCTGGTCTAGACCTTCTTAGAAATGGAAACATACAATATTTATCCTTTTATATAAGGCTTTTTTTTTTTAATGTTTCCTGACTTTGATTTTTTAATTTTTATTGAATAGTTGATTTACAATGTTGTGTTAGTTTCAGGTGTACAGCAAACTGATTGTTATAAATGTATATAAATATGTAGGTTTTTTTTTTTTTTTTACATTCTTTTCCATTATAGGTTATTACCAGATACTGAGTATAGTAACCTGGGCCATATAGTAGGTCCTTGTTGGTAATTTATTTTATACATAGTAGTATATATATTTTAATCCCAAACTCCCTATTTTATCTTCCCCCCTTTCCCTTTGGTAACCATAATTTTGTTTTCTATGTCTGTGAGTCTCTGTTTTGTAAGTAAGTTCATTTGCATCATTTCTTAGATTCCACAGTAAGCAATCTTATTTGTCTTCCTCCCTCTGGCTTACTTCACTCAGTATATTACTCTAGGTCCTTTCATGTTGCTTCAAATGAAATTATTTCGTTCTGTCTTATGGCTAATATTCCTCTGTGTGTGTGTGTACATCTTTATCCATTCATCTGTTGATGGACATTTAGCTTGTTTTCATGTCCTGGCTATTGTAAATAGCACTGCAGTGAACACTGGGGTTTCTCCGGATACATGCTCAGGAGTAGCATTGCAGGGTCATACAGTAAGGAACATTCATCAGTTAAGTTCAGTCACTCAGTTGTGTCCAACTCTGCAACCCCATGGACTGTAGCACACTAGGCCTCCCTGTCCATC
This sequence comes from Neotragus moschatus, assembly GCA_006410615.1. NCBI lineage: Eukaryota > Metazoa > Chordata > Mammalia > Artiodactyla > Bovidae > Neotragus > Neotragus moschatus. Next base: position 166,206 of record SJYA01001593.1, read on the forward strand.
ACCAACTCCCGGAGTTCATTCAAACTCATGTCCATTGAGTCGCTGGTGCCATCCAACCACCTCATCCTCTCTCGTCCCCTTCTCCTCCCGCCTTCAATCTTTCTCAGCATCAGTGTCTTCTCAGATGAGTCAGTACTTTGCATCAGGTGGCCAAAGTATTGGAGTTTCAGCTTCAGCATCAGTCCTTCAAATGAATATTCAGGACTGATCTCCTTTAGGATGGACTGGTTGGATGCAATCCAACAGACTCTCAAGACTTCCCCCAGCACCACAGTTCAAAAGCATCAATTCTTCGGCACTCAGCNTTATTTCTCCACTGATCTCCAGTAGCATATTGGGCACCTACCAACCTGGGGAGTTTCTCTTTCAGTATCTTGTCATTTTGCCTTTTCATACTGTTCACGGGGTTCTCAAGGCAAGAGTACTGAAGTGGTTTGCCATTCCCTTCTCCAGTGGACCACATTGTCAGACCTCTCCACCATGACCTGCCCATCTTGGGTGGCCCCACAGGACACAGCTTAGTTTGATTGAGTTAGACAAGGCTGTGGTTCGTGTGATCAGATTGGCTAGTTTTCTGTGATTATGGTTTCAGTGTGTCTGTCCTCTGATGCCCTCTTGTAACACCTACCGTCTTATTTAGGTTTCTCTTACTTTGGACGTGGGGTGTGTCTTCACAGCTGCTCCAGCAAAGCGCAGCCACTGTTCCTTACCCTGGACGTGGGGTTGCTCCTCTTGGCCCTCCTGCGCCCACACAGCCACCACTCCTTGGACATGGGGTTACTCGTCTCTGCCACCGCCCCTGACCTTGGGCGTGGGGTAGCTCATCTCGGCCACTGCCCCTGACCTCGGATGTGGGGTTTCTCCTCACGGCCGCCCCTCCTGACCTTGAACGTGGAGTAGCTCCTCTTGGCCCTTCTGCGCCCATGCAGCTGCCGCTCCTTAGACGTGGGGTTGCTTCTCTCTGCTGCTGCCGACCTTGGGTGTGCGGTAGCTCATCTTGGCCACTGCCCCTGACCTCGGCAGTGGGGTTGCTCCTCTCGGCTGCCGCCCGACCTCGGGTGTGGGGTAGCTCCTCTCAGCCACGCTTCTGCACGGTCCGTCGCAGCTGGTGCTGTTAAGTGCACCCCCCTCTGCTTCGGGAAGCAGGCAGAGGGAGGGAGGCAGGCAGGCCCTCCACTCAACTTGGGGGCTTTTTGGCTCCTGCGTGCTCTGGAGGGGGCGGACGAGGTTGCCAAGGGCATCTTGGTCGGGCTTATTTGGGCCCCTGGGAAATGCACATGCCATTAAGCCCCCCACAGAGCCACCAGAACTTACACAGGACTGGGGAAACAGACTTTTGGAGGGCACAAACAGAACCTGGTATGCACCAGGATCCAGGAGAAAGGAGCAGTTACCCCAGTGACGAGAGACTGACCCAAACTTGCCCATGAGTGTCCAGGAGTCTCTGGCAGAGGCATGGGTCAGTGGTGGCTTGCTGCAGGATTGGGGGCACTGAGTGTAGCAATCTGTGCATGGGACCTTTTGAAGGAGGTCGCTATTATCTTCATTACCTCCAGCATGAAGGTAGGTAGTTTGGCCCCACCCATCAACAGAAAATTGGATTAAAGATTTTCTGAGCATGGCCCCACCCATCAGAACACCCACTTTCCCCTCAGTCAGTCTCTCCCGTCAGGAAGCTTCCATAAGCCTTCTTATCCTTCTCCATCAGAAGGCAGACAGACTGAAAACCACAATCACAGAAAACCAATCTGGTCACATGGACCACAGCCTTGTCTAACCCAATGAAACTTATGAGCCGTGCCACCCAAGATGGACAGGTCATGGTAGAGAGTTCTGACAAAACATGGTCCACTGGAGAAAGGGAATAGCAAACCACTTCAGTATTCTTGCCTTGAAGAACCCCATGAACAGCACGAAAAGGAACCTCCATACAGTTCTCCACAGTGGCTCCACCAATTTGCATTCCCAACAACAGTGTAGAAGGGTTCCTTTTTCTCCACATCCTTACCAGCATTTGTTACTTGTATACTTTTTTTCACCAACCCAATAGTTTTCATCACTGAGTTGGAGTTTTTTTTAATCTTTTCTGGATATAAGTCCTTTGTTAGATGTATTTTGTGCATCTATTCTTCTAGAATATATTCTCAATCTGTAGATTTTTGTTTTCTTTATGGTGTAATGGGAAGTTCTCAATCCTGTCTTCTAAAAGTTTTTGTAAGATTGGATTTAATAGAATCCACTGGTGAAATCATCTGAGCCAGGAGTTTGCTTAAAGGGTAGCTTTTGATTTATAGATTCAATTTCTTTGATAGGCCTGAAGGCTTTACATTTCATCTAGTTTCAGTTTTGGTCTGTTGCATCCAAGTAGCCAGTTTTATTGTCACTGTAACATTCCTTTCTCTTTTTCATGTCTTGTAGTCTCTTTATAATGCTATCCCTTCTTCCATTCTTGATATTGGTTAATTTGTCTCTTTTTTATCAGTTTAGCTAGGGATTTGTCAACTTTCTGCCATATGCATTATTTTGTAAAACTTTCAGCTTTTTAAGATGTTTCTTTAATAATTGCTGAAATGGGTTTATTTTGCTGTGTTTTTAGCTTAAGTAGAAACCTTTATCAACAATTTCATTTGCTACGATAAGAAGCATTTACAGCTATAAGTTTCCTTATAAGCATAGTTCCTAGCTGAACCCTGCAAATTTTGTTTTCATTATTCGGTTCAAACTATTTTCTAGTTTCTCTTTGATTTCTTCCTTATGAGTTATTCCAAGCATATATTTAATTTCCACATATGTTGTTTTCTGTAATAGATATGTTGCTTTTAATTTCTAATGTAATTACTCTGTTTATTGAGAACATATTCTGTAAATTTCAATCTGTTGACTTTGAGACTTATTTTATGGCCCAGCATTTGGTCTGTCTTGCTAAACGTACTGTGTGTACTTGCAAAGAATGTATTTTCTATAGTTACTGCTTATAGTGTTTAATTAGGTCAAGCTGGCCAATATGTTCTTTTACACTTTTTGTCTATTAAATGCTAAAAGAAAAATTGCTAACATGCAAGTATATGGATTTAATTCTGTCAATTTTTACTTAATGTATTGTGAGGTAACATTAGGTACATACATGTTTATGCTTGTTTTTCTACTGAACTGACTTTTTATCATTATGAAATGCCCCTATTTCTGGTAACACCCCTGACTTTGAACTCTACTTTATCTGACATTAATACAGTATGAGGGTTTTTTTTTTTTTTTTATCATTCTCTGCTTTGTAACTGTTTAGCCCAGTTATATTTTTAAGTCTAGTTACATTTTATTGATATGACTGGATTGACAGTTTGCTATTTGTTTTCTCTTTGTTTCGTCTTTTCTCCCCTTCTCTACTGTCTTTTGAGCTATGCTTCTTTCACATGGCTGCTCTAAGGACTGTAATATATACAGTGTTAACTTTTACAAACTATTTAGAATTAGTTTATATCACCTCATGTAAAATATAAAAATCTTTATAGTTATATATATTAAGCTTCATATATAATGTCATAATTTTTACTTGGAACAGTTAGGTATTTTTTAAAAATTAAACCAAGGAAGTATTTTATATTTACCTACTGGTTACTATTTGTTGTCTGTGGGAGGACTGGTCCATTGTCAGCCACTCTACTATCAGACAATGGTGATTTTTTTTTCCTTAAGAACAAAATAATCATTGTAATCATACACTCCAGACTTCTACTTTGTTTTGTACTAACATTATTCAGTAAGAAGGGCACTTTTCCCATTGCTAGTTCTTTCTTGCCTCTGAGCCATCTAAAACCATGTGTATATCTGTGATTGTGTATATAGCCTCATTTTTCTAACTGTGATGACATGAGTAACAACCATACTAGAAATCAGAATAGCTCCTTTCTTAACAGAAAAACTAGAAATCCAGAAGCCCCAAGGCTGGGCAGATACAAGGTTCTTCCAGAAACATTTTATTGTGATCCCTTACACATTAATAACAACTTTTCCCAAAGGGACGATACATAATCTTTATTCTGAAAAGGATATATAGATAATGTATTGCTAGCATCTGGCCAGTGGTCACTGAATGTCTAAAACCTCCTCACTTAAGCTCCCCCTTTTTTTCCCCCCAATCCTTGGTGCTGATACCAGACAAGCCCTTTCTCTCTTTTCATACTGACATGATCTGGCTCTGTACTCTGACCTCGCTCAGGAACAAGCTATAGGGACTTTTTCTGGATTCTTCTGTACAAGTGCAGCTAAGATACTCAATAGAATGGGCCACAATTTAAAAAGCTTTTCTTTTTTTCATCTTATAAATTTCTACTGTTAGAACTGGATTATTAATTCAAGATTTGTGTTTGCCTTGGTGGCCAATATACCTACCACACAGCCCAAGAATCACCTCAGCTAGCCAAGACTTTGTCATGACAGCAGAGGTCTGTCTCAGACTTTTCTTCCACAAAGGGCTCAGTCAGCAGGAGGTAAGTCCTTTCCTAGCTCAGGGGGCAGCCAAGGGTGTGAAGGCTTCCAGCTCCTGGTGATCGTGACACGTTCTCATACATGCCGGCCTCCATGCTGCCTGTGTCATGGGACCTTTCCTAATCTGGTGGGTCCTCGCCAAAGCAAGCCCAGCTCCAGGGTCATCCTACACCTACTTTTCTCTGGTTTGTGCTGACGCTTCCGTGGGTTGTGCTTCCACAGTGGGCTCTGGCTCCAGAGGAAGGGATGGTGGCTTTGTGAGCTGGGATGTTCCTCCAGCACCTAGTAACAAAACAAACAGCTTGAATTCTCAAGTGCCCTGGTTCCAGAAGAAATCAAAAAGCAGTTACAGTTACGATTTTTCTTCTTGAAGCTTATTTTCTGGGATTAGTAGGACTGTGGCTTATTTGTGCAGCTGTGAAGGAAGACCATAACTGGATAAAGTCAGGTGTGCCTTCAGTGACCTTATAAAAGAAATAATTACCTGCGCCATGCTGACTGGTGATAAGGCAGTGAGAATTAAACTGAGACTACATCACAAAGGGTACCATAATGTATTTCTAAATCTGCATATTGTGAACACCCAGTGTCAGGACTATCCAACTAAGCCTGCCAACAGCTGGGAACTTTTACACAAATGGCCTTAAGAAAATAAGTGACGATTTGGGCACCATTGTGCTTTTTTCCACTTCTAGGCAGCACTACACTGGACGTGTTATGAGTCTGAAAAGCGCAAGCCTCACTCAAAGCTGCAATCTCTTTGCAGGCACCCGTGGCTGTTCCCATGGGTCTCCATAGCTATGTGTAGCTTCCTACCTGAGGAGAGCTTCCTGTATGTGGCTGCTGAAGACATTGCCTGTCCTAGGGCTTGATTAGAGCCCAGAGGCTGCTGGAAACAGGTGGCTTTACTGGTTGAAGCAGTCTGGTGCTTGGATTTGGGATCTTTAATTGGTTTAGTCCAGACCAGTGCCTCCCCGACCTGTAGAGCAGCTCCCAGCTTCTGGGCTACCTCCACCATCTTGTGTCCATGTGGAAAGGAAGCAAAAAAAAAGTCACAGGTATGACAAGCAGAGACAAGCCTCATCCGAGGCCTTTAGCAGGCAGGCAAGGTTAGCTGACATAGTGTCTGCTACCGTTTGAAGGAGGAAGTACTGATTGCAAAGAAATGGTTGTTAAACAGCAGAGAACACACTGTCTTGAGTGGGTGGCATGGAAATTCTTTAAAGGCTCTAAAAACCCAACAATTTAAGTCTGGTGCATTAATGGACTAAATTCTTGCCTTTTCTATGTGAGAGAAGTGGGAGGAAGCTACAAAGAGACACAGATCTCAACTGAGTTGTATTACCAATAATAGATACAACTCAGCAAGCATGAATTTCCTCTTACTGTTTTCTTTTAGGAAAAGTTTATTCTCAAGCTGTNATATACAGTGTTAACTTTTACAAACTATTTAGAATTAGTTTATATCACCTCATGTAAAATATAAAAATCTTTATAGTTATATATATTAAGCTTCATATATAATGTCATAATTTTTACTTGGAACAGTTAGGTATTTTTTAAAAATTAAACCAAGGAAGTATTTTATATTTACCTACTGGTTACTATTTGTTGTCTGTGGGAGGACTGGTCCATTGTCAGCCACTCTACTATCAGACAATGGTGATTTTTTTTTCCTTAAGAACAAAATAATCATTGTAATCATACACTCCAGACTTCTACTTTGTTTTGTACTAACATTATTCAGTAAGAAGGGCACTTTTCCCATTGCTAGTTCTTTCTTGCCTCTGAGCCATCTAAAACCATGTGTATATCTGTGATTGTGTATATAGCCTCATTTTTCTAACTGTGATGACATGAGTAACAACCATACTAGAAATCAGAATAGCTCCTTTCTTAACAGAAAAACTAGAAATCCAGAAGCCCCAAGGCTGGGCAGATACAAGGTTCTTCCAGAAACATTTTATTGTGATCCCTTACACATTAATAACAACTTTTCCCAAAGGGACGATACATAATCTTTATTCTGAAAAGGATATATAGATAATGTATTGCTAGCATCTGGCCAGTGGTCACTGAATGTCTAAAACCTCCTCACTTAAGCTCCCCCTTTTTTTCCCCCCAATCCTTGGTGCTGATACCAGACAAGCCCTTTCTCTCTTTTCATACTGACATGATCTGGCTCTGTACTCTGACCTCGCTCAGGAACAAGCTATAGGGACTTTTTCTGGATTCTTCTGTACAAGTGCAGCTAAGATACTCAATAGAATGGGCCACAATTTAAAAAGCTTTTCTTTTTTTCATCTTATAAATTTCTACTGTTAGAACTGGATTATTAATTCAAGATTTGTGTTTGCCTTGGTGGCCAATATACCTACCACACAGCCCAAGAATCACCTCAGCTAGCCAAGACTTTGTCATGACAGCAGAGGTCTGTCTCAGACTTTTCTTCCACAAAGGGCTCAGTCAGCAGGAGGTAAGTCCTTTCCTAGCTCAGGGGGCAGCCAAGGGTGTGAAGGCTTCCAGCTCCTGGTGATCGTGACACGTTCTCATACATGCCGGCCTCCATGCTGCCTGTGTCATGGGACCTTTCCTAATCTGGTGGGTCCTCGCCAAAGCAAGCCCAGCTCCAGGGTCATCCTACACCTACTTTTCTCTGGTTTGTGCTGACGCTTCCGTGGGTTGTGCTTCCACAGTGGGCTCTGGCTCCAGAGGAAGGGATGGTGGCTTTGTGAGCTGGGATGTTCCTCCAGCACCTAGTAACAAAACAAACAGCTTGAATTCTCAAGTGCCCTGGTTCCAGAAGAAATCAAAAAGCAGTTACAGTTACGATTTTTCTTCTTGAAGCTTATTTTCTGGGATTAGTAGGACTGTGGCTTATTTGTGCAGCTGTGAAGGAAGACCATAACTGGATAAAGTCAGGTGTGCCTTCAGTGACCTTATAAAAGAAATAATTACCTGCGCCATGCTGACTGGTGATAAGGCAGTGAGAATTAAACTGAGACTACATCACAAAGGGTACCATAATGTATTTCTAAATCTGCATATTGTGAACACCCAGTGTCAGGACTATCCAACTAAGCCTGCCAACAGCTGGGAACTTTTACACAAATGGCCTTAAGAAAATAAGTGACGATTTGGGCACCATTGTGCTTTTTTCCACTTCTAGGCAGCACTACACTGGACGTGTTATGAGTCTGAAAAGCGCAAGCCTCACTCAAAGCTGCAATCTCTTTGCAGGCACCCGTGGCTGTTCCCATGGGTCTCCATAGCTATGTGTAGCTTCCTACCTGAGGAGAGCTTCCTGTATGTGGCTGCTGAAGACATTGCCTGTCCTAGGGCTTGATTAGAGCCCAGAGGCTGCTGGAAACAGGTGGCTTTACTGGTTGAAGCAGTCTGGTGCTTGGATTTGGGATCTTTAATTGGTTTAGTCCAGACCAGTGCCTCCCCGACCTGTAGAGCAGCTCCCAGCTTCTGGGCTACCTCCACCATCTTGTGTCCATGTGGAAAGGAAGCAAAAAAAAAGTCACAGGTATGACAAGCAGAGACAAGCCTCATCCGAGGCCTTTAGCAGGCAGGCAAGGTTAGCTGACATAGTGTCTGCTACCGTTTGAAGGAGGAAGTACTGATTGCAAAGAAATGGTTGTTAAACAGCAGAGAACACACTGTCTTGAGTGGGTGGCATGGAAATTCTTTAAAGGCTCTAAAAACCCAACAATTTAAGTCTGGTGCATTAATGGACTAAATTCTTGCCTTTTCTATGTGAGAGAAGTGGGAGGAAGCTACAAAGAGACACAGATCTCAACTGAGTTGTATTACCAATAATAGATACAACTCAGCAAGCATGAATTTCCTCTTACTGTTTTCTTTTAGGAAAAGTTTATTCTCAAGCTGTCCTAAATTTAAGAATTCATGCTGCTAGGAACATCAAAGCCAAAACAGGCATAAACATACATTATATCTGGATTATTTGGGCTTGATTCAGAAGTCTCCTGACAGCTTGCTTAATGACTCCTGGATTTAAGACTTACCTCCGGATCAAATTCCAGAGAGCTACTGTACTTGAGTAGGTTGACTTTCTTCTCCATCTCCTGATACTGGGCCAGGGCGTCCCTCTTCTCGCCCTGGTTATACAGCAGCACAGCATAGTTCAGGTTTACTAAAGGGTTACACCTGCACAGACAAGGACTCTATGGAGCTGGGGCTCTGCAACAAATGGTCATTTAGAATAGATCCTTATCATTATACAGAAACAGAACTAGTTCAACAGCCAGGTCCTGCTGAGCCCTTGTGCTCAGGAGCCACGTCCTTCCACACACAGACGTGCTGTGCACAAAGGCACCTGGGCTGACTCGGGCAATACCGGGGCCCTGGCGCCACCTCATGGCTTTGCAGAGTCTAGCCCCCCGACACCATCCTCAGCAGGGCAGCTTACTTATCAAGGCGGACTGCTTCTTCATAGGCTCTCTTGGCATTCTCTGTATCCTCCAGATTCGTCAGAGCCACTGCAACAGAGAGAGTGGATGCTATGGCTAAAGAGCCCAGCATGAAAACACAGGAAATGTTTCCAGACTGCAGTTCATTCAGCCCCCACACGTAACTTCCTGCACCCTCGCAGCTCCTAGCACCATTGTCTGCTCAGCCACTCAGCTTGGATTCCTAGTGTCATCTACAGTCCCCTCTCCAGTTAATCCATTGCCAATTTCCATGAATTTATTTTTTTAGTGTCTTTAGTGACACTGCCCTGGCTTTAGCCATGTCAAGCTTTCCATTTTGTTTCCTGGGGACACTGTCCCACCTGCCTCCATCTACTTGCCACAGTGCTGCCAGGATCTCCCTAACAAATCTGACCACATCACTGTCCTACTCAAGAATCCTCACTGTTTCAGCAACAGAACACTCTCCCTTTTTTAATCAGTATTTTCTGGAAGCTTCATCTATAAACCAGACAATAACAGAGCTGCCCTGGAAGCCCTGCCCACTCCACTTCCCCCACAACCATTCATCTACTTTCTCCAGACACTAGAGGAGATCCAGGAATACAGCTGGGAAGCAGAACTTCTCAGATCGAGAATAGTCCCTGTGCTGCACTCACAGCCTCCATACTGACCCCAGACCACCCCTCCTGACTTACCTCCCACTAAGCTCGCTCTACCACACTGCCGCCACTACCTGCCGGGTGCAGCCTGCACTTTCATGGCTGCATGCCTTTCCTCAGGGACTTCTCAGCCATTCTTTGCCACTGAATTGCAATTTATCTTTCAAAACTGAGTGTGAAGACCATCTCTACTCTTATAGAATTGCTGCTTATGCCCTACAGTACAGTAATTTCCCTACAATCCTGTATCCCTTTATGACTGGGCTATCTTTGTATTCAGACAGCCCCCAAATAACCACCACTCGATCTACTTATATAGAACCCCACAGAAAGGACCAAAAAAAAAAAACCACCTGAAAAGACTGTCAGTGAGAACATGGAAACTATTCTTAAACATGTAGTAAATTTAGTAGAAGGAGAAATATCCCCCAGAAAGAACAGTCAGTGCTTTTATATTGCACTAACAATAAAAGTCTAATTATATAATGACAGCAAAACCAAGTTAACATTCACTGATTATCTAATCATGTAATCCTCTCATCAACCCTATAAGATACAGCTAATAGTAAGTACTGGAGGCAGGATCTTAATACCTGATGATACCTAAAGCCTACGATCTCAACACTTGATAACTAAGAACATGGTTAGACTCAATATATGAACGGTCAAGCCAAGGGAATACCACTGTTAAAAGATGGACTACATATGAACCTTATTTAACCTGCTGGCCTCTGAATGAAATTCCCCTAAGTGAGAGGCAACCAGGCACTCTGTCATCTTTCTGTTTCATATTTCTTCAGACGCTAGGACAGTCATCCAGATACCTATGGGATCTGTAAGGGAATGGCTTCTGTGGGATATTTAACTACTGGCCTGCTATGATTCTAATTCAGTTTTCCCTCACTACAGACTGCAAAGGGCTGCTCCACATAAATGTCTCTTACCAGCCAAGAGCATGTACAGCTCCCCCATCTTCGGCTGGAAGTTGATGGCTGCACTGAGGAAATGGAAAGCAGATGCGTACTGCTGCATAGTCAAGTGGACGAGGCCCAAATTATAGAGAATCTTCCAGTCTAAAGGCGCCAGGTAGTTGGCTCGTTTCAGGCAGCTGATGGCCTGGAGGAGGGAGGGGGCACTCGGTGAGGGGCTGGGGCGAGCTTAGCAGACCCAGTAACTATGAACGCAAACCAGGAAGAGGAGGAGACACTCACTGCCACATATTTCTTCTTGCCAAAGAAGCACATTCCGATGTTATTCCAGAGTGGAGGGCTTTCTATAACAGTACACGCTACAACTTTGTATTTGGTGAGGGCAACATCAAAGTCCCCGTGGGTCTGCATCATGCTGCCTGCTGCCAAGATGGCCTGAAAACATGAAAAGTTCATAATGTAGTCATTCCCAAAAGGCTGTCAGAGTGAAGTAGCCTTCCTGAGTCTAGATACTCAGTAGGCCCATCAACACTGGTGGGACTGAAAAGCATCTTCCAGGGACCTATCCATCCACAGCTGCTGGGACAAATGCTCAAGAGGAACACTCTCACGCCCCACACTGTGGCCCTTTGCTGTAATAAAGAAAAGTCTCTGACTTGACCTAGCTCCTTTGTTTCCTACTTGTAGTCAGGAAGTCACTACCTTAGAGTATCAGGGCCCTTTAAGTAAAAACCACCTTTAACCCTGCAGCCCCTGCTTAGTAGACATCAAGTGCTCTAGACGACTTAGGTGGACCTCTAAAAATGCAGCTCCTTCTGCCACAGGACAGATGGTGAGTCAGCTTTAGACTTCCTCAGTCCAGCTTTCCATGTCTGTCAGTCAGGCTAATGTGACTTCCAAGAAAGGACTGAGTCTGTATCTTTAACAACAAGCCTGTTTTGCTGCAGCTCCCTCAGTGACTCATCCACACGATGATCTTCTCATCCCCAAAGTCATAACTGGACAAGCGTTGTAGTCTCAGGTTCCTCAGAAATCCGAAGGTCATTTCAGCATGTGGAGGTTCTGCTGATTTCCTGAGTAACACATACAACGTCACCACCACTGCAGCTCTGCTGTCTGTATGCTCCAGGCCCATTGTGACAAGTGTGCTCTTTTAGAAGATGAGCAGCAGAGCACCAACAATTTACAATATTTTCAAAAAGAGTCACATTTACTGAACATTTTTCTAAGAAAAAAGTACTTTCTTGGGTATTTGAAATGCATTCTAGGGCCAGATCACCTCTAGGAGCAGTGGGACCACCTGTGTGTGAAGGCTCTGGGGTTTGACAGCAGCGGTACCTTGTAGTTGGTAGGGTCGTAAGTCAGTGTGTTTCCAAGATGTTCAAATGCCTTCTGGTAAATGCCGAGCTTGGAAAAAAGCAGACCAGAGAATTACATCAGGGAGATGGCGTTAGGGAGTTTGGCCAACCACACCCACAACAGATACTCCCTGACTTTTCTGGGTTCTTCTGACAAAAGCCACAGATACCAAATTTTTAAAAAAGAAAACTAAGGGCCCCACTTTTCTTTTCCCTCCTACTTCATTGATTTGTCCCCTAATAAGGTCAAAGTAGCTATCTGCCAGGAACCATATCTGCCACGCTGGTGCTGCCACACACTAAGGACTCTTGGCAGGAAACAGGCTGGTGAGCCTTCTCTCCCCTGGGGCCAATCTCCCAAGCCAAAGCCCAGGAAGGCCCAGGGTTAAGCTCCTTAGAGAAAAATGAAACAAGGAACCACAGAGGCAGAGCTGGAGGCAGGAGTTTTATTCTAGGCAATGCTTTGCCTTCTCTAACCCTAACCTGGCTGGGAAGAAGGAACAGAAAGCCTTTGCCCCAAAGCCCTAATACCACCACAGTACTTCCACCACAAAATGCCAGTCTCCCTGACCACAAGTTGTTTTTCATACATGTTCTTTCTTTGGTTGGGTAAGAACTAGGCTCAAACAGGTGTATTTGCTTCTGATTTGCATGCTGAAAATTCATTCCTTTAGCAGACAAAGGGTATCAAGTGCAGAGTAAAGTTTATGTGCTTCTTATGACCTTTAGTAAATTGTGCTCAAGGAAAAATGCAGGAAAACCACAACACACAAAAGTGTTTTTTCTTTTTTGGCTGTGTGGCTTGCAGGATCTTAGTTCCCTGACCAAGGATTGAACCTGTGTCCCCTGCAGTAAAAGCATGGAATCCTAATCACTAGACTACCAGGGAAGTCCCCAAAAGCATTTCTAATATCAGTGCATGGATAAGCAAAGCCCTCTTACCTGCAGGTAGAGTAATCCTAAAGTTGTAAGAAGCTCTGTATTTTCTGGTGAGAACCTGCAACACAAGAGAGGCTCAGAGGGAAACACGATGTGTATGAGTGATACTGACGCGCAGTAACCGCACCGCCCGCTCCCGCAAGAACTCAAAAGGATTTGGGAATTTCCTTCAAGAGCACGTCAACCCAGCTATAGGGAGGACTGCTCAACAAGACAGAAATGGGACTTAGAACCTAGACTCCTTTCTCAGGACCTTTTCTTACAGCCAAAGTCCTCAGAACCTATGGAATATTTTGTGCTAATGTCTTAATTACACTAACAGAGTTCAAGAATAATGCTCTATAAACCAAGTCGGTCTAGAACACAACACGATTTTAGCTACTTCCCTCTTCTGAGATTTTTTTTGTTGTTCTCACTGCACTCACAATACCAGCCAGCATAATTATTTCCTGGGTAATTTAGGATCCCAAGGCCCCTGATGGTCCGCTCTCCACATTAAACAAAAAGTCACACTAAACAGCCAAACTAAAGAAGAAAGACACACACCAGCTCTAGGAAAGAACTGGCCATTGGCTTTGTGGAGTAAACACTGGTTTAAGTAAAAGACTGTCTACCGTTCCAGTCCCTTACCAGCATCTGTCTTTGTCACGGAACAAAAGCAACACTGAGCTGAGATGATCCGACTACAGGATCATTAGACAGTCTCAACAGTGAAAGTGGCAAAAGGTGAAGAACATCTCCTGCTTCTAAGAAATGAGGTAGGGTGCAGGTTACCTACGGGGAGACCAGAGTCACAGGGAGAAACCTCTGCCTGGTGAAGCCTGAGCTGGCCAGACAGAGCCTACTCAGTTCAACTAAGTATTTGCTCTTCACTTTCTGCCATAAATTCCCATTCTGATCACCTTCCTCTCCCCAACCAAGTAGGTAATTTCCATGATTCTAGTGGCATCCTTCCCCCCACCAAAATATGACTACTCTCTCTGAAGCTGTGGGCCATAAACAATGGTTTCTATCATCTCAGTAAGGCTCCAAATGCTCAGCTGTCCTCCAAAGTCTCATTTGAGGATTTCAGTGACTTAAGTCCTTAGCCAGACACAGGAAGTATGTGTGAGCTAATGTAATTAAGGTGAGCTAAGCTCAAAGAGCCAATTTCTTGAATGCAGGGGTCAAGGGTCAAGGCTTCGACTCAGCACCACAAGGATTAAACATCTGGCTACATGGGCTCCTACCTACTTGTCCCTATAAACGTAGCTTCTTGATGACAGAAGTCTTTCTTGCAGCCTAACAAACCAAAGGATTTTTTATAAAAAAATTTTAGAAGCAGTGTTGTTGTGACTAATGTAACTAGAAAAGTTACTATCATGGTAGAAGACAAGAGTAATTAACAACAGAAATCTAAATTTAGTCCAAAGTCTTGTTATCAGGAATAATAGACTTTGTGGCCTTGAACCACAGATGATGCATTCTATCAAGTGACCAAACAAATGAGACAAAGGCATTTTGTTACAGCTATCCCACTTAAACCAGATAGGATCTAGGCAGAAAAGATAAGATTCCTTAGAAAAGAGAAACAGAATACCACACTGGGAACACCAGTCAGTTCCATTATCAACACGGATTAGGCAACAACCTATGGAATGATGGTTTAACATAGGAGGAACCTGGATCCCTGACTGACCTTGTGGAGCAGAGAGCTGCACAGGACCAGCCACACAAACAGGTGAGAAAGAAACCTAAGTTGTCCTTATTTAAGGCACTGGGAGCTCTAAACTTTAGCTTAACATTCACTCTAACTCACAGAACTCACACAATGTGTAACCAGTCACACGTGCCCTCTCTCACGCATGGGAGATCATGTCTGCTCCCATTTTTGTTTAGTTTCTCGTTGCTCTAAAGGAACCAACACACTTACTCCACTGCTTTCTTGTAGATTTCAATGGCCTTGTCCAAGTCTCCCTTCAGCAAGAAGATCTTGCCCAGCATTATGTAAGTCAGATCATGTCTGTTAAGATGTAGGGCATTGTGCAACTGGTCTTGTGCCTAACAAGATTGACAGAGTAAAGAGAACCAAATCACCACCAGGAAAGGACAATGACTCTGTACGGCTAATGTAAAGAAAGAGCTCCTGCTGTACTCAAGTAGGAAGGAACATCACATTTCAGCAAATGTCTCACCGCCCAAAAAACTAAAACATACCCAAACTGTGCTCTCATAGGACAGCTGGAAACATGAAATGTCTGCCTCTAGTGCCACTTGGGGGGCTTGTACAAGAGGATTAACCTTTTTGAGTGTTTTCTGCTTTTTGATATCCATTCCCATGACTCATATTCCATATGTCAAGAGGGATATCATGGTACATAGAGAATACTGCCCCAAACTTGACCCCAGTTGCATCACTGACCAACTGCACACCCTTCTCCAGGGGGGACCTCATTTTCCTCACCAATAATTGTATAAATGAATGAATGTTCATTTATTCATCCAGTAGATATCATCGAGTGCCTATTGCTCTAGGTACTAGTATACCAGAGCTAACAGAAAACTCCTCGCTCTGTTAGAGCTTATCTTGCAGATGATGATAAAGGCCGTTTAGTCCTTCACTGATTCAACAAGTATTTATATAAATGCCAGCTACTGTATTTTCTTAGCCTGTTAGCTTTACAGTAAAATCTAAATATAATTCTCCTCCTCCTCAGTTCAGGTCTGACCAAAAACCAAATCTAGCGCTCTCTTGGCTCAGAATAATCCCATGAATAGACATGTACTTAGGAGAAGGCAATGGCAACCCACTCCAGTACTCTTGCCTGGAAAATCCCATGGATGGAGGAGCCTGGTGGGCTGCAGTCCATGGGGTCACTAAGAGTCAGACACGACTGAGAGACTTCACTTTCACTTTTCACTTTGATGCATTGGAGAAGGAAGTGGCAACCCACTCCAGTGTTCTTGCCTGGAGAATCCCAGGGACGGGGGAGCCCGGTGGGCTGCCGTCTGTGGGGTCGCACAGTCAGACACGACTGAAGCAACTTAGCAGCAGCAGCAGATATGTACTTGCTTAAAATTTCTCTGAAGAGAAAAAGCTCCTAACCAAGTATATAACATTGAAGAGCCATCTGCCCAGAAAACCTAATCAACTAAATATGTATATTTGCACAGATACAGGTATTATTTGTTTTTATATGTCTCAGAAGAGCAAAAGTTACTCTCACACCTCAACTGCTGACGTACAGTTTTTTTTAAGAACCCCGAGGGATTGATTAGATTGCTTCAGTTTACAAACTGGTACATATTAAACATTATCAAATGAGTATCAACTAATTCAGGTTCTCAGTCCTGTCAGCACTGGAGAAAAGAAAATAAAACTTCAGTCACTAAGTGGGAGAATTATGAAGGAAACTAACCAACCCCACTTTCATTAACTTTAGAGTTCTCAATAATTTGGTCTACCCCTCAGTTAAGATATATACATTTTTTTCCCTTTATCTGAGTACCAGAATAAGCTCAAAAGTTTTATCTGATCATAAGAGTCCTGGGCACCACAGCCTAATTACAACAAAATATAAAAATCTCACGTCAAACTACTTAAGATTAAAAATTCATTTCCAATGACCTGAAAACTGAAATGTAAGATAGCTCACTTGGCCATAATTACACTTTTAAGACTTACAGATCCACTTTTTTATATTTAAATTTTATTGGACATTTGTGTTTCTATTCTGGAAAATTAAACTAAGGTGTGGCAAATAAGATAGGAAGAAAGGAATGAGACTGCAATTTCAAACTGTTTCTAGAATTTGTCACTTTCTTGTTAAAAGCAGGGGAAAGAAAACAGACCAAGTGACAAATGAGAATAAAAATGGGGGTAAATGTATATGGAACTTTCATTTTTTACTTCTAAAAGTCTCTGCAAGCAGTAGGAATAACACAAAATGACCCATGGGACCTGTATAAAAAGTGTACCCTCAGTGAAATCCCCAGACAACTGCTCACCCNGTACTTGCTTAAAATTTCTCTGAAGAGAAAAAGCTCCTAACCAAGTATATAACATTGAAGAGCCATCTGCCCAGAAAACCTAATCAACTAAATATGTATATTTGCACAGATACAGGTATTATTTGTTTTTATATGTCTCAGAAGAGCAAAAGTTACTCTCACACCTCAACTGCTGACGTACAGTTTTTTTTAAGAACCCCGAGGGATTGATTAGATTGCTTCAGTTTACAAACTGGTACATATTAAACATTATCAAATGAGTATCAACTAATTCAGGTTCTCAGTCCTGTCAGCACTGGAGAAAAGAAAATAAAACTTCAGTCACTAAGTGGGAGAATTATGAAGGAAACTAACCAACCCCACTTTCATTAACTTTAGAGTTCTCAATAATTTGGTCTACCCCTCAGTTAAGATATATACATTTTTTTCCCTTTATCTGAGTACCAGAATAAGCTCAAAAGTTTTATCTGATCATAAGAGTCCTGGGCACCACAGCCTAATTACAACAAAATATAAAAATCTCACGTCAAACTACTTAAGATTAAAAATTCATTTCCAATGACCTGAAAACTGAAATGTAAGATAGCTCACTTGGCCATAATTACACTTTTAAGACTTACAGATCCACTTTTTTATATTTAAATTTTATTGGACATTTGTGTTTCTATTCTGGAAAATTAAACTAAGGTGTGGCAAATAAGATAGGAAGAAAGGAATGAGACTGCAATTTCAAACTGTTTCTAGAATTTGTCACTTTCTTGTTAAAAGCAGGGGAAAGAAAACAGACCAAGTGACAAATGAGAATAAAAATGGGGGTAAATGTATATGGAACTTTCATTTTTTACTTCTAAAAGTCTCTGCAAGCAGTAGGAATAACACAAAATGACCCATGGGACCTGTATAAAAAGTGTACCCTCAGTGAAATCCCCAGACAACTGCTCACCCACCACCACCACCATTTCTACAGATTACCTTGTCAAACTGTTTCAGATAAATGTAGCAAACTCCTAGGTTATGACAGATTTCCTACACACAAAAGAAAGGAAAAGAAGTGTAAATTCCACAGTAATTATTAGAGTGTGAACAGGCATCTAGAGATTATTGCTGCTTGACAAAATTTAAGCCTGAAAATATGCACTATGGTTAGTTTTTTACTTGAATATTATTCAGATTATAAGAGATAAAAGCAGAATAAATCAGTGATCTTCTGGGCCTATGTAGTACCTTTGGGTGCATACCCAACCCATTCCTATACCTTTTTTTCTCTTAGAGCTGCTCACGGAACAAACCCTTTGTGCCCTCTTCTCAGAAGAAACTACCACAGTCCCTTCTCCAGCTCTAAGGATGGGTGTGGGTGTGGGTGTCAGACTTCTTTTCACAGGAATCTAGGAATTCACTCACTAGGCGATATGAACTTGGGAGGCTGACAGTGCCATCTGGAGGCTACTACAATGGAATACAGATATGTGAAAAATGAAAGTATTAGTCGCTCAGTCATATATGACTCTTTGTGACCCCACAGACAGTAGCCCACCAGGCTCCTCTCTTCAGGGGATTTTCCAGGCAAGAATACTAGAGTAGTAGCCATTCCCTTCTCCAAGGGAACTTCCCTACCCAAGGATCAAATCCAGGTTTCCTGCGTAGTCCTGTGCTGCAGGCTTCTGCAGACTGGCTCCAGTTACAGATACAAGATTGGATATGTAATTGGGGTTTATCTACAGAAGTCTGCAGCACAGGTCAGCAAACTACGACCCATGGGACAAATCCACCCTCTGCCCCCTTTTGTAAATAAAGTTGTATAGAAACACAGCCATAACCATTTGTTATGTATCCTCTATGTTTCTTTCATAGAACTTCAGAGTTAATTGCAACAAAGACCGTATAAAGTCGCAAAGCTTAAAATATATACTAACCTGACCTTTACCCACCCCCCCAAAAAAAGCCAACCTCTATAATCTACAGAAAGAAACAGCAGAAATGCAGAGAAGCTAACTTGTTGCTGACAACTTTCCAGTTCTAGTTTACTGCAAGATCAATCTATTTCCTGACCTTGTGTTCTATAGAATCTCTATAACTCCCTTATATTAAATCATTTGTATTGAACGCAGCTTTAAAGAAAGGAAAACGCAAGGGTGAGGAAAGTGCTCTTGGGAAACAATAAGGACCATCTTGTTAGTAGTGAGGAAGTGCAGAAGCACATGCAGACCCAGGAGTGTCCCTCTCTGAAGAAATATGAACCTTCAAGGGCTGAGAGACAACTGTTTAATGTTTTCCAAGTTGCCTAAAATAACAACAACAAAATAGCAATCAGTGATCCTATGCCAGATGTTTTTCATATATATTACTTTAATTTTCCCAGCAAATCTGAAACATAAGTATAACAATTCGATTTTAGGGATAAGGAAACTGAAGCTCAGAGAAGTTAAGCAGTTTGTTTAATACAGAAAGCATCAGCACAGGGATTTTTTTTTTTCTTAGAATTTCAAGAACATGGAAGCAACCTAAATATCCATCAACAGAGAAATGGATAAAGAAGACATGGTCATATATACAGTAGAATATTACTCAGCCATATAAAATGAAAATGTACCATCTGCAGAGACCTGGATATACCTAAAGACAGTCATTCAGAGAAAAGCAAGTCAGAAAGAGAAATATATATATACTGTATAATATCACTTATATGTGAAATCTAGAAAGATGACACAGATGAGATTATCTGCAAAGCAAGAGAGACACAGACATACCAAACAAATGTATGGATACCAAGGAGGGGAGGGGCAGGGATGAATTGGGAGATTGGGAGTGACATATATACACTACTATAAAAAACAGATAGCTAATGAGGACCTACTGTACAGCACAGGGAACTTTACTCAATGCTATCTGGTGACCTAAATGGGAAGAGAATTCAAGGAAGAATTTGAATGGCTGATTCACTCTGCTGTACATCAGAAAATAAAACAACACTGTAAAGCAACCATACTCCAATAAAAATAAAGTAAGATTGTGATGACCATTGCACAACTCTGTAAATTATATTAAAAAACAGTGAATCATCTACTTTTAATAGGTGAATTGCATGGCATTTGAATTATATTTCAATAAAACTGATAAAAACAAAGGAAAGGATTTCCCCAGTGGTCCAGTGGTTAAGAATCAGCCTGACAATGCAGAGGACACTGGTTCAAACGCTGGTCCAGGAAATTCCACACGCTGTGGAACAACTGAGCCCACGCGCCACAACCACTGAGCCTGCACTCTAGAGCCTCTCGAGCCACAACTGCTGAGCCCGCATGTCTACAGTCTGTGCTCTGCAACAAGAAGCCTCACAAGGAGAAGCCTGCACACACAATAAAGAGTAGCCCCTGCTCACTGCAACTAGAGAAAGCCTGGGCACAGCAGCAAGGATGCAGTGCAGCCAAAATAAAATAATAAATGTTAAAAAAAAAGAAAGAAATGGTCTCAGATTGCTAAGAAGGGACTATTTTTAAAATGGAAAAAAGAATTTCAACATATATATATATATATATATATATATATGTAGAGAATCACCATGTACTCATTGTCTTCCTCCAACAACCATCCAATCCATACCCCCACATCCATCCCACTACTTCTATAAGCAAATACCAGATAATACATTTTATCCACAAATATTTCAGTACGTATTTTTTCATTTTTTATTATTTATATATTTATTTTTGGCTGTGCTGGGTCTTTACTACTGCACATGCTTTTCTCTAATTGTGGTGAGTGAGGGCTACTCTTTGTTGCACAGCCTACTCATGGTGGCTTCTCCTGTTACGGAGCACGGGCTCTAGGGTGTGCAGGCACACATGGCTTCAGTAGTTGTGGTCCCCAGGCTCCAGAGCACAGGCTCACTAGTTGTGGTGCACGGGCTTAGTTGCTTCTTGGCATGTGGGATCTTCCCAGACCAGGACTTGAACCCATGTCTCCTGCATTGGCAGGCACACGCTTTACCACTGAGCCAGCAGGGAAGTCCCTCAGTATGTATTTCCAAAGGATAAGGTCTCTCTTTTATAAAATCTACCCACAATGCCATTATCATACTTGGGGAAAAAAAATTAGTTACTGCTTAATATCTGATATTGAATCATGTTCAATTTCTGATAAATGATTCACATTATAATAAATTTTTCTTAAATCACAACCCAAAATATGTCCATACATTGCCAAGCAGTGGGATTTGAACTCAGGCCTGTCTCTAAAAGTAGGGCTGTAATTCTCCTCTCTCCAACTCCACAAGTACATTCCACTTCATCACCCTTTAAGAATGTACACACGGAGCTGGGGAGGGGAGAAATATACCCTACTTGTCCTTTCATGTCCTGGAAGGTAACTAATGCCCCTATCCTTTTGAAAATATTTGCCATAGTTATTACTTGGCAAAACAACAGTAATATGCCTTAAACAAACTGACAGCCAAGAAAATTTCTGAAATTTGAAAAGAAAACTAGAACAAATCAGAGTTCTGTTTTTCATGGGGTGAGAGGATGCAGCAGATATCCTGCAAGGACAGTTGATACAGTGGAAAAATTACAGGCCTAAAGTAAGGAATTCTGGATTCTAGACCTGAATTCTGGCTCCATTTCTGCCATTACCTCACTGTGTGTCCTTCAGCAAGTCACTCCATCTCCAAAATCCGCTGCTTCCTCATCTAAAAGTACAGGAAATCCTCCCTACTTAACAGCTGCTCCAAAAGCCCAATGAGATCATGGCAAGAGGAATTATTCTCCTGCTGCAGCTAGATTGTGGAATACCCTGATGAATCCAAGAAAGTAGAGCTACAGGTTTTCTACAGGCCACAGGCACTCGTGAAGCATCAGGGCAGAGAATGGATGTTTGAGAAATGACCACCTCTACTGGCACCAACGGACTTATTACCCCAGATGAGTAATACCAAATGAGCTCTTTCAACCAACTGGACATGAACATTCTCCTTTTCCCCCCACCTCCCATCCCTGAGCTCACCTGTCTCACTTCCTCTCTATCTCCCTCTATGGACTCATTTTCTCTTCAGCTCAGCCCTTCAAACTGTTTTTTTCCGGATTCCATCCTCAGCTCACTGCAGAGTGATCTCATCCAATTTCATGGTTTTAATCATCACCTTTGTGTTGACTCCAAAACATGTATCTCTATCCCAGAACACTTGAGCTTCAGATTTCTATATACAGCCATGTACTGGAAACATCTCAATTTAGATATCCTATCAGAAGCTACAATACATCATATCTATAATCTTCTGAAAATAGAATTTAATTCTAATTTGTTATCACCACCCTCTCCCCTAACTTGCTTCTCTTCCTTCCTTATTTCCTATTTCCTTATTTCCTGTTTGATTGTCCCATAAACCACCAATCCATCTTTGCATCTGCAGCCCCGTCCCTGGCACACAGCATTCACTCACTTGTTGAAAAAAGTGACTAAATGAACAAAAGAGTAACTCACTTTTCCTTTATCTGTAGCTTTACTTTGGCCTTTGGCTATAGAATACTCAATGACATAAAGACTTAAACATCTCAGTCTTCAGATCTGCAGAAAAGTGACTGACAAACACATCTAAAAAATAATAGGGCCATAAGAACTGCAGGGAAAACCCATGCTAGCTCTTTCTACTAATCAATCTAATCCTTTACCCTTCGATATATCGAAGAATCTCCTTCACTCTTAGATGTAGCTTTCTAAGAATCACAGTTATTTTGAAAAAACCATCAACATGAAAAAGAAGAACCAAAATAAAGAGAGGAAGAAAAAGATAACTGTGGAAAGCAGAAGAGAACTTCAAAGGGTCAGAGACATGAAGAGGCAACTGTAAGAAAAGACAAAGTTCTTGAAAATTAAAAATATAATTACAGAAATAAAAAATATTGAATGTGAATATAGCTAAAAACAAAAATGATGATTTGGAAGATATGATTGAGGAAATATCTCTGAATGTACAGCAAAGACAAGGATGTGGAAAATATGAGAGGCAAGTTAGAAGACAATGAGAACAGATGCGGAACACGTGTAACAGAGCAGAAAACAGTGTGGCCAACGCTGCTAGTTAATTCCCTGATGTTCACCCTCTCTGATTACCTTACTAACAGAAATTCAATTACATTTAGAGTGACGATGTGTCCAACTTAAAAACTATTATTTCCCAGTCTTCTTTACAAAACAGGTAGTCGATATAATGTACGTGGAAGTCTGTGGAGGACTTCTGAGAAAGTTAATACTTTCTCGATAAAGGTTACGTCTTTTTCTCTTTGTTGCCTCCTCTTTCTCCCTACTAGAATAACGATGTGGTGTTAGAGCTGTAGCAGCCATCTTGCAGCCATGAAGAAAAAGTCTCAGTGTTGTTGTCAAATCAATGTCAATAACTACTTACCTGGCCTTCTTGTTATATAAGAAAAAAATAAACTCATAATTTGTAAAGTCAGTGTTTAATGTTTTGTTGCAGTTACACACAATCCCTACATGATACAGACGATGCAGAGGAAAAAATAATCGAAGAACTACTCAAAAAAAAAAAAAAAAAAAAAAAAACCACCTCTCTATCCAAAGGCAAGGGTCTTCAAAGTGAAAGAGCCAATTGAATGCAAGAGAAAAGAAATACGTCGTGACAACTATTACTGGTATTTCAGAACTCTAATAAACAGAAAATCCTCAAAGGTTCTAGACAAGAGAGTGGAATCAGACTAGTAACAGACTACTCATCAACAATACTTACAGCAAGAAAGCTTGGCAGCATTGCCTGCTGAGTTATGAGGAAACCTAACTTTTGATCTTATACCTAGGCCAAATCATCAATCAAGTGTGAGGATAAAATAAAGACAGCTTTGGCATGTAATAACTCAGTAATAAATACAAATGATAGCCCATATGATAAATGAAACCATCACTCTGTTACTAATAACAAAGAACAAAGTTCCCTACTTACCCAGTCTTTCTGATTAAGTTTAGCTGCTTCATTATATACTTCAATGGCAGCTTTATGTTTTCCCAAAAGAAATCTGGGGAAGAAACACATTTTCTGTAATTATTAACATAAAGCTTTTTATAAAACCAACCCCACTAGTCCCACATTTGACTCATGTTCCAGCCAGCAGAGAATTTTGGAAGCCTCTTCCCTATGATTGGCTTGTGTGGGTTTAGCCAGTGAGACTCTTATATACCAACAGCAGAAGCTCTCGGTAGAGACAGAGCTGGTAGCTGTTCCAAGGCCTTGGTCCCATTCTATATCAGTTTTAGTGAATGTGTTAGCTGCTCAGTCGTGTCCAACTCTGCAACCCCATGGATTGTAGCTTGCCTAGCTCCTCTGTCCATGGAATTCTCCAGGCAAGAATACTGGAGTTGGTAGCCATTCCCTTCTCCAGGGGATCTTCCTGACCCAGGGGTTGAACCCAGGTCTCCTGAGTCTCCTGCATTGCAGGTGGATTGTTTACCATCTGAGCCACCGGGGAAGCCCCAATCTTAATGAAAGTCTTGTGTAATTTATTTTCCCCAAAGTACAATAAATGTAGACCAAGAAACAAGCCAAATTAATTCCACGTTAAACAAGAATTGCCACAGTTTTTCATCATCATGTATTAGGGACATGCCCTTCTCTTTCCAAATTAAGTCTCTTTCCTTGATACTAATTCTGGAGACACAGGGGAAAATCAGCCTCTGTGCAAAGACAGTGCAGGTATCGATGAAACTGCAGGTTAGAAAGTGAGGGTGGGAACTCCACAGATCACACTCTACTACTCTGGAGTAGTAAAGCTATTAGTACTTAAAAGCTTATAAAGATTCTAGAGAGTGCCAGAATCCAGGAGCCTTCAGAGGCTTAAACAAACACTACAAAACACAACAAACACTTAACAAACACCTCAAAACTACTGTGTGTATAGTATTATGCTAAGTATTGGAACAGTAAACACAAAAAATTCCATGGGTTGAATGGAATTTGTACTTGAAGCACAAAATG
This sequence comes from Neotragus moschatus, assembly GCA_006410615.1. Lineage (NCBI taxonomy): Eukaryota > Metazoa > Chordata > Mammalia > Artiodactyla > Bovidae > Neotragus > Neotragus moschatus. The sequence goes on from SJYA01001593.1 coordinate 190,980, forward strand.
TTACTATTTGAGAAATACTATCAGTACTCGCCTATAAAACTAGAATATGCAGTGTTTGAAATACTCAGTTGCTTTATACTGGTTATCTCATTTTCTCAAATTTCAAAACTAATCCACACTCTTCAAAGTGAATTTGTTATGTTTCTCTTTAAGCAAGCCCCAGCCAGAGAATGCACTTCACACTATTCTCCACCAGCGCTCTAAGGCCTCCAGGCTGCCAATACTCACAAAGATCTGGCCACCTGCTTGAGGTTATCAGCACACTGAGGGCTGAGAAAAGCACACATCTGAAAGAGTCTTAGGGATTCTTGGATATTTCCTTCCAGGCGAAATATCAAAGCTGCCAAGAGAGAGAAAACACAGAAAATAAAATCATGTTCTAAGAATGGAGCCTGGCATGTGAAAAACTGGAGAAAGAGGGAAGTAGGAAATCTTATCAAAGAAACCCCTTCGATAACTGTGTCTTAAAATACAATCAGATATGACTTCAGATGGATTGAAACAAGCAGCAAAGTTGGTGAGCTGAAACCTTTTTTTAAGGTATCGGGGACCTACCTATTTCTCCACCCCCAGCTTCCAACAGGCAGATAACTGGGTGCCTTGTAAATTATTCCAGAAACTCTTCACTGTAAGAACATTCTTATAGCTCCGATCAGATGCTCTATTAATCATGGTAATTCCACCTTCATCTGATGGTTTTCAGAGAGTATACCCAAATGGGGCAAGTGCAATAAAAAACCCAAGTCCAACAAGGAGATGCTGGCAAAGAATGCAGTAATATTTCAGAGTTGGTTCTCAGTCTAGCAACCAATCAAAATCAACCATTTTTCCTAGGCCTAAATTTTCATAAGATTTACATGCTTAAGTAGTATGAGGCACTGTAAGTCTGGAACTGGTGATACTGGGAATAAATAAGCATTATTTTACCACAATGTCCTAGATATGTTAATGTATTACAATTACATCAGAAAATTACATATTAATCTGAAGACTACAAATGCAGAGTGGGAAACAAAACCATTCATTTACAAATCAAAGAGTCAGAAAGATCCTAGTGCCCAAGTAGCAACCAAGGATGCTACTTGGGCACTACAGAGTAAAATTCCAATCAATCCCTCTAATCCCTATATTATTCAGTCCCTATAATATTTGACTTCTGATGACTTCCATTTATTCTCTGCTTTGTCCTGTGTACCTCTAGGCTTCTTCCCTTCATCTTGAGTCCCGTACAAAAAATCCTCTAGCTTTTTCTCACCTCTTCTAGCTTGACTACAAAGAATTCTTGAAAAGCCTCTTCTGGGCCCAACCCTGCTGCAGGAGGCAGCGACCCTAATAACAATTCTGAAAAACACTAGCCAGAAACTAGAATAGGGGTGAAGGACAGTAGCAAGCTTTTTAACAGAACTAGTCATTTCTGAGGTCAAATCCAGCAAAATAATTACATTCTGCTTTCAAAAAAACAATAATACTAAACAAGAGATTTGTGGAACATTTACTTGAATTTAAGTATTTCATAAGTTGTTCTTTTTCCAGAATCTAGGCAGAGTGTGCATTTCTCTAGCAAGAAGAGAAGAAATATATGTCTCACCTTGGACATAGATAGCATATTCACATAACCCGTGAGTCTCCTGAAGCTGTTCTTTGATAACAGCCTGAAAAAGAAACAAACAATACTTCTGAGCAGTGGTTGGGTGTCTTCAAGTATCTTTAAGTAAAGGAGGACATGGACACCTGTCTGCTGTCACCGAGTTTGATCTATACGCTGAGCACGTCATGAGAAATGCCAGGCTGGACAAGTTACAAGCTGGAATCAAGATAGGTGTGAGAAACATCAAAAACCTCAGATATGCAAATGCTACCACCCTGATGGCAGAGAGCGAGGGGGAACTGGAAGGCCTCTTGATGAGGGTGAAGGGGGAGAGTGGAAGAGTCGGCTTAAAACTAAATATTGAAAAAACTAAGATCATGGCATCCAGCCCTTTAACTCCTGGCAGATGCAGGGGGGGAAAGGTGGAAACAGTGACAGATTTCTTCTTCTAGGGCTCTAAGATCACTGGATAGTGACTGCAACCACTAAATCAGAGGACATTTGCTTCTTGGCAGGAAAGCTGTGACAAACCTAAACAGTGTGTTGAAAAGCAGAGACACTGCTCTGCCGACAAAGGCCCAAGGAGTCAAGGCTGTGGTCTTCCCAGTGGTCACATACAGTTATGAGAGGTGGACCATGAAGAAGGCAGAGCGCCGAAGAGTTGATGCCTTCGTGCTGTGGTGCTGGAGAGGACTCCTGAGAGTCCCTTGGACAGCAAGGAGATCAAACCAGTCAATCTCAAGGGAAATCAGCCCTGAATATTCACTGGAAGGACAGATGCTGAGGCTGAGACTCCAATATTTTGGTCGTCTGATGCGAACAGCCAACTCATGGGAGAGATCCCTGATGCTGGGAAGGACTGAGGGTGGAGGGAGAAGAGGGCGTCAGAGGATGGGATGGCTGGATGGCATCACCGATGCAATGGACATGACTTGAGCAAACTTTGGGAGATGGTGATGGACAGAGAAGCCTGGCATGTTGCAATCCACAGGATCACAAAGAGTCAGACATGACTGGGCAACTGAACAACAAGACATGGACAAGGAGTATATGTAAGGAATCAAGAGACAGGAAAAAAGTAGAAGCAATAGGTATGGAAGGAAGCAGGTAAACTTGGCTACAGAAAAGTTGAATTTGAAATGCCTGTGAAGCATTCAGTATGCATCAGACTGATCTGGCAATCAGGAAGAAGTGTGCAGAACATGCAGAGAAGAGTCAAGGACAGTACACAGGGACAGCCCTAATTCTCAGGAAACAAGCAAAGGAAGAGAAGCCGAAAGAAAGGAAACAGAAAAAGTGGTCACTAAAGGAAACAGGAAATAAGGATAGTATCACAGAAGGAAAAAAAAAAACTTTCCAAATCCATACTGGAACAAAACATTGCTAGTTCTTTGCACTGCTGTGAGTACAAATGTGACAGGTACAAAAATCACAATCTTAAAAGCATTACAAAGCTCTGAATGCCAAAAAAAGACAATACCAAGGATATATTTTGCATGAGGATACTATTCTCTGCCAGAAAGTATGTAACATATATACCGTCACCAAAGATAGTTTAGAGAAAAGAAAATACAGGCGGTTTTAAAATATACAAAGGATCAAGCTCACCACAAGAATTATGAAATAAAAGCGAAACACCATTTTTCACCTATCCAGAGATCAAAAAGTTAAACACTATGCTGATTTGAACATATGCTCTCCACCATAAGACCAACAAGTCCCGGAGAGTAGCGGCTCCTGCCTGGTCTTGAAATGAGAAGACACATGGAGCACGCTGGAACCTGATCCACAGACTGTGGTTAAACCCCACCAACCTAGAGCCAATCTGAAGGCCTATGAGTAATAAATAAGGCCACTGATATTTTGAGGTTGTTTGTTAAGCAGCATTATCACAGCAAAAGCTAACTGATACACAAAATGTGAAGAAGCAAGATTTCACACATTATTAAAATAATGGGTTATTACCTGACATACAAACTGAGTGACAGACACACATGCTTAATCAAAGCCTGCCTCTCATGTTCTCTATCATCACAGCCTCTCACCTTGCATGCTTCATAATCCTTCTGGATATAATAGAGATGTATCAACCAGTTCTGCTTCTCCAAAATAGGAAACTCCGGAGCTGGGTTGCATATTTTGACAAAAACAAACAGTCATTGTTAGGTTTTCTCCTTGAGCATTGTCCTCATGTCTAAACTAACCAAAAGGAGGCTGTAATATCATGTTAAATTCTTCATGCTCCTGACTAAAGTATATTAAAAATGTGTGGATTATTACATTAAGAGATACTTGTCCTACTAGTACAAATTCGATATGTATTCCTGTAAAGTTTGTGTGGTTCATAATATCAGTTTCTCAACTGATAACTTGCCTGAAGGGAAAAACAGAATCATTCTTTCCCTCTTTTCCTTTCTCTCTCTTCCAGGTTTTGGAAGGTGAATAAAATGACTTTCCAAAAGATATTTCAGGAGTGTTACTAACAAAATGTTATGTTATATATAACATAGTTAATATCACATACAGATCAGAGGACCAAAAATAGCTAAACACAGTCTTAGCAATAGCTCAAATGTGAAACATTATACTGTTGCCCAGTAATGAGAAGTCAACAAGGAGAAAAATATTTCAGACACCTCAGACACTGAAAATGATTCATGACAGAGAAACTATGAATTACTATTCCTTTGGGTTCAATTAAAAGATAGGTAAAAATTCATTAAGAAGTTAACTTTTCTATGGTAAAAAGGAAGACAGTTATTCACACCAACCTCAGAACACTGGAGACCTCAAGGAAGAACGAATTAGAAATCAATAAAAAGGAGAATTAAACTCTTTAATGCTTTAGCTATCAAAAAAATTAAAAGCTCTAAAATATATGCAGCTAAATGTTTTTATTTATTAAATCTGGCCTGTAAGCACATGGGTATTTGTTATTTTCTATGTATTTTAATACATGTTTGAGGTATTCCCTGATTATTTTAATGGTCACTTTTTTTTTTTTTTGGCCACACCACACCACATATGGGATCTTAGTTCCAAGACTAAGGATGAAACCTGCACCCCCTGCAGTGCAGAATGAACCACTGGACCACTGGGGAAGTTCTGGTGTTCCCTTATTTTTCAAAATGTAAAAGAAAGGGTACACCAGGGGAAGAAACAGAAATGATTTGTAATCATTCTGTTCCAGAACCTTAGGTGATATAACAACAAAAAACCCAAGACTTACATGTGCATAATATTAATATGATGGGAAGGAAAAAAGCTTACTGTGACCCAGAATTAACATTGAAAGTGAAAGTCATTCAGTCACGTCTGACTCTTTGTGACCCCATGGACCATACAGTCCATGGAATTCTCCAGGCCAGAATACTGGAGTGGGTAGCCTTTTCCTTCTCCAGGGGATCTTCCCAACTCAGGGACCAAACCCAGGTCTCCCACATTGCAGGCAGATTCTTTACCAGCTGAGCCACAATTAAGAATGCTTTTTTCTTTTCCAATAGGGAATAACAATGAAGTTTATAAAGTGAAATTATGACAGAAATATGGATATAATTTTATAAAGAAGAAGAAAGAAAAAAACATTAAATGTTAAGCAACCTAACTCTTCATCTTCCAATTACCCACATTCTCTGACTGGGACCACCCTTCTTCTAGTCAGTAGGGCTTATGTGAGACTCTTCAAAGACTTTTTTTCCTTCCTTCTCTTCCCCTGAGCCCCATCAATCATCAGATATTAGCCATTCCTGTTCTGCCTAACCATTTCCAAAGTTAAATTTCCTACAAAAGACCACACAAATCATCAAGCTTAAAGGCAGATGTGAGTGGGTATGCACGCAATCTTAAAGCAAGTCTCAAGTGTATGACCTACCTCACTGTTACCTACCCCTTACACTTTATAATATCACTGAATTTATAATATCACTGTCACTGCTTCTATAGCCTAAAGAAAACTTATAAAATGCAAATTTGAGTCTTTCTTATTAAAATCTTGGACTTCCTGGGTGGCGCTAGTGATAAAGAACCTGCCTGCCAATGCAGGAGACATAAGAGACGCAGGTTCAATGCCTGGGTCGGGAAGATCCCCTGGAGAAGGGCATGGCAACCCACTCCAGTATTCTTGCCTGGAGAATGCCATGGACAGCGGACTCTGGAAGGCTACAGCCCAAAGGTTTGCAAAGAGTTGGACATGACTGAAACAACTGAGCACACATGCACAATTATTATCAAAATCTTATAATAAAAGATGAACTATTTTTTGTGTTCCATGGGTGAAGAATGGGAGAAAAAAAAAGTTCAATCTGTAAGCTACCTCAAGGGCCCAGAGGCTCATGAAATGGAGTAGGAATTAGAAGGGAAACCACCAGCAAATTCAAGTGCCTAACAGTCATTTCACACTCTTGATGATAGATTGTCTAAAAGTTAAAAGAACTCTAGGTTTACCAAAGATTTTACAAATCATTACAGTGCCACATATTGTCCTACTACTGTGTAATCTTGGAAAACTTAGTTTCCTCATCTATAAAAAATTTATTCATTCAACAAATATTCACTAAGTACCAACCACATGCCAGGCAGTGTTCTAGGCAATGGGGATACAAAAGTGAACAAAACTGATTATAAGCTTCCGGGAAGCTTGTAATCAGGGCAGAGCTGGGGGCTGGTAAAAGAGTGCTAGCAGATGGGACAGATAATAAGATACCCATTATTCGTGATATTTTCCTCACACTTAAATAGAAGGATCGGGGATAAAATATCCTCACAGAGTTGTGAGGACTGAATGACAATACATATAAAGAGATTTGAGTATTGTCTGGTACACAGTAAGCCCTAAAGAAGTGCTAGCTGTTGATGTTATTTTTATCATCATTATTATTAGTCACTTTTGAAGATGAGGAAATTCTAGATACCACAGAAATCCCTATGAATCCTGAATTTAGTTAGAATTTTACCTGTAAATGTGTAAGCTGAATTTCTTGTACTCCAGATCATTGCTCAGTCAAATTCCCCCTACAAACAGGGATATTGGTTCATACATGCTTTCACAGCTATTAGAATCACCTATTTGATAGATCCTAAAAACAGTAAGACATTTAAGTGCAAAGTAGAGCCTCTTCCTGTATTTTATAGCAAAGCAAGGTAGTCATCTCCCATGCTACACTAAATTTAGGAGTCTATATTACTATGGAGGTCAGGTAACCAGCTGATGAGATAATGACACAATCAGTCTCTCAGCTGTTTGTAAAAAAGATCTCACTCAGCACACTGCCCCCTCCCATTTTTATTAGACAAGGTAAAGCCTTTCACGTGACTGTAAAAAGACCTGATTCACATCCCCAGCATGGCTCTCCACCATCACCAAGGCAGTGGCGGCAGGAGGCTGGTGACCTGGCAACAATACTCCCTTGCCCTTCTCTTCTCCTGTCCCCCATTCCACTCTTTTGTGACGGCTCTTTCTTTCCTCCTCTTAAGAATGCACCAGACACATCTCAAACAATTCCACAACCAAACAAACATGACATCACAAGAATTCTCCCCTGTAATTTGCCCTATCGTATTTTTATTCTCATAAAAATAACCAAAATTCAAAACTTTACATTAAATTGATTAATGGTGGTGAACAGCATCTTGGATATACAAATGTTGTTGTTTAGTCACTAAGTCGTGTCCGACTCTTTGTGACCTCATGGACAGCAGCATACCAGGATTCCCTGTTCTTCACTATCTCTTGGGAATTTGCTCAAACTCATGTAGATTGAGTTGATGATGCCATCCAACCATCTCATCCTCTGTTGCTCCCCCCCCCCCCCCCCCCCCCCCCCCCCCCCCCCCCCCCCCCCCCCCCCCCCCCCCCCCCCCCCCCCCCCCCCCCCCCCCCCCCCCCCCCCCCCCCCCCCCCCCCCCCCCCCCCCCCCCCCCCCCCCCCCCCCCCCCCC